>VDFB02075321.1:255773548-255920501 GCA_007258455.2 Sequoia sempervirens | reverse complement strand
TCTCCCTCTCTTAGGTCTCTCTCACTCACTCACTCCCTCTATGTCTCTCCCCTCTACCCTTAACCCCTAAACCCTAAACTCTTGAACCATCTACCCTATAACCTTAACCCCACTTCCCCCTATCTCTCTCCCACTCCCTCCCTCTCTCTCCCTTTCTCAACTCTGTTCATCCTACCCCCTCTCCCTCTCTTAGGTCTCTCTCTCACTCAATCCCTATATCTCTCTCCCCTTAACCCTCCCTTCCTTTTCCTCTCTCTCTCTAGAGTATCTCCATCCTAGAACTACTCTCTCTCAGGTCTCTCTCACTCACTCACTCAATCTATCTCAAGTCTCTCCCTCCTACCCCTTCTCCCTCTCTTAGGTCTTTCTCTCACTCACTCACTCCCTTTATCCCTCTCCCCTCTACCCTTAACCCTTAAACCATCTACCCTCTATCTCTCTCTCCCACTCCCTCCCTCTCTCTCTCTCAAGTTCCTTTCATCCTACCCCTCCCTCTCTTAGGTCTCTCTCTCACTCACTCACTCCATCTCACTCACTCTCCCACTCTCCCTCAGCCTCTCTCCAACTCTCTCCAACTCTCTCCACTCTATCCTAACCCTCTCCCACCTCTCCCACTCTCTCCAACTCTCTTTCCTCCCCATTCTCTCCCACTCCCTCCCTCTCTCCCAGTATCTCCAACTCTCTTGCTCCCTATCCCACTCTCTCCCATCCTTTATCCCACTCTCTCCCACTCTCCCACTCTCCCCCACTCTCTCCTGCTCTCTCCCTCCCTCTCTCCCACTCTCTTCCACTCTTCTACTCTCTCCCTCCCTCTCTCCCACTCTCTACCACCCTCTCCCACTTTCTCCCACCCTCTTCCTCCTTCTCTCCCACTCTATCCCACTCCCACCATCTCTGACCTTATCCCACTCTCTCAGGTCACTCTCTCACACACTAAATCCATCTATCTCTCTCCCCTATACCCTTATAACCCTTGACCCTTAAACCCTCTACCATATAACCTAAACCTTAAAGTTTAACCCTTAAACCTTCTACCATATACCATTAATCCTTAGGTCTATGTGTACACAAATCGGATATCCATTTCCAATCGAATATCTGATTTGTAAAAAGAATATATATACAAAATTTATTATTGTTTTAAAGTAATGGTCTGGAAATCAGATATCCGATTTCTAGACCATTACTTTAAAACAACAACAAATTTTGTATATATATGCTTTTTACAAATCAGATATCCGATTTGAAATAGATATCCGATTTGTAAAAATCATATATATACAACTATTTTCATTGTTTTAAAGTAACAGTCTACAAATCGGATATCTGTTTCAAATCGGATATCCGATTTGTAGACCGTTACTTTAAAACAACAAATTTTTTATATATATTCTTTTTACAAATCAGATATCCGATCCAAATCAGATATCTGATATGGAAAACTAGGATTAGTGTTTGCTTTGGTGGTGTGTACTGACACCTGAGCCTAAAAAAATTTAACACAATATTTTCACGTTTTTGGGTCGATGAAAGATGTGTTTTTTTCCTCATTGCCACTTTTTGGCATACCATGATCCTGCACATACCCCTATGATGATTAGAGGGATATGATCCCAATATCATTCAACACACAATCGAGCTGACAGAAGGTGCAAAACTAGTTCGACAAAAGTAGAGGCTAGTAAACCCTAAAATTGAAGTGCAAATGGTGCAGGAGTTAACCAAGCTAATTGAGTCACACATTGTCTTCTCAATCAAGCATAGTACTTGGGTATCAAATCTGCTCCTAGTATGAAAGATGAATGGAGATATCTACTTGTGTGTGGACTTACGAGACCTAAATAAAGCATCCTTGAAGCACCATTATCTATTCCCTTCTATGGAGGAAATCTTACAAACTATAGCAGGATCAGAAATGTTTTCTCTTTTGGATGGCTTCTCTGATTACAATTAGATCCTAGTTAAGAAGGCGGATCAACACAAGACTATGTTCACTACAAAGTGGGGAAAATTTACATATGCTAAAATTCCTTTTGGTTTATCCAATGCAGGGGAAACATTCTAGCGGGTGATGGACATCCCATTCACCGAGCTAATCAATAAGTTTATTCTAATCTATTTAGATGATCTTATTGTGTTTTCTAAATCTAAGGATGATCATTTCGACCACTTAGAAATAGTCTTTCAAAAGTTCCAAGAGTTTAGGGTTTCCCTAAATCCAAAAAAATGCATATTTGGAGTACTACGAGGCAACCTATTAGGACATGTGGTATCTAAGGAAGGAATTTCAATTGACCCCGAACAGGTGAAAGCTATCAAGGAACTTCCCCTTCTAGTGAATAAGAAAGGTGTTCAGTCCTTCCTCAACAAAGTAAAATTTTTTAGCAAGTTTATTTTTGACTTTGTGGGAATAATTAGGTCAATCACCCCAATGGTTGAAAAGGATCAGGCATTCAAGTGGACGACCGAAGCTTAAAAAGCCTTTAAAAAAGTCAAGGAAGCTATTTTCGCACCTCCGGTACTGGTTAATCTAGATTTATCTAAGGATTTTATAATGTATGAATTTAGTAGCAAGTCTAGTATTGCTACTATCTTAGCCCAAAAGGATGATGAAGCAAATGGAGAACACCTAGTGGCATTCTACTCCCAGACCTTGGAATATGAGACAAATTATAATTTCGTCGAAAGACAAGACTTTGCAATAGTGAAGGGACTTAAAAAATTTCACCATCTAATTTCCTACAAAAAAGTGTTTGTTTATGTCCCACATTCTAGTGTGCGTGAATATATCATGGAGGGAGAAATCACCAAAAAAGAGCTAATTGGATCACCAATATCCTTGAATATGACATTGAGGTCAAACCCACTAAAACTATCAGAGGAAGAGGACTGTGCGAATACATGGCACATAACAAGGAGATACCCATCATAGGAGAGCAACCAGAGCTTGTTTTGATAAATGAGCCAGAATCAGAGGGTTGTTGGCTGACAGATAGAATGAGGTTTATGGAAATAGGAAAGTATCTACTAGGTCTCTCCTTCCAAAAGAGGAGATACTACCAGCTACAAAATTGTGGATATGCACTAGTGGAGGGGGTCCTTTTCAAAAGGAATTTCAATGGTCTATTCCTACAATGTGTTACTATAGAGAAAGCAAAGAGAATCCTTGACATGTTCCACAACAGCGCTGCAGGCGGACACTTCTTTGCTAAGACCACCACCATCAAAATCATGTGTGCAGGTTACTATTGGCCTACACTTTTCAACGACTCTCACTCTTTGGTAAAATATTGCAAAAAATGCCAATTCTTTACTAACAAAAAGAAGAATTATGTAATGCCTCTCAAGCCTATAGTGATAGATGAACCATTCACACAATGGGCCTTGGACTTCATTGAGATGATTAATCCTACTTCTAGTGTTAGGCACAAGTGGATTATGAATGTCACAGATTAATTCAAAAGATGGACAGAGGTTGTTTTGCTTAAAAACACAACAGAGATAGAGATTTGGATTTTATCGAAGAGCTGGTGACAAGGTTCGGTCCTCCAAAGACTATCATTTCTAATAATGCCAGAGCTTTCCTAGGCACAAAGGTATGTCACTTTGCATTAATAAATGGCATATTCCTTAAGACATCATCAAATTATTACCTACAAGGAAATGAGCTAGCGGAGTCAACCAACAAGAATCCAGGATGACTCCTTAAAAGAATTATTTTGGAACACCAGAGAGAATGGCATAAAAAACCTCGAGCAGTGCTTTGGTAAAATTGCATAACTCCTAAGCAAGTCCTTAAGACTTCACCTTATGAGTTGGTATATGGGAAAGAGGCACTGTTACCTATATCAATGGAGATTCCATCACTCCAACTGTTGCAATCCCTTGAGATAGAAAAAAGTGGCACCATGGAGGTTCTGCTTGCTAAATTGTTAGAAGTACAAGAAAAAAGGCATAATTCCCTAATAGCCATGACAAATTACCAACAAGTGGTCAAGCGATGGTTTGACAAGAAGGATTTTGACCAAGGCCTAAAGTGTGGAGACTTAGTACTGAAATATGATAAAAGGGCTGCTAAGCCAGGTCAACATGGTAAATTCAATAGCCTATGGGAGGGCCCCTTTAAAATTGTTTGGTGCAGGGACCATAACACTTTCGAGTTAGAAAATATGGAATAGGAACCCTTAGGAATCCCCGTCAATGGGATTCATCTTAAGTTATTCCGTTAAGTGACGAGTTCTATTTTTGTACATATGTGAATATGCTTTTATTTTATTTCCCTTTGTGTTGGTCGGTTCTTTTTGAAATTGGTTCATGTTTCTGTGGAAATAACCCATTATTGTAGAGGGTAGAGCAACGAGATTGATTTGCATTTAAAACACACCCATGAGCAAAGAAAATGAACACATATGCTAATAAAAGAGCCCATAAAATAGAAATGCAGAATGGAAGAAAGAGATATGGATTTTTATAAAGATATATGTCGATTTATATATATTGTTTTATTTTTTACATTGTAAAATGGCTGAGAAATCCATAATCCAAAAAAATATATGACTATTTGAGCTATTCTTTCATATATGTAATATTTATAGCCTTTTCCAAGATGTTATACAAAACTGTAAGGTAGGTGTTGTATGCAACAACAAGAAATAAAGAAACTGGGGGCCATTTTATCTAGGAGCAGGAAGGCATTTTATCCAAGAGCATGGGAAGTAGCAATTGACACATCTATTGTAGCATCTACCGCTTCTTCTATGATGGCGTCTACCACATTTTCATCAGCAGGTTCTTCAGTAGTAGAAGTAGCATCATTTGGAACAACCGCCATTGGTAGGGGAAACACCATGTTCCTGAAGTCCGAATACCAATCGACATCATAGAATGGTATCAAGTTTTAGCTACAGAATAGAAAGTGTAAGGCCTGGGTAACCCTCTGTTGATGCTCATCGCATGTCTGAAGGTGGAATCCATTGAGAAATGATAGTCGTACAACTACCACTTCTTCCTCAATGTAACGAAGAAGGACACTGGATGATGGTAGACCTACCCCATATACAACATGAGCGACGATCTCACCTAGGCCATTCATGTACTTTCTTGGAAATATTTCCTTGACTGGCTTCAGAGTTAGGGGCTTGGGGATGCCAATGTCTAAGATCAATACTAAAAAGTATGAACAAATATCAGTATTCACATGGTACTTGTCCTTTTACTCTATACAATCCCTACCCAAAACCCATTTTATGGCTAGCAAAACCAAGGAATGTTTATTCTTGGTCATTCTCTTCAATCGCCTGGTGGAAACCTCCCCCAAAAATTTTTGGCTATGACTTGTAAGAGGTTAACCTAATAGGAGTATCCATGATACTGACACTATGCTTATACATTCTAACCAACACTGAAACTTACCTACAACCTAGCCTATGAGAAAACTTGCTTAGGACTGTGCCAATGAACTATTGTTAAAACTGCACAAATGCTAAGTGTGATTTCCTCACTACTTAGTGGCCTATTTATAGAAAAGATGAGAAGACACATGATAATCCATTTTGAGAAAATGTGATGATGACCAAGTGCCAACTTGAAAGGCGTTCCTACGTTTTCTCACATTTTCGAACCAATTGCATCTATAGAGGTATGATTCAATGTGTGCTAGATTAATAAGAGCTAGTTAATTAGCTTTAAAAAGGTGGCACTCATCAGCAGTAAGTTACATGATCGTAGGCTATTCTATCATCTCACAAAAGCTTCCCATAGCCCAAGGCAGTATCCATATCTTTTTCGGGTTCTGATTGTTTGCTTTGGATTAATCATTTCGTCTAGGATATTAATTGCCAACACATACTAACACAAGGTTAGAAGGAATTTTTTTGGCTCATGTTTCAAGAGAATCACCACATATCACACACTTTCCAAATGCAATAATGAATTCTTTCTACCTCGAAATGGAAAGTAATTTATTTTGCACGAACTGCAATATTAATGGTACATGCCAAATTAAATGCAAAAAGAATGATTTCCTCTACCACCTTGAGAAAAGATAGCCAAATATTGCATGAAAAGATTTAATTATTCAAATTTTTTTAAAAAATGCTAAGGCTTAAGGTGCAAAGAAGTTTTTTTTAGTGTATCTAGAGCAGGATAAAAATTACAGAGTCCAAAACTTGTAGAAGTCTTCATCTGAAGAAAAATACTAGAGAGTTCATCTCAACAAATGCAAGAGGAGATTAGTCAAGAGTTGTTTACAACCATACAGTCATTAGAGGATGTATATGTCTATGAGGATTTAGCATATGGTACACCTGGTATACCAAGTAGGCCGAAGAGGGCATATATGATAGAGTTGAGTAGGCCTAAAGATTGCAAAAAACAAGAAAAGGGTTGAGGAGAAATGGGATAGTATTTATGACCCACGACTCACAAAAAACCATAAATCCTTAAGAGAAGCAGCTTGTGCAAGGTTGATGACACCAAATGTGGACATGTCTATAGCAAGAAATGTTTGGTACAGTGTTCTTCCATAATACATGGACCCGCTGGTGCATTACTACCCGAAGATAGTTGACACTACCATTCAACATTATAACCCTAGCACTCACTACATCAAGGGCCAAAATTTAAAAGTTCACATCAGCCCACATGCCATTTGACATATGCTATGCATTTTGGACCCAAGTAAAAGAAGAGAGAAAATTGAATCCTTTTACCCTAGTAAAGGAGAAAAAACATGGAAGGTGATGAAAAAGAACTCATATTTCTCATTGGAGGAGATTGGTAAGAAAAGTGCCCCAGGTGCTAAACTGCCAAGTATTTTGTTGTCGTGTAGTTCATTACATGAGGATATGTAGGATACCATGTCCATGCTAGCTTTTGTATGTGGCCAAGACTCTAATGAGATGGTGGAAACCTTTCAACTGGGACCGACCTTCCAATTCTACAAACATGATACCTTCTGGTATGTTTTCATTGAGTTCATGGTAGATGAAATGATACAGCAAATAAAGAATTAACCGATGAAGGGAAAGTTTAGATTTCTTTCCTTCCTAGTTCACATGTTCCCACATCAAAACCCTAATTTCTTTGGCCGGTATTTTGAATTATCAATTTTTGATGAACGGGGAAAGAGGAAGCTAGTATCCACATTGACGCCCTTTCTTTCCATGTCTTGATTATTATGCATTTTTGGAATATTTTATAACTCTCATCTTGCATGATTTATGAGGAGAAGGTGACATAATCCAGCTTGATAGGGATTAGACTAGATATATGTAGAGTTTCACTCCCTCTTGTGACTAGTTCTTGGGAACAAATTTCAAAATTCTCTAGATACGGGGCTTCACTGGTCAACCCTTCCTTCTCCCAACCTATGTCGCAGACAAGGCGATTGCACCTGAAATGTATAGGAAAGTGTGTATCATTGATTTTACCTTCTGTAGCAGCAAAATTTTCAAGAGAAAAGGATTATTCACTTGTCCGAAGAATTTCAAATTGGTGACTCTGTTAAAGAAACAATCAGATCAATTATTGTAGGATAAACTGGCTCATTTAGGGTTGGTTTTAGTAAGTGACAAGTGGGATTACAACCCTTTCAATGACCTACCAAAGCCACACATAAAAGTTATGCATGCTCCTCGACCTTACTGGGAAAACCATTGTAACCTGCAAGTAGACAAGGATGAAAATTTTGTTGAACTAGTGTGTATTCCTATGCAAGATAAGAGAGGGCCATGGCACAAGTTATACTTTTCTATGGTGGTGATCAAAGATAATGTCCACATGGAATGCACCATGTACAACAAGTTGCAAAAAGATGAGGAGTGGACTAATGAAAGAATAGAAGCTTTCTGGAAGTATCGCCAAGAAATAGGGCAATTGGATGCTCTGTATGATAGCTTGAAGGAGGACAAGTAATTTGAAAAATGGTGGAATGATGACCACCCTAGTCTAGATTCTAGCATTAAAAGGAGTGAGGACCCGGAGGATGAGTTCAAAGAGCAGGAAGAGGAAGCGACAACTTCTACGTCCTCCATGTTGAAGGAAAAAGGTTTTGAACATCCCACCTATGTAGCTATGAATGTTTGTTTTAATATATCAAGGGCTTCACATACACTCACTTGGGCTACTAAGGTAGCCAGCCAAAACAACAAATGACAATAACTGTTGAGGCTCTGGAGACCTCACTTGCAAAATGACAATGTATAGAGACCATTATCAGAGAAGGTTCACAAGAACTTGTCATAAGATAGGTGCTTGCAGCTAGCCAGGAGCCTGAGGCTGAGGAGGAGTCGCTAAAAATTATAGAGCCACCATCAACTAGTCAATAGGTAAAATTCACTCCTTTTTCCCTTGCTTCTCATTACTTGGTATCTGCCCCTACCACAACGAGAATCCTTTCCATGAGTACTGGCCCTTTGTTTCCCACTTTTAATCTAAAACATGTGGGAGGTTTCGCCCAATTCTCGCAAACAACCCAACCTGGCTTTACTCCTCCACAAACCTTTACATCAACAGCGACCGCCTAGGCTTTCCTTGCTTCGCTTTCTGAAAGCATACCCTCTGTAGGCACCCCATCTTCTGCTATTGTTGCGGATCCTCTTCCATCACAATAGGATAATTCTGCAATGACAACTCCTTCACTAGTCCAGCCTATGAGTCCTATGACCAATTACCAATTGAGTCATGGCAAGTGGCTAGCCCTTTTTTTGGTCCTCAAACCAAGCTTTGGAATGTGCCCCACTTCTCCCTGCAAACTATTACTCTTCAGAAGAAGCAAATTCATGTTCCTATCAGGGTTACCTATCCCTATGCCCTACCTTCTAATGCTCCTTTCACAGGTGGACTAGTTTCATTGCCAGCCAAATTTATGGCACAAATTGATTGTGGAAGGAAGCACACACAAGTAGAATGCAAAAGCATAGGGAAAAAGATGACAGTGCTTCTGCTGAGCCAAAAATACACACTCTTTATGATGAGACCCGACATAAATTGAAGTTTACAACCATGTACCTGAGAGTAACCAAGCCTCAGGGAGTAATGCACCCAAAAGATTATGAAATACATGTGATAGGGCTTGACATGAAGGTGGACCTACTACAGGATAAGGTTGAGATTATAGAAGAAACACCATGGGTGGTCACCTCTGACTTTCTTAAAACTAGCCGCCAGCTAAAGAAGAAGGATGAGCAGCTTAAAGTAGTAAGGGAAAGAGTTAATTTTTTGGAGAAAAAAGAAAAATCCCTGGAGGAGGATGTTGCACGTATGATAGAGAGGGTGCTAGTAGTAGAGGATGAGAAGAATAGACTTATGGGTGAGCTTGCAAAGATTCAGACTATTGACCCTGCCATGGTGAAAGAGCTATAAGCAAAGAATCAGGAGACAAAACAGAATCTGCGGCTAAAGATTGAAGAGTTGGAGCAACTTTGCCCTAATTATAGTGAAGGAATGGCATAGAGGAATGAGGCTTTGGAGCACCATAAAGCTCAATATGAGCAGAAAATATAAGAAAAAAAGGTTGAATTTAAGGGCCTAAAAGCTCAATTAGAAGAAGAGCTCTAGGAGACAAAGTTCTCTTTGGACATGCACTTAGCAAATCACTCCTAAGCTAAGGAGAATTTGAATAAAGAAATGAGTAGCTCTACAGAGCAATTGGCATCTAAGAAAAAGAAAAGGGTAGAGTTGGCTAAGGCCCTTAACTCAAAGGACATGGAGATCACTTCTATTAAAATCCAACTCCTATCTTCTCCTACACAACCAGACATTCCTCCATTGGTTAGGCAGTTGTACATCTCTCATTGGGAAAAGATTAAAACTTTTTACTTAGCATTGCAACCTACCCTTTGATTCATTGCCAAGGCATCAAAGTTGAATGAGGAGGCTCATGATACGATTGAGTAGTTCCCACAGTTTATCTTGGAGAAGGTTTTGAAAGAAAAAGATCTATTCACCGAGCTATACTCAGTCTCTGATGGAAACCTCGCCAAGGCAGTGATTGAAGATTGGGATGTTGCTGCTTAGACGAAAAATAAGTTTATTCATTACCACTCTCCCTTCTAGTGCAGAAAAGTAGTTGTGGCTACTCTGAGAAAGACACTAGACAACATATGGGAGAGTTTCTCTGAGTTAATCAGGATGGTTTTACCATCCCCATTCCTTGAAAATGGCTCTATTGCTACGATTGAGCAAATTACAAAAAGAATAGAAGAGAAGGAAAATGATTTAGAGGTTTTTAGGAATTTCAATCATCCTCCCATTGCAACCGAAATTGAGGGAGTTATTCATTCACTTGCACAACAATTGTTTCATTGTGAAGCAGGGGTCAGTTTACCTAATGCACTGCCTCATAAAGAAACTATTGATCTAACTGGAGCACAAGAGAATTTTTGCAACATGGTAAGGCCATCTGAAGATGAATGGTCGCCTCTACAGGTGAATCTTCCCAATCTCTGACTCCATTATCTAATGAAATGGTGCTCTATTCTGTAAACCAAAGAGATTTTGGGTACTTCGTTCCTCCACCGAAATGCCCTTGGTAGTCACCAAAGTTGCTAATAAGTATTTAACGATCTCCCTTTAGGTGTATTTTTCCTCTATGTATCGGCCCGTGCATCACATGTAATCAACTTGGCCTTTTATTTAAAGTATGCTCTCCCATTCCATGTGTCTACTCTTCACAACCCCGAGTTTCTTCATTGCTTTCTCATCCTGAGAAACCCCACTATGCTTCCACGTGTCATGGTTGCAGTATATTTTTTTATCATTCTTTCTTGCTACCTCATTGGGCTCCAATCGATTTCCACGAAGCCCTCATTCCAAAAGAGTTTCGCAGGCCCCACAATTTTTATCTATGGTGTACTCTTGCTACGTGTCTACTCTTTGCAAATCTTTCAGCGTGGAGATGAAATAACGATCACAGACAGCAAAAGGTTGCCACACATCTCTTTTGTGCTCGGATAGTGATCATTTCCTCCATTATTGGTTAAGTGATCAACCCATTCAACACATGTAGCATTAGGAAAATTCTTCAGTGGTGAGACAGAAAGGTTCACATAGATAGCGAAAGGCTGGCACGTTCCTAGTCGGTGAATCTCATATCCGGGTGATCAACCAAATGAACAAAATGCTACGATTGGCCACTGCGTGTCATAATCATTTGCAGGGGATGGTGACACTTGTCTGATTAGCCTTGTCAAGACCACTACCACCATTTGCAAAAGATAAATTTTAGATTATCCTCCTGATCGACATGTCATCTATGGGTATGTGTAGGATCATTATGGAAAAAATAAGTCCTTAAGTGGCAAAAAATTCAAAAAAAATCAGAGTTAGGAAACTTGACGTAAACATTTGACTAAGTTATCTATATTATTTCAAAATTATGTAAAAATAGGATCTATAGAAAATTGAATGTAGTTTCTAAACTAATAGGTTTTTTTTTTTTAAATCTATTTGGTGAAAATTTGAAATTTCAATGCATTAGTACTTAAATTTCAGGGAAAAAATAAGAAGTAGGTCACTGTCTGACCACCCTAACCATAATCAAATGATAAATATTTTTATAATATTTTAGATATAAGTAGAGGACTCATGTCTTGATGTGATGCATATTTTTTTGTAATTTTTTTCAAAGTACATAATTAATTATGAATTTTTTATTACAACTTTTAAAAAATATAAAAACTCATATGTCTGAATACCTTAAGTTGGTCAAAACTTCATGAAATTCATTTTTTTTAATATTATAGTATGCAAACCATAGAATGTGACACATGTTTCAGATTCAAAAAATTTGATACCATTTGAAAGCTATAGATGTTTTTCAATCAACCTATCAATCAAGACTTTATTCAAATAGAAAATGAATAATAATTATTTATTAAATTCAAAGTAAAACACAATTTATATGGGTGGAAAGGTGAGAATCTCCTTTAAAAACCCTTTTTGTTTCATCAAATTTGGGTAAAAAAATTCCGTCGACCACATACCCTACACATACCCATCATATCACTACTTTTCGGCCCATCATGATCCTGCACATATCCCTATTCATTTCAGGTAGTTTATATTTTTGGAGAGTGATCTCTTCATGTGGAGTTTGTTAAAATGTGCTAGGTGTCTTCTTTTCAGGGTGGATTCTTTGAGTCAGTGCCATCAATCTATATGGTTGATCGATCATAATTTTTCCGGCATGTGTTAAAATCTAATTTTTCTCTGACAACTATCTTTTCTAAATAACTAAAGGCCATTAATGAAGTAGTTGGGACTTGATGAGCAAAGATTTTTGCAATCTAGTCAAGGTCTAGGATCAGATTGTAGGCCATCAGAATAAGGCATCTAGCAATCTCTTCTTCCTACATGTTTGTGGAAGTTCTCTCTTCTTTTGATTATACATAGGGGTTGGCAACATAAGAAAAAAGTTAGAAAAATTGCTCAAAAAATCTTTGCAAAGGAGATATATCTAGTAAGGAGTTTCTTGTTTTTTGAAGTAGAAAGTTTTACAAAATACTGCTATTCTTTGGCATGTTATATTTTAACTCAAACTATCATTAGATTGGCATCCAACCTTTGTTTTTTAATTCATATGATATTGAAGTTTGATCTATTTAGAGGAAATCTTTGAAACTATGCATATTATGGCCTTTGTCAAATTTCTTCTTTATGTTTTATTCATGTTAAAAACATTATGTTAAGCTTTTTTTGGTAGTTTGGGTAGCTAATTTCCATGTTGTTAAGCTTCTATGTTGAATAATAGCTTTTGGAAATCAAATTATGTCTATTGAATTTTTCCATTTTTTGTAAAAGTAATTTTTTTCCATATTATGTCTTAAAGTGAGAAAGGGTTCTATAATTTTTTAGATATTTTTGTTACTATGTAGAGTATAATTATGTTTGATTGGGGCCTAATGGGTGCTTCACATGGGGAGATTTGAAAGACTACACTATGCTTTCACTAAGCCTTTGTTTCTCATTCTCTTCCCAACAATGAAGGGTCTAATGTAGCATTTTGTGTCTATTATATCGATTATAACGAATAAGCCGAGGTTTGAAATTTGTAAAAGTTTTGGTGCATCACATTTTTTATGTTTTATTTTCATTTCATTCTACCTTTTACCCCAAACAAAAAGAAAATATAAATTTCTATAAAAATCCTAGAGGTTATTTAGTGAGGCACAAATTGGCCCCCCACTCACTGAATTTCTCATAAGGCTATTAGAGAGGTGCAAGCTTTGATGATCAACAGTTATTTTTTTGGCACGCCTAGTGGGACTAAAGTTTTTGAACATCTGATTAGAATTCAGAAATGTTTCTTAAATCATACCAAGAAAAGAGGTTCAAATTTTCATGCCCAAAATCCAAACAAGAGCGTCTTCAAGAGGCCACTTTTAGTACTCCTAGTTACCTACCTCGGTATCAAGGAGAAGAAGAATTACAAGTTCCATATCACCTACATGAAGCAACAAGGAAAGAAGTGTTAGCCAAAGATCCAAACCTTTATCTAACCCACCATGAGGTCAAACTTTGAAATTAGAATATCAATAGACCCTATTCATAGGAATTTATTTTCAATGGATCATCTAGGTGCCCCTGCTCCTAGAAATTTTGTAACCTATGATAGTGGTAGTTCACTACAACTACCTATGCCCTCTGACATATGGACTGTCATACCTACTAATGCCTTTAAATCCATCCCAAATTTTTTTGGGGAGGATTTCAAAACCCCCTCTTTGTTGGCAAGACAAGGGTAGACAAGTGAGAGGTGGGGGGTGAATCAATTGTCACAAAAATTATACTTATTAAACTTATTCTCAAATTTGATAAATAAAAACGAATGCATAAACCATCACCACATCCAAAAAAAACATAACACCAATATTTTTTACGTGGAAACCCTGTTAGGGGAAAAACCACAAAGGAGGTTAATCCACAAGATTATACCCTATCAAAAGTGTAAAATAATTGTAAATGGCGAATGTAGATACATTTAGTCACATTGCCTAGAGCTCACTGCTCTAATACAAAAGGCTTATTTCCCAAAGGAACACTCAATCTCTTATAGAAACATTTGGATTACATCCAAAAGATTTTGAACTGAGTAAATAGAAACTTCTAATGCTTGATTACAGTTCTGGTTAAGCACATAAACTCTGCTTCACATTTTTCTTCTACCTTCAAAATATTAGAACATTATTCACACATATTTTGAACACCACTACCTTCGAATGGTATAAAAAATCGATCATATATATATGTTACTAAGGATAATATCAACTACATGTCAGCCCAACAAAATATAAAATGTGTACAAACTGTTGGCCCAAACCAATAAACAATTATCAATGCACACCAAACAATGTTGGCCAAAACATAGTAAGGACCCAAAACAACATCCTCAAATAAGGAACACCTTCAAAAATTATCTTCAAAGATACACAACACACTACAATCACCTTGTCGGCCATGAACATGAAAAACATGAACTTAGAGAAGAAAATCATTAATCGCGAGCACTAAGATCAATGCGGACCAAAAACACAGATAGAGCACGATCTAGAAATATCCACAAGCATTATGAATCTCCATAGAAGCATCCACAATAAATCAAATTACTCGAATCACATTATCTTCTTTCAGGAACCCCAACTGAAGGTCCAACAAAACAATTGTCAGAACATAGATACTCATAACTCAATCAAATCTTCATACCAACCTTTGAAAATTCATGTGGATAAACTAGATATGCTTGATAACAAACCCTTTAATCTAAAACCTCTTATCATCAATATACTAAGCTAGCCACCATACTGAACTTCACTGCATCACCGACAACCTGTAACTTATTTTATTAATGAACATATACAACCTTAAAGAAATTAATGCCAATAGTTTTGACATCAATGGAAACCACATATCAACATATACAGCCTTAAAGAAATTAATGCCAATAGTTTTGACATCAATGGAAACCACATATCAACAATATCTAACAATCTCCCCCTTTCGCATTGATGGAAACACATGATGTGAAAAAAACCATCAACACAACTTTCACTTAACACTTTCTCCCCCTTAATTTTGACTCTTTTCTCCTTAAATTTTTCATAGTTTTCACATGAATCATCTCCCCCTTTGAAATTAATGAAAAATATACACATTATCTTGCTCTGAACCACATTTATGAACATGTGACTACTCCCCCTGAGTAGTGGCCACCACAACATCAAGTTGGAGCACAAGATATGACTATGAAATGCATGGACTAATGCAAGTCAATGCATCTTAATTCTGATTAGGAAGGGTAATCACCCCTAGCTTCCCTTTGAGATACTCAAAAGTATCCTTAGGCAAGGGCTTGGTAAAGATATCTGCAATCTATTCCTTAAAGGGCACATACTTCAATCTGACTTCCTTTTCACTCACCTTCTCTCTCAAAAAGTGAAACTTGATAGATATATGCTTGGTTTTTGAATGCAACACCGAATTATTAGAAATGTTAATTGCACTTGAATTATCATAGAATATAGAAATGGGTTCATCATACACAACTCTAATATCTTTCAACATCTACATAATCCACAATACTTGAGTACAATTGTTAGCAGTAGCAATGTATTATGCTTTCGTAGTAGATAGAGAAATGGCATTATGCTTCTTACTTAACCATGAAATCAAATTCTTTCCCAGGTAAAATGCACCACCACTAGTACACTTTATGTTATTCACATCTCCTTCCCAATCAAGATCAGTAAGAGCACTCAAAGTAAGGTCATCTTCTTTAGGATACCATAGGCCAAACTCAATTGTCTCCTTCAAGTACTTGAAAATCCTCTTCACAACTATCACATGAGATTCCTTAGGATTAGATTGAAAACTTGCAACAATGCATATGACATTCATGATATTAGGTCTAATTTGAGTCAAACAGAGAAATCCATCAATCATGGATATGTATCTAGTCTGATTTGGTTTAGGAGAATCATCATCATGTGTTAACTTACATAGGGTCACCATAGGTGTACCAACTGGCTTTGAATAACCCATACCAAACTTTTTTATCAATTCTTTTACATACTTGGATTGAGATATAAAGATCCCTCTATCTAGCTGAGTAATTTGTAGTCCCAAAAAGAATTTCATTACTCCAATCATTGACATCTCAAACTCACTCTCTATCTCATCAGCAAAATTCATGCACAAACTATCATCTCCTCCAAAAATGATATCATCAAAAAGGAATTCAACAATCAAATCTTTATCATGATCAATCTTGAAATGCAAATTACTGTCAGCAGTACCTTTATTAAATCCAAGCTTCAACAAATATTTGTCAAATATGGCATACCATGCTCTTGGGGCTTGCTTAAGTCCATACAATGCTTTCTTCAATTGGTAGACCACATCTCCCTAATCAGTCAATTGAAATCAACCAGGTTGCTCAATATACACTTCTTCCAATTCACCATTTAGAAATGTTGACTTGACATCCATCTAATAAACCTTGAAGTTTTTGTAAGTAACATAAGCAAGAAATAGTCTCATAGCTTCAATCCTAGCAACATGAGAAATTTTTTCTTCAAAGTCAATTCCTTCCATTTGAGGATATCCTTTACACACAATTGTTGCTTTGTTTCTAACAAATTCATCTTGATCATTTAGTTTGTTTTGAAAGACCTGTTTAGTTCCAATTGCATTTTTTACATTAGGTCTAGGAACAAGAATCCATGTATCATTCTTCTCAATTTGCAGTAGTTATTCTTTCATTACTTCCACCCAATGTTCATCTTTGCATGGTTCATTGAAACTATTAGGCTCAGTATTTGAGATAAAATAGTATTCTTCTACAATTTTTCTCCTAGTTTGATACCAATTGTTGGCAATACAATGGAAAACAACTGACATCAAACACTATTAGGCTTTGATACCAATTGTTGGCAACACAAGGGTAGATAACTAAGATGGGGGGTGAATCAGTTGTCACAAAAATTATATTTATTAAACTTATTCTGAAATCTGATAAATAAACATGAATGCATAAACCGTCACCACATCAAAAACACACATAACACCAATATTTTTTATGTGGAAACCCTATTAGGGGAAAAACCATGGTGGAGGTGAATCCACAAGATTATACCTTGTTAAAAGTATAAAATAATTATAAATGGTGAATGCACATGCATTCAGGCACACTGCCTAGAGCTCACTACTCAAATACAAAAGGCTTACTACCCAAAGGAAGACTCAAGTATCTTACAAAAACATTCAGATTACATCAAGAATATTTTGAACTAAGAAAATAGCATCTTCTAATGCCTGATTAAAGTTCTAGTTAAGCACATAAAATCTTCTTCACATGCATTTCTTCTACCTTCAAAAGATTAGAAAATTATTCACACATACTTCGCACACCACTTCCTTCAAATGGTATAAACAATCAATCATATGTATCTGCAACTAAGGATAAGATCAACTACATGTCAACCCAACAAAATATAAAACATGTAAAAACTATCAGCCCAAATCGATAAAAAATTATCAATCCACACCAAACAATGTAGGCCAAAACATAGTAAGGACCCAAAAAAACATCCTAAAATACCAAACACCTTAAAAAATTATGCCTTGAAGATCCACAACATGCTACAATCACCCTGTCGGTCATGAGCATGAAAAACATGAACTCACAAAAGAAAATCACCAATCACGAGCACAATGATCAATGTGGACCAACAACACAGATAGAGCACAATATAGAAACATCCATAAGAATCATGAATCACTACAAAAGCATTTGGAACAACTTGAATTACTAGAATCCTATCATCTTCTTTTAGGAACACCAACTGGAGCAACAAAACAACTGTCAGAACACAAATACTCAAAAATAAATCAAGTCTTCATGAGAACCTTTGAAACTTCATGTGGATAAACTAGATATACTCATCAATAAACCCTTTAATCCACAACCTCTTATCATCAATATATTGAGCTAGCCACCATACTGAACTTGACTACATCACCAACAACCTACAACTTATTTTATTAAAATTTTCTCAATGTCCTCGACATATATACAACCTTTAAGACATTAATGCCAATAGTGTTGACATCAATGGAAACTACATATTAGAAATATCCAACACTCTGAACATTTCCAAGATAAAGTAGAGGTATGTAGAGTACATAAGTTCAAAGTGAAATAAAATATAGCTCTTAGATTATCGACCGCGTCTTTCAAGGGAAAATCCCAAGATTGGTATAGGTCTCTACCTTTTGATTCTATCTCCTTAGGGGATCAACTTAGAGGGAAGTTGTTCAAGGATTTCTCTGAAAATGGAGATCACTCCTCATTATTGCATCAATTAATCACCATCAAAAGGGCTCACAAGAGGCCATGGGTGACTTCAATGCCAAGATTCACAAAACCTGGTAAAGAATTTTTGTGATTGCGAAGCCTCTGGCCATGATGTCATTCGTGTTTTACCTAAATGCTTTCAATTCAGATATCATGGTCAAGGTAACCTCCCTGGGAGGAGATATTCTTCCTGATGCATACGATCTTGCTATGCATGTAGAAAATAGTCTAAATGATGTTGGGAAGCTTCCACCATATATCTTAATGCATGTGTTTGTAGAAATCTCTGGTGGCCTTTGGGAAGAAATTACTTTGAGCACGTCTACTCCACAAGCAACTATGTTAGGTATACCACCATCCATGTATGTATACCCTGGTGTCCAACCAGGCACATTGTGCTCGTCTTCACTAGTATCAGATGTTAATGATATGAAGAATGTCATGCAATCAGTTTGTAATGAGCTAGTCATCATCCAATAATAACAAGCAACACCTCCAAAGTAAGCCACATAGAACTATCAAGGAGGAAGGCCTTCTTATCAATAAAATGCATAGCAAGGAGGCTCAAAAGGAGGAGGCCAATAATTGGTGCCCATAAACTAGATAGTCCTAGTTACCATGCTACTTCAGGCTATCAAGAACAATCCAAGCAAATATTTAGTCCTAGGAAAAAATAACCTAGCAGAAGATGAAAACACATGATGCTTCCCATGTAATGATAGTCATATGTCTTGAAACTATTTGAGGGAAAATTTGTAGTAGAAGATAGTGGAATAGAGAAGCAAGGGTGTATTCTCAATTACAGGAGATTATTAGTCTCCCGAAATGGAGAACGTTGACTTTAGAGTGAAAATGCAAGGAATGCCTTTAGAACAAGAGCTAGATATTGCACTGGACCAAGCGCTTTTGTCATGGATGGAAGAAGAAGAAACTGTATTTTTAAATGATTCTCCAATGACTAGTACCCCACAATTACATTCAAACTACAACACAAGCTCTAAAACAAGGCTCACTGGAGAATACGTGCAACAAGCTCCATAGTGTCCACAACCATGTCATTTGCAGTTGCAAGAAAAGTGAGGTTCACAAGCCCAACCAACTGAACAATCACAAGCTTCACCATTTCTAGAAAATGAGATAAAAAAGCACCAAGTCCACTCATGTTGGATCAGCTCCTCCCGAAGATGAGAGAGATACCACCGTTCAAACCTAAGGCCCTACCAGTCAGAACACTCAATGTCATTGAAAAATTAAATAAGATGCTTGCTAACATATCTCTATGGGACATAATATCTATAGACATGCAAAATTGGCATAATGCATCCAATTAGGTCATATTCATCCATTCAGAAAATAAATCAAGTTTATTTATCAATCTCCTAAAGACATCAGTTTAAATTAAATAAATCAAACTCGATCCTATCATCAACCTTTTAATTAAATAAACCAAACTTTATTTAATTAAATCTCCAAATCACCTTTCATCCCTTTTTGATTTAAATAATGTGGATGCTAAATCTGCATTTTGGCTCAAAAACAAACAAACATGAGTTGTTAGTTGAATCAAGAAAATAAGATAGATCATCCCTATGAAATAATTGATCATACTAAAATATGCAATCTAAATAGAACAAAGATAATTAAATGCATGCATATAAAAACATAATCAAAACTTTATTTTATAGTGGATTGGTGCTATTGTGGAAAATATCCCTTTCCCAACCCTTGATAATGCAAATGATGATGATGGACAAAATTAGTTCCCAAATGAAGATAGTGACTTTGCATAAGCTTTGTAGATCAAGTTGTGGAGGATTTGATGAAGGATGAGGCCTTTCATTTATAGATTATTTTGATGAGAGAAATAGACAAATGGATGAATGTGGGACAAAGATTTAGCCAATGAGATGGATCCACTTGCTAACTTGTCATAGGTTGAGGAATGTGCAAGTTTTGGTGAATGTGCCCAAGAGAGGGAGATTCAAATTTGAATTTGAGAGTAAATGTTGAGTTTGACTTTGTGCAAGAGACATGTAAGAGCCATGTAAGAGCTCATAAATGCTTTGTTAGGTGTACATGTCCACTTGTTTTTGAATTGAAACTTGAGGGAGTATTCCTCAAAGATGCCATGTTGATGGAAAATGTTGATTTTATAAATGAGTTAAAATGATTTATTGGTGCAAGTGAGGAAAGCTAGAGGATGTGATGGGTGGCTAGATTAGGTTAATCAAGGTTAGATTAACTTAATGATGATTAGATGCTTTGACCCTTTGACTTGAATATTTTGATTTATTTAAATAAAAAAGGGATGAAAGGTGATTTGAAGGTTTAATTAAATAAAGTTTGGTTTATTTAATTAAAAGGTTGATGATAGGATCAAGTTTGATTTATTTAATTTAAACTGATGACTTTAGTAGATTGATAAATAAACTTGATTTATTTGTTGAATGGACGAATATGACCTAATCAAATGCATTATGCCAATTTTACGTGTCTACATTTTTCCCCTATTTCAAGCAATGTATTTGCTGCGTTGGTTCAAAGAATAAACTTGCCATGATCAAAATTCAAAAAAATTCTGGTTTTTCAGATGCCCCAGTGGAAAGAAATACACTGGTACATTGCCCCCTCGAGAGATCGAGTGAAAAGATTCAATTTGAGGGTTGATCTCATGACAAAGAGGTTCAAAATGGACGGTTATGGATGATGATGCAAATGATATGGTTTTAAGATGCTTAGAATAATAAATCTATATTATCTTTAAAAACTTAAATGATGATATGATGTGATGATGGATGAGATGGATGATGTGATATGCTACAATTATGAAAATGGATGATTTATGAGATGCTTAGACTAACAGATCTATATTATGATGATGATTATGTATGTGAGATCATATGCAGAATACTAATGGTTTGTGGATGCAGGATGGATGCACTGGTGATGATGATTAACTATTCATGACGTGATGTTAGTGCAGAAAATGAGAAATTAGATGATGACAAGAGGATCCAACAACTCCATGATCTGACGAGACTTTATTAGAGATGATGATGATGATAGATGATGATGATTTGCTTCTCAAGGATTTGGATTTTAAAAGGGCTACTTACCTTATGTTTTATAACATGCCTAAGCACAATGCATCAAGGTATAAAGGACCGGGATGGCATTGTACTTAGTGTGATGGAATTTGTCTCAACAAATAGATAAGAGTATTCTTTTTCACACTTGACATACATAAACCTTGCTAGGATGTACCTAACAAAACAAGTATTCGCCAAGTTATTTTACAAGAATGTACAACCAGCATAGTAGACAAAGATAATGATCGTTGGCCCATTCCTATCTCTCTAAATCCTTTGTTTGGATATCATCGAGAAGTCGTTGGAATGAGTGCAATAAGATAAATCAATAGAAAAGATCAAGTATGCAAACAAGCCAATGTTCTTCATACCTTCAGCTAGAGGGATGTGTTTTGATAGAATACAAATCCAAGGTGATATCCAAAATGATGCCCATTGTCAAAACAATATATCCTAGGACACGCATTGTATAGGATGATGATGGGTTGATAAGTTGATTGATAGGCTGTTGATATAAAGTGGACTGACATGTTTGAAAATGATCAAGAGTTTTATTTTGTTTTAATGGTTTGTTGCTTCGATTTAGATTTTACGATTGAAGTTTTCTTTTGCCGATTGTCGTGATTGTTTCTATTTTTACCAAAGGATCAAGGTGACGATTAGTTTATTATGGATGTTTGATTATTGTGGGTGCAAGCAAGATGAGACAGATGTATTTTTTAAAATATTTGGATTTTTTTAACGTTTTGAAATGTTTTGAGGCTATTTTTGGTATTTTCAAGATTTTACAAATGTTTTGATTTTTTTTTTTCGAATGTTTTGGGATTTTGGTGTTTTTTCGATTTTTTTTGGATTTTTGTGTCTTTTTGAATGTTTTTTGGATTTTTGTGTTTTTTAATGTTTTTGGATTTTTGCATGATTTTGATGATTTGGATATGGATATGATATCAATGCTCTATTTGGGATTTTTTTGAAAACCAAGCTAAGGTTGATTGATCAAATTGATGGATTGATGATGATGATAACATTGTTGAGGATACACAACAATTCAAGGATTTGATTGATCAGGATTGATGACCATAACATTGTTGAGGATGCACAACAATGCAAGGATTGATTGATCTCGATTGATGATGATAACATTGTTGAGGATGCACAACAATGCAAGGATAGTGTTTAAGCAACACCGTGATTGGGAAGGATATCCCAAGATATTTTTTTTATTGGATTTGATTGATCATGATTGATGAAGCTTGATTTGGAACAAAAGATGTTCAAATGATTTGATGTGACGTTTGAAGGGTGCATTAGATGTGACTGATATTGATTGTTTGGATCGATGTTCAATTGAAGATAAAACTTGATAAGGAAGATCTTCTTGTCAAAATGTGCCATGGGCTAGTGATTTGGATTCTGGATCACAAATGCTTTGACCAGTTTGGTTTCACATTTTCCAATGTTCGGATCGCCACATAAGTTGGAGGATATAGATCAAGATCTATTCTTGAAGCAAGATGTACATATATGCCCCCAGTGTCTAGCAATATATGGAATGCCATGGATGGATGGATATGGTAAGCATGCAAAGGATGCCAAGGATTATCTTGTGATAAGATAAGGTGTTCAGATAAAGAAACCTCATTTGGAATGTGCTTCAAGGCTCAAATAACGTTAGATAGGATAAGATCAATGAAAATGACCCATGTCAAGATGTTTACCATAACCAAGTGTAAAGTGTGCCCCAAAATTTCATCAAGATCAAGATAACTTGGATGATGGATGTGGATGGATAAAAACAGATTGGATAAGTGGTTCATGGATGAATGGATTTATTATGGATAGATGGAATACTGGATTTATTATGGATGGGATGAGATGCTTTCAACTGAACTGGTGCACATAGATGCTCAATTCTACACATGATGCTTGTTTGCTAGGTTTTCGTCATGTTCTTGCCCAAAGTGCCGCCCATGTGGTTTTCACTAGAGGATAATTTTTTTCTTTATTATTTTCAATCCTTTTTCTGATTTTTTTTTGGATTTTTCTTCTTTTTTTTCAAAATATTTTAAGCTCATGTTGAATCACAAGGTGTTGCTGATGTAGATGCTTGTGTCATAATGTGCCATCGATATCCTACTTGAAGAAGTTGCTTTGCTAAGATACGTACACTTAAATGCAACTTTTGAGATTCCTGATCTGCTTCGTCAATACCAAAGTTGACTGAACTGGATAAGTGGTTCATGGATGAATGGATTTATTATGGATAGATGGAATACTGGATTTATTATGGATGGGATGAGATGCTTTCAACTGAACTGGTGCACATAGATGCTCGATTCTACACATGACGCCTGTTTGCTAGGTTTTCGTCATGGTCTTGACCAAAGTGCCGCCCATGCAGTTTTCACTAGAGGAAATTTTTTTTCTTTACTATTTTCAATCCTTTTTCTAATTTTTTTTGGATTTTTTGTTTTTTTAATTTTTTTAAATTTTTTTGAAACATTTTAAGCTCATGCTGAATCACAAGGTGTTGCTGATGTAGATGCCTCTGTCATAATGTGCCATCATATCCTGCTTGAAGAAGTTGCTTTGCTAAGATATGTGCACTTAAATGCAACTTTTGAGATTCCTGATCTGCTTCGTCGATACTAGAGTTGACTTTGTCATTGTGCGCACATCACGATAGAGTGCCTTCTAAATCCTTATGATGAAGGGTTGTTGCCAGTACATGGTCAATGTAAGACCTGGATATCATGTGTGGAGGCATGGATGGAGTGTGTTTAGGGATAAAAGATGGATTGGTTGATAACTTGGAATCTTTGACTCTCCAAACATGGGAAGATGAGCAATGATGGGTGGATACGAAAGTGTGCATGGAATTAGGACCAACTACTTGATACACTTTGTACATTGCTTGAACAGTATGCTTTTTCTTTTGCAAACATCTTTGATGGATACTTTCCCCTTTTTTATTATTCCCTATAATTTCTTTGACTGATGGAGTTTGATAGGGATAATCTTTCTTTGTATGTTTTGGTATCCATGTGTATTTGATTTTTCCACTATGCTTCTCAGCTTTTTTTTTTTATAACGTTCCTCATACTTTGATTCAATTATTTCTCTTGATGTTGGTCCCAATTCGTGGATGGGGTGATGGGTGGATGAAGATTCATGATGTGAAGTCCTGGTTGTAGTATTGGCATCGGTTTCATCATAAGGATTCTCTGTTC
Organism: Sequoia sempervirens; assembly: GCA_007258455.2. Lineage (NCBI taxonomy): Eukaryota > Viridiplantae > Streptophyta > Pinopsida > Cupressales > Cupressaceae > Sequoia > Sequoia sempervirens. The sequence goes on along the minus strand of VDFB02075321.1, from coordinate 255,895,830 downwards.
TCTCTATGTTGACGTTTGCTTGAGATGAAGTTGCCCCCAGTATGACGGTGGTAGTACCTGCATGCTTTGATTCTGCCTATTCTAAGATCTCTTGTTTAGAATGCATTCTCTGATAAATGACCACTGTAGGTGACATTGTTTCAATTTGCTGCTCTGCTAACTTTGAATTATACTATTTTGTCTGACTTGTCTCCTTGAGTGGATAATGCTGGATATCTGCATACCTGATGTCCTTAGTCTGAATTTGGGATATATCCAATCCTGATGTTCATAACTCAGTTTTACTGTAGGAATTAATAACTTTCTCTTTTTGTGTAATAATGTTAGTGGTAATGAAATCTTGATCTGAATGAAGATCATCTACGTGTCCATCCACAAAAAAATCATATCATGGGTAGATGGAGGAGCATTTGCTACATGGATATGATCATCTTGCATAGATAGGAGAGTGTCCATTAGATTATTGTAGTATCTTGAAGATACAAATTCTTGATCTTGAATGATTTCAGAGTTACTTTCGACATGCTTTGGATCAAGTTCTTGACATGGGTTAGTTTCAAAGGATGGATCTCTTACAAAGGGTTCTTGGATGTCGTCATTAGACATGGTAAGTGGTTCAATATCCTCAAGTGTTGAGTTCAGGGTTCCTTGAGTATCTGTAACCATGAGGTCGAAGGATGTCAATATGTCTTGGAAAGGACCATTGCTAGACCTTGGTGAAAGATTTTGATCATGCTTTGGAATAAATTCTTGAGATATGTCCTCTAACTCATCAGGTGATGTAGAGACATTTTCAACATGATCATAGGTGAACAGATTGTGTATTATGTCAATAGGATCAAATAATCCTAACACTCCTTGAAATAGATCACTAAAAAGTGGCTCTTTATGTATGTTAATTTGATCTTTGGAGGAGGTGGAAAGATCTTGAAGGTGTTCATCGATGGAGAGATCTTGATCATGTGATCATTGACTTGGATCAATACATGGATTTGTTAACGTTGTGTTGGGATTTTGAACAACATTTTCTTGTTGGGCTTGGTATTGGGCTTTAGCTTGCGATTGCACTTGAGCCTAGGCTTGTGCTTGTTGGGCTTGGTATTGGGCTTTAGCTTGCACTTGCACTTGAGCCTGGGCTTGTGCTTGTTGGGCTTGTAGTGTGGCTTGGGCAACTTGAGAGGCTTGTTGCACTTGTTGAGCTTGTGTTGCTTGTTGTGTGGCTAGATATTGTTGGATGGCCTTTTGGTAGGCCTGGTGAGCTTTTAGGGAAATGTTAGATTGTCTTGCTATGTTTCATTTTGGTGGTAGTGGTGGCGGATTCATAATCATGTTGGATGTAGTGACAAGTGTTTGATATACGCTCAGAGCAATCATGGTAGTGAGGGGTTGAGATGTGATGGGTGTGAGAGTGGTGGTTGGAATGATTGAAGGGATAGTGATGGTTGGAATGACTGAGGTGATAGGCCCTTGGGAGACAATATTTTCATTTGTCAGGGTTGATGTTGTAATTTGATTAGATACCATCTATTGGTGCGATGCTGATGGAATATTCAAGAGATTTGATGTGATGGCTTGATTGGTGTTAGGTGGATTGATTTGGATGGAGTGATTGGTGCTAGGTAAAGAGGGAAGCCCTAAACCATGGAATGATGTTGATATGGGTAATGGTGGTGGAGATGCCTCTTGGTGCAAAGACTCAACTATTTTAGTAACTGTAGCGATTTGATCTCACCAAATTTGATCTTGATTTTGATCTTGACTCCCTTGATATAGTTTATTTGGTTTTTGTTCAAGAAAATTTGGGATGCATACTTGTGTTTCATTTTGGACAATGTTCTGATTTGGGATGACACTCAGATTTGGCATGATAGGTTGAAATTGAACATTGTCTTAATTTAGGTAACTTTGATTTTGCATGGTGTCACCTTGTCTTAGAGTCATTAACATTTTGTTTGGACTCTGAATGAAATTTTTATGATTTTCAAACATATTTATCCCAAATTTTGTCAGATTCATGTTTGGAAAACTTGTACTTGGTACATTCACATTTGTAATGTATGGATTTGATGAGATGACGTTGTTCGTTTGCAGGCTCATGCATTGGGTGTTTGGTTGATAGATTTGTTGCTTTGGATTTAGATCTACCATCGGGAAATGTGTTCCAATATTTGATTTGGGAATACTCACACTTGTTGTACCCTTGACATTCATAGAAGGTAATGATCCCATGTATGGATTGTATAAGTGTGAGTTTTGATAATCAATCAGAATTGTAAGGCTTTGTAAGTTCAATTGATTTGGATTACTCATGATGTATGGATCAAGTTTATATTCCATGTTCCTCTTGTGTTTTTACCTTGTTGCAAAAGTGACCTCTAAGGTTCTTAGGACTAATGACGAGATGAAGGATGAAAGGTGTAAATGATACATCTGTTGAACATTTAGGAACTTTGGATCAATGCTAGACTTAGGGTTTGATTTTGATTGGTTTGATTTGGATAATGAACTTGTAAACCCGAAGAGGTTAGATGTTATCTTAGGATGGATTTGTTCAAAGGATTACTGATTTAACTATAGGTATGAGAAAAGGATGCATTCCCATACACCTAACTAAACAAGGTGATTTTGATTTTGATGATTTAAGGATGTACCCAAGTCTAGATAATGATGTTTCCAAAGCTCTAAAGTTGTTTGTAGGATGAAGATGATAAATTTTTGGGATGGATGAAGTGTTTCATTTTGATCCTAAGTGAATCTAGGATGGACTTGTTTACTAGGCCAAGATAGTGAAGAACATGCCTTTCTCTAAAAGTAATTCAAAATCAAAAGATAATTGTTCGCATGAAAACCATATGACAAAAAGATGCCAAGAACAATCTTTTCTTAATGGATTCTTTTTACCACAAACACACTCTTGATTAGATTTTGAATCTAGATTTCTAATGTCTCAACTTTCCCCTTATCCCACAAAGTGTATTATGAAGAAACCAAGGAAATTTGAGGCAAGAGTTACCTATTGTTGACCTTAGTAGGAGAAAATTGAGATGAAATACAAATGCTTAGAAGCCTCTAAGGATAAAATCCCAAGGGAAAGCAATAGCATGTGAATTTGTTCAAGGATATTTTCTTCTCCTAAAGAGTTTGATACTTGATGCTCATGTTGAATGTTGGTTTTCAATGTTTTCAATCAAAGAACTATGTTTTCAAACCAAGAACAAGTACAACCCTATGGATGTGTAAGACAATATTTGTTGGATTCCCACTTGGAAAAGTCTAGCTATGCTTATCTTTAGTGAATGGCTAGATGCTTGACCCCACTAGCTCCCCTCTACAACACTCACTTATATGGGGCAACCAAGCATCAACACCCATGAAACTCCCATGGAATGATTTCCATTTCTACTAAAGACCGCAAAAGTGTGGGGTGGCTTCAGAAAGACCATTCTTGCACCAACAAATAGATTAAAGGATTCTTGAAAATTCTAGGACATGGGTTTTAATAAGGACTTTCCGTTCGTGGAGATTGACCCATACAGCAAAAGTCCCCTTTCGTATCCATCTTTTCAGAATCAACCACATGATATTGGTGTTTACTCCAATACCAAAATTTATATCCCAGTTGGAAATACTCTTCGCTTTAGAGTGTTACTGATTGAGTCATTCCCTTGGGTGAGTACATTTTCCCCAAGGCAGGCCCTCTAGGATAAACAAAAGTGAGTAAAGACAAAATATGTAACTTGATCAATCTTTGATGGCAATAAAGAGAGAAACTATATGCAATAATGCCCCCACTCACACTCACAAAAGATCTTGTTCAATTTTAAACCCAAATTGAAATGTGGAGGAAATATTTTATGCAACTTAATGTCATCAAAAAGACTTTTGGTTCTCAAGATCGTCGTGAAGCACAGGAGAAGTGCATATGGCTTTTTAGATGAGATTACTTTCAATAAGAGACTACAAAATATGAAAAACACATGTTCATTTTAAGCCTCAAAGCAATGATGAATTCATTTTAAAGCACCAAATGAAATATGAGTGAGCCTAAAAAAAAAAATTAAAGCATACGACAAACTCTCCAAGCATTTTGAAATTTTCGTTTTAAAGCCCAAAATAAAAATGAGTTAGCTTGAAACAAAAAATTAAGGCATAAGGTGAACTCTCCAAGCATTAAAAAATGCTTTTTTAAGTTTCAAGTTTGAATGTCTGATTCTTCAACTCCAAGGTTTTTCCAAGATCGTCTCCTATCTTTTAATGTTTCAACTCCCTTGTGCGGCCAAAATTCCTCCTCCTCGCTTTTCCTTCCTTTACCCCTATCAAGAAAGAAAATCACACAAGAATCAAGGTATTAGAAATTGTTTTGATGATTAACTTCAAACAATAAAACAATTTTAAAATAGAGATTATTTGAAACTATGAAATGGAGCACTAATATGAATCCCACATTCCAAATTCCTTGCCCATCTATCCTTTATACTCGAATAATCTTTAGCTTCAAAATTTACTAGCAATGGATCATAAAGATTATAAAATGTAGCACTTTCTCCCTCTTAAATTAAAAAATAAAAATAAAAAATAAAAAATGAATGCAAAAGTGAGCGATGGATCTAAGAGGGAAAATAAATCAAAATTTAGTTCAAATATCCATCATAAATAAATATAAGAAAGGACACTTTGCCTTCATGAGTAGCTTTCAAATCCGAAGTCCTTTTGAAAATAAGTAACTCTGAAAGCATTCTAAAGTATTCGCTAATAGTTCAAATCCCAAGTCTTATTCAAATCCTCGCTTTTATGGTTTGGTGACTGTGTTTAAGGAGCGTCATCATGGTAGTGTCTGCATCAATCAATATGGCATATTGAAGGAACCTCTGGTAGTGACGTGCAAGATCAATCCAAATGCATGGAACAAAATTATTGAAAAAATCATCCAACTAATGCCATCTCTTATTTCCATCGACTCAGATCTAATGGTATATTTAATTAGCAATCAAATCACATATTCCCATCACTTTTTGCCACCCTACCTTCAATGTCATTTCTACTAGGAGACCACGCTGAGGAGGCTCAATAAGTAATAATGTTTCCACAGCATAGACCTATCGATATTGGAGAACTTGATATCTTGCAAGAGTAAAACAAAGAATATTAGACCCAACTTGATTTTGTCAGTAAAAGGTTAAAAACCACTTCAAATTGATATAAGTTGAATGTAGCAAACAAATATAAGTTGAACACAACAAGCAGATCTAGCATTTCCAATGTTGCCTAGGTTTGATCCTTTCAACTAAAGTTTCCTATGAAGGAGCACAAGAAAGATCGAACTACAGTCTTAATGAAGAAAGATAAAGACAAGGCTCTAAAGTATATCATAATGTTTCTTCATTTTTTTCCATTATTTCTTGACATGTAGCTTAACCACTACCTTTGTTGGCTGATTGCCATTCTTATACTACTACAGTTGCATGAGGTAGTTGATAGCCTATCTACATATACATTTATCTATGTTGTTGTAATTTATGCAAATGATAAGAGAAAACATAATCAGTTCACGTTCAGTCCTAAGAGAGCTAATCGAGTAGATAGTGATAAAATATGAGATTATGTTGCTAGAAATTATCCGTGCTCATTTACCAAGAGGCATCTTTTTGAGGTATCATAAAATTTGGTTACAAAGAAAACTCTCTCCTAAAGGATTCTGATTCATAAAGTAAATTGAGGATAAAATCGATTCCATAGAAAGAAACCCAAATAGGAAATCACCAACTCTTTCAGGCCTTGAAATATAAAATAAGGATTATGAGGTACTACAAATGATCCAAAATTAGGCGAATAAAGGCTTTAAAAATATCAAGAAAATACGTTTGGAAGACTTATACGCACAAAATGGATTTACTAAAAAAGATTTAGAAACCTTCCAGCAAATGTCATTGGCGGCTGAAATTTGAATCAAGAATGTTAACTGTTTGACAGAATGCAAGCAAATGCAAGTTGTGAAAGCATAGACAAGACACGTGAACTTTGTGACAGAATGCTTCAAAAAATGAGACCAAGCGTGTGAACTACTATCCAGGATGCCTCTGAGAGGCATGATCTCATAGAACGTGCTTTAGGCGTGTACTTAACCAGTATACTTCCAGCCTCATGGATGACAACACCAACAATTTTCTTTAGATGTTCTTTAAAGTGAAACATTGCCTTGTAATAAATAAAAGGAGATAAGAAATGATAATAAAAAGCCTATAAGTCATTGATTTGGATAAATTATAGGTAGCAGTAAACAACAACGGTCATTACCCAAAAGGCATCGATCATGGTCATATTAGAAGGCAGCAAATTCATGGCGTACGAAGAAGTAGTAGTTGTGTTTTTTTATATATATATAAAGATCCTTACCAAAACTCTTAAGAAATCATACCAGCATTTCCTACCCAACGCTGGAGCTTTCAACGTGCCATAAGTCGTATGTACCTTAATGGTTGTCAAAACTAAGCTCACCCATTCTATTTGTCCCCTCTAATTTCTCTACCTTCATAACTCCTATTCTGTAGCCTTTAGTGAGGTCTTTCTGCCCTTCCCTGACTGTGCACACAACATTATTACAGGCTATTCTTTGGATTCCTGCATAAAAATAACATATTGAAAAGACATAGACTTTCAAGCAAATGTTATTAGCAAGTGAAAGAAAATTCACGCCCCAATACCAATAAGCAGGCTGCACCCCAATGCCAATAAGCTACATGTTGACAGAAAAAGAAAACACTGCCAAAGAAATATCATGACATAGCCACCCTTAAAAGAAAAATAGAACACAATCAAAGGAAGATTAATATTACAACCACCTTACTAGCTAGCTGCTCTATACATATGACCTTTTACTGCATAAAATACGGACAATAATTTTCTTGCAAGCTGACTCGAAGTTACTAGCAAATCAAAGCCAGGTTGTGCACTATGATAACTTTTCTTAACTCAAGTACTGAAAAATCTTATGCATTATGACACATCTAACCATTGAGCTTACCTTCTTGGCAATCATTGTTTGTGACAGATACATGTTAGTTGGAAAAGAAACTCTCATACATCTCCTGCAGTGGTTTACCTAACAAGTGATAATACACCTTTGCTCAGATATAATAATGGTACAATGTGTATGGGAGTTATTGTCAACTCAGCTAGAACATTGGCTTATGCTGACACCGATATACACTATTAACTACTTTGTAGTCTCAAAATCAATCAAAGCACGTTATTCATTTGAAGGATTTCTTCAAAGAAAAGAAATCTAGATATGCATAAAATAGATTTACTGCAAAGGCTTTAGAAATTCTTGCAAATGCTATGTTAACAAATAGTTAGAAGTAATCCCTCCTTCTAGCGCCATAATGTGGAAGCTAAATCTGCATTTTGGCTCAAAAACAAACAAACACGAGTTGTAAGTTGAATCAAGAAAATAAGATAGAGCATCCCTATGAAATAATTGATCATACTAAAATATGCAATCTAAATAGAACAAAGATAATTAAATGCATGCATATAAAAACATAATAAAAATTTTATTTCACAGTGGATTGGTGCTATTGTGGAAAATAGCCCTTTCCAAACCCTTGATAATGCAAATGATGATGATGGACAAAATCAATTCTCAAATGAAGAGAGTGAATTTGCATAAGCTTTGTAGATCAAGTTGTGGAGGATTTGATGAAGGATGAAGCCTTTCATTTATAGATTATTTTGATGAGAGAAATAGCCAAATGGATGAATGTGGGACAAAGATTTAGCCAATGAGATGGAGCCACTTGTCAACTTGTCATAGGTTGAGGAATGTGCAAGTTTTGGAAAATGTGCCCAAGAGAGAGAGATTCAAATTTGAATTTGAGAGCAAATTTTGAGTTTGACTTTGTGCAAGAGACATGTAAGAGCCATGTAAGAGCTCATAAATGCTTTGTTGGGTGTACATATCCACTTTTTTTATAATTCAAACCTGGGGAAATATTCCTCAAAGATGCCATGTTGATGGAAAATGTTGATTTTATAAATGAGTTAAAATGATTTATTGGTGCAAGTGGGAAAAGCTAGAGGATGTGATGGGTGGTTAGATTAGGTTATTTAGGGTTAGATTAACTTAATTATGATTAGATACTTTGACCCCTTTGACTTGAATATTTTGATTTATTTAAATCAAAAAGGGATGAAAGGTGATTTGGAGATTTAATTAAATAAAGTTTAGTTTATTTAATTAAAAGGTTGATGATAGGATCAAGTTTGATTTATTTAATTTAAACTGATGACTTTAGGAGATTGATAAATAAACTTGATTTATTTGTTGAATGGATGAATATGACCTAATAAAATGCATTATGCCAATTTCACATGTCTACAATATCCATTCCTAAACAAAAGATGTTGCTCTAGGAAGCATTAAAGAAGGAAGAACACATATAGTAGATGGATGTGATTTTTCCACACAATTAAGTTAAAGACAAAGAGCTCAAGTTAGACATCCAATATTTAAGAGCTACAAATTATGTGAACTTAATGGAAAATGCAAAGGTGAAAGAGGTAAGCAAGCCAATCCCACACCTTTCTTTTTAACACTTATTGTGTGCGATAAGCTTTTACATAATAACATGATTGATTTGAGAGCTAGTACTACGGTCATGCATAAAAAAGTGGTTGATGCCTTGAAACTCAAGTATAAGCCTCTTGAGAAAGGAATCATGCAATTAGATGGGAATAAAGTTCTGAATGTTGGTTGCATCAAGGATCTATCTTTGAACCTCTTCTCATGTCCAATCCAAATGGTCATGCAAGAAGTAGTTGTGATAGACATCCCCTAATATTCGAGATGTTCCTTTTAAGGGACTTTATATCAAAGCTTGGCATATATTTAGCGCTCGATTGGTCTCATCTAATATTGTAGACCAAGCATGGGGAAAAGATGAAGATCCTATCTGAATCCATGCATCCAGAACACATAGTGAACATGAATGTGGTCTTATGCTTTGAAGCAACAGATACCTACTTCTCACAAAGGGAGACATATTGTGTAGAGATGTTAGAAGACAAGGAAGACATGAGTGATCAGACCCTTGATGAGGATGTTCCCCTCAACAAATTTATAGACTCTGACCTATTTGAAAACTTTCATGCTACTGGATTAGGAACCTATGTGATCTTTGACGATGATCAATTCTTCCCAAAATTGGTAAAAGAATAGAAAGAGACTAATGTTCTAGGTGGCAATAGTCCATGGACACTATATTTTGATGGTGCCAAGTGCAAGACCAATTCTGGAGTAGGTTCCTGATTAGTATCCCTAACTAAATTAGAGACCCTCAAAGCTCTTTGTTTCTAGTTCTCATGCTTGAATGATGATGAAAATTATGAGGCCTTGGTCCATGGTTTGTTCCTCATAGAATAGATAGGTGTGAAGAGATTACAAGTATTCAAAGGTTCATAGATGGTTGTAAGTCAAGTTCATGGGTAGGAGGTTGCCAAAAATATAAGAATGAAGTCTTATAGATATAGAGTGTGGGATTTGATCAAGATTTTTGATGGTTTTAACATTTAGGTTATCCCTCATTCCCAGAATAATGTTGTTGATCATATGGCTTTGATTAGTTCACAATTTGAGCCAATTTTTGAGCCAAAAATGAAGCAAAATGCGGTGCAGATCATCATCTGACCAACAATTCTTGACAATGATTAGAACTAGTAGGTTTTTGAGGATGATGTTTAGATTGCCATTTTTTAACAAAAAATAGGAAAATATTTTGAGCATGCACATCGAACCTTTCGAAGGGAAAGTGATCCAATTAAAATGAAATAAGCTCTTTCATGGTTTAATCTCTCTTGAAAATATTTTCAACTACAAGGACACAAGAAATAGCAAACAAAGGTTCACTACTGATAAAAAAGACTACGAAAATTTGTATGTTGAAAATGGTAGAAATTTAAAGGTCAAAAGGGATGTTCCACAAAAGGATAAAAAGAGTGTAAAAGGCCTATGTTCTAGATACGACAAGGTCATAGCTTGGACCTATGATGATCTTAGAGGATACGATCCTGACATAATTCAACATAATATTAAATTTAATGAAGGCTAAAAGATTTTTTGAAAAAAACAAAGTCCAGTAAATCCAAAGGTTGAAGCATTAATATCCAAATATCCCCCCAAATTAGTCAAATCAAGGATCATATACCCGATTAAACATTCTACCTAGGTTTCTAATTTTGTACCAATTCAAAAAAAGAATGGTGATATTTGGCTTTGTGTGGATTTCAAGGATTGGAACAAAGATTTGCTAAAATAGCACTACTCTTTTCCATCAATGGAGTAGATTTTATAGACTATGGGTTGATCAAATATATTCTCGTTGCTTGATAGTTTTTCGGGTTATAACTAGGTCTATGTCAAAGAAGGATATCAGCATAAAAAAACATTCACTACCAAGTGGGGAACATTCAATATTAAAAATTCCCTTTGGGCTCTCTAATTTTTGTGTGACCTTTTAGAGAGCAATCGATATCACTTTCATAGGGTTAATTAATTAGACTATTCTAATATATTTGGATGACCTACAAACTTTTTCAAATTTAAAGGATGATCACTTTAATCATCTAGAAAAGGTCTTCCACAAATTCCAATAGTTTAGGATTTCCTTAAATCCTAAGAAATGCATTTTCAGAGTGCCCCAAGGCAAGCTACTCGGTTTTGTGGTACCAAAGGAAGAAATAGGGATAGATCTTGAAAGGCTGAAATCTATAATGGAGCTACCTAGACCAATCAATCAAAAGAGGTTGCAATATTTTTTTGGAAAAATAATTTTGTTATCCATTGGATTTCAAACTTCACATGCATCACAAAACCTATCACATTGATGTTAAAGAAGAATCAAGTGTTCAACTAGACCCCTGAAGGCAAGACAACTTTCGAGTGAATAAAGGATACCATCTCCATGGCCCCGGTGTTAGCTAACTCATACTTCTCCAAGGATTTCTTGTTCTACATCTACAGTGGCCAATACAACATAGCTTTGATGCTCACTTATAAATATGAAGACAATAGCTGAGAGCATCCCATTGCATTCCACTTTAGGAATCTCAAAGGATATTAAGCTAGGTAAAATTTTGTTGAGAAACAAGATTTTGCTATTATTAAAATCTTGAAGAAATTTTGACACCTAGTATCGGTCAACAGAATCACCATTCTTGTCACCCATCCTAGTGTTTGGGAGTATATCATTGAGGGTGAAATAATTGAAAAGAGGGCCAAATGGATCACCAAAATCGTAGAATATGATGTAGATATTAGACCAACCAAGTTGGTCTGGAGAAGAGCTCTTTTCCAATAACTTGCGAAAGAATTAAGCTCCTTGGTAGATGAAGAGATCGATTAGGCCTACACAAACTAGTTCAATTCTGATGAGCCATGGCTGATGGATCAAACATAATATATGCAAAAAAGGGTAGTACTAGGACCAATATTCTACCACATAAAATATGTTACTATCGACAGCAAGGCACCAGGTATGTACTAATTGAGGGTATTTTGTTAAAAAAATTATGATGAAATCTTGCTCTATTGCATAGATAAGCCACAAGAAGTGATGCAGAGACAAAGGTTCACAACATCCAACCTAGTTCATGAAATAGAATACTCTTTCTTTGAGGCAATTTCAACTACTCATTCTTGAGAAATAGGGCTCCAAAGAGGCCAATATAACAAAGCATGTACCCTCAAATCAACTCCAAAACCAAAAATAACTAGAGGAAGCATTGAATTGACTCATAAAACCATCAAATCAATCATTTTTCTCAAGAAAAATCATCTATTAAAGCGGCAAATACAAATACCCATACTCAAGGCTTGAACAAAACTCCATTCAATGAGGGTTTGTAGAAAGTAGGTTTTTTAAACCTCATACCAACTTGTCACACCTTCAATAATACTAGAATATGTCTTCACAAACTCAAACAATCATAAAAAATTGCTTCCCCAAAAGATTTCACACTTTTCCATCCTTGAACCTCTCAAATTCACCCAAAACATGCAATTTTAACAACTAGGGCAGCCTAGGGCATCACCAAAAACATATCAAAACTTATTAAAATTCACCGAAACCTTGGATATAGTAAGAACACCTCAAAATGAATCTTTCCACAAATTTTTAGAAGTTTCTACCATACAAATTAGAAGAAATCACATTTTCTTGTATGCAACCCCAAAAACCCTATGTTCAGAACAGTTTTTAGGAAATGGCTTGTTTGACACCTTAAATGGAAATATAAAAATTACTGGTAAGAATAAAGTTTGTCCACCACATCAAGATATTTCCATATATTCAAGTTTTAAGTCCGTACCATTCCGTACTGGTCCGTACCAACATGTTTTTCTGACTGTAATTTCTGAAAAACGTTTTCTGAAAAGCCTGCCTACACAAAAATCATCATAACTTTCTTATTACTCAATGAAAATGAATGAGACTTGAACCAATGGAAAGCTTATTCAATAATATACACAATAAAATGAATTTAATAGAGTTTCCAAGCCGTACTAGGCCGTAAAAGGACTGGAAACAGAGAGAAAACTGTTAAAACTTCAAAATAGGGTATTAAAATTGACAAAATTGATTCCAATTTACATTGCCTTCCTTTGGTTCGCCTCTCCAAGGCTTAAATAGATGCTTAAAACATAAATAATAATTTTCCCTTCATTTCCAACCAATAAACTACCCTTTGCAACCAAGTGACCCTTCATATTCTTGTTTTTGTTCACATTTTTGCACTTTTGCAATTTTACATGTTTTGCAACTTTTGCAATAAATTGACTCAACCAACCCCTTAGTGATTTTAAATACATTAAAATATAACCACCCAAGACCTTTTACAATGCTTTTACATACATTTTACATTCAAAGATTCAATTTTTGAAATTTATCCTTTTGAAGGCATTTGTGAGCAAGGTGCTCCTGCACCAAGAAGAAAGTGTTTTTAATGAGTTTCATAGTAGTCCTGAAGGTGGAAATTTATCTACCAAAACTACTACTTTAAAAATAATGTGGGCAGTATATTACTAGCCTTCCATGTTTTTAGAGGCGCACCATCTGGTGCGAAAATATACTCAGTACTAATATTTTGTTGGAAAGCGAAAGATTCATGCCATTCCATTGAGCCCGATTGTAACTGAAGAACCCTTTTCTCAATGGGGTTTAGATTTCATTAGGATGATAAATCCTATTTTTAGCGTTGGCCATAAGTTGATACTTACAATGACCAATTATTTCACAAGATGGATGGACGCCATTGCTCTAAAAAAATGCTACGAAAAATTGAAATTGTCAATTTTCTTGAGGAAGTGGTAGCAATGTTTGGTTCACCAAAAAATATCATATCTAATACTACACGAGCTTTTGTGGGTTCTAGGACGTCAAACTTTGGTCTCAAGAATTGGGTCTACCTCAAGACTTCATCAAATTACTATCCACAAGGAAATAGGCTAGCATAATAAACGAACAAGAATGCGTATGAGCTAGAAGACATGGATGGAAACATTCTGGATATACCAGTAAATTGTATTCATCTAAAATTGTTCCATTAAAGCATGCACGTTCTTTTAAAATTTTCACATTTTGTACCATATGTAAATTTTTTGTAAAATACAATTATTTTTGTGAATAATCCATGAGAATAACATAGGAAGAAGTAGAAGCATATTATATTATTTTCATTGAAATATTTATAATGTAATATGATCCTGAAGCAATGAGAGAAGCTTTAAGCTTTCTTGCACAAATATAGAAAGATTTATAGTACAAAAAAGAAAAAAGGGGAGGCCATGCTAAAAGAAAAGTAGTAAATTTAAAGCCTCCAACCATCACTAGGTAGTCAAAATGACACTTTTTTGGGTTTTGAACTTTTTTCTTCCTCTTCTTCAGCTAGGTGGAAAGGGGGCTCAACACACAAAATACACAAGCTCATCAAACCAAGGACCTCAATCCTGATTCTTGCGGCTATACACCAGAAATTCAAAATTAATTTTCCAATCAAACCTAGCAACACTCTCCATGTCGAACTCCCTCAATAGGAAGTTGTAGGATGAGATAATAAGTGATTCTTCTTGAGGTTCATAGTACAAAAATTAGTAAGGAGGGATAGCCAGACCACATCCTCCCCATAATCGACGTGCCTTCAGAGGTCCATGGTGTTCAGAATGTTGCCACCAAGGATAGCCACTTGCATGATCTGGCTGAGCCCATCCAAGTATAGAATTGAACATGGCATGGAACAAATTGATTATCCAAGTCTTGGAGATATCCAAATCAAGTATAAAGGCCACGAAGTCAGAGACAACATTGGAGTTGCACTATGACTGGTTTTCATCCTTCACATAATCCTTATCGAGCACCCACTTGAGGGTATGTACAGGATCATGATGGGCCAAAAAGTAGTGATATGATGGCTATGTGTAGGGTATATGGCTAATGAATTTTTTTTACCCAAAATTGATGAAATGAAAAGGGTTTTTAAAGAGTATTCCCAGCTTTACACCAATATAAATTATGATTTACTTTTAATTTAATAAATAATTATTATTTATTTTCTATTTGAATTATGACTAAAGTCTTGATTGATAAGCTGATCGAAAAAAATCTATAGCTTTCAAAAAGTATCACATTTTTTGAATCTAAAACATGCATCACATTCTATGTTTTGTATATTATAGGATTAAAAAAATAATGAACTTCATGAAGTTTTGACCAAGTTAAGGTGGTCAGACATTCAAGCTTTTATATTTTTTAAAAGTTGTAATAAAAAATTCATAATTAATTATTTACTTGGAAAAAAATTACAAAAAATATGCATCACATCGGGACATAAGTCCTCTACTTATATGTAAAATCTTATAATTTTTTTTATCATTTTATTGTGGTTATGGTGGTTAGATAAATACCTACTTATTTTTTCCCTGAAATTTAAGTACTACTACATTAAAATTTCAAATTTGCACCAAATAGTTTTTGTTTTTTAAAATAAACCTAGTAATTTAGAAACTACATTCAATTTTCTACAAATTCTATTCTTACATATTTTTAAAGTAATATAGATAACCTATTCAAATTTTTACGTCAAGTTTCCTAACTCTAATTTTTCTAAATTTTTTCCCACTTAACGACCTATTCTTTCCATGATGATCCTGCACATACCCTTGATGACACCATAGTGAGGTGGTCATTCTTCCTAACCAGGCACTTAATTTGGTCACTAGTAATTTCACCCATGAAGGAATATTATGGAGTTCATGCTAGGAGCCAAATGGGAGTGCCTAGGCTAGATGACATGGTGGCAAACAAGCTAAAGCTAGTAGAATAGGAATACAAAAAGAAGGTTTACTAACTAAGAGAGCTTTTTCAAGTGAATATTTCACTAAGGTGGTATAGCTATTTATAGAAATGGTGCATCGAGGAGCTCAACTAATGGAAAATCCATCTCCGCTGAATGAAAATGAAGAAAATATCAAAGCAATCGGAGGGAAAGAGAGAAACCGTACAAAAAATATAGCACCAATCCTTGAGAAATAAATTTTGGCATTGCGAGTAAATGATCATGTATGTCGATCACCACCATATGTCCATTGTCATCATTAGCCCCAACTTTCTTGTTTATACAAAAAATATGTTGATTAATGTTCTAAGAT
This sequence comes from Sequoia sempervirens, assembly GCA_007258455.2. NCBI lineage: Eukaryota > Viridiplantae > Streptophyta > Pinopsida > Cupressales > Cupressaceae > Sequoia > Sequoia sempervirens. The sequence goes on along the minus strand of VDFB02075321.1, from coordinate 255,880,133 downwards.
CTGAAAAATTAGATATGCACATATTTTTGGAGTACTTTACATCACTTAAGTATGCTTTCCAAAATATAAAGCTTATTTGTAAAAAGGGTGGTGAGGAAAATGTACTAATTACATTCTTGTGATTAATATGGAATTCTCGAGGGATACAAATCCCCAATCCACACATATCACCTCGATGATAGCATTTAGTAAGCTAATGGTAACAATAATGCCTTACTACATGTACTTCCAAGAAAAAATGAATGCACACAAAAGAAATTTTTTCTAAGTAACAAGACAACAAGTATTTGTTCCTTCAAGGAAGCTCTCTACAAATTTTCAGCACAACAATGGCAGAAGTTTCAAATTCTAGTAGAAAGGTTTGATCCCTCTCTAAAAGACTAGGCTATGTCAATATTATTGTGAGAGATTCGTTCACTAATGCCCTAGCATGAGGATAGAGACATTTTTCCAATACCAAATCAATACAGAAAGGTGACCATGTTAAGAAAATGTCTATGTTATATTTTGCAGATGTTGGTTAGAAAATTTGTCATCTAACTCTATATTCTCATGCCCATCTAGGTGACAAATGTATCAATAGTTGAATCAGTCATAATAGTGTTTCATGCTTGTTCTCTACTTATTTTACAAGGTTCCAGCTACATTATTTAGATATTCAATGAATGATTTTTAACTAATATCACTTTTAAACAAAAAGCTTTGAAATGAATTCACACAACTCAAATAGTGAAAACTTAAACTACCAAAATCTCCAAAATTATATTAAATAAATCCTTATGCATCCATCACCATAAAATATGTATTCACAGATAAACATTCCACAACAATAAAACTAACCAAACATCTATCATTCCAATAATAGATAATTCACTAACAAAATACTTAGCATAAGTAGAATAAATCCATACACCATAACACAAAGATAATTATTCCATGAACTTCACCATATGTCCTATATTGAAATAACAGAAAAATAGTAAAACTAAAGATAGTAGAATTTTTCTCTAATGAGTAAATCAAAGTTTTCTCAAAAGATCCCCACAATCAAGCATCGACCCCATATTTAAAGGTTAGAGGAGAAATTATTTTTGATAATAGTTTCTTGAAGACAACTATTGCAAAAATTAAAATAAAAAGTATTTAAAGTATCATAAGAGCTAATTTAAAGAAAATAACATAACAACTAAAAGACTAATTAGTAGTCCCAGCTCTAACTCTTTTGCTTCCAATTATTTCAACCTCCTACTGCTCTAGTAACACCTCCTATGCCTTTACTCTCTTCCTGTATTCCTAGTACTTGGTGACAATTGTAGTAAAAAAAATTCTTCTTCGAGTCGTGGTGATTTTCACCCTTGTTCTCCATCTCGATAGCACATGATTTGACGCACCCATTTTTTCATAGCTAGTGTCACTTTTAGCCTTGAATGCACTCATATAGGTTTGCAAATTACTCAAATTTTTGAACGAGTCTGTAGTGGTTGTCTCAAGATTATCTGTCTCTTTATGATACACCTCTTTATATTTCCTTGCTATTTCTGTAACATCCAATATCTTCTCGTCAAACACATCTATAAGCTCTAATTCGAGGGCATTGAAATTCTTCTTGATCTCCACTACTATGTCAAAATATTTTTCTGACACTTTATTGATTTCCTTGATAAAATCATCATATATTGACAGTTTCCAATCGAGGGAATCAAAGCAATTAGGATCAATTTCTTTGGGATCATCTATGAATTTTTCTCTAGACAAGAAAGTGTGCTCCATGGAGATCAATTCTACAGTTTATTTAGAAAGCACATATGTGCTACCATTTTGATCTGCTAGAGTTCAGCTACCAATTCATTTCTTTTCTTAGACACATTAACATAAAATTTTGCACAAATTTACAAATGTGGGAAAGGCCATCTTAGTAAAGCCTTTCTATCCACTCATTGGTAGCTCTAGCATAACCATAATTTTCCTTGACCCTTTGCATAGTGTTAGAATCAATACCTTGAACATTAGAGATTGAGGCTTCCTCAGGGGTCGGAGTCATAATTGATGAAATAAAAATTCTTGAAGAAAGAATATGAGACTTTAATTGAAGGTTCTCCTTTTTTTGTTCCTTTCTCTTTTAATTAATGCATTAACAGAGTAATCAACATGGTAAACATCACCTTCTAAAGTAGAGAGATGCATATCAACATGAGTAACCTTCTAGTCGACCTCTGTTATCTCATTTTCATTCAAGTGTTTTACAAGATTGAAAATTTCCAAAAATTAATGTCTAGAAGTAGAATTGGTGACCATCTGTGACATCCTTTTGGCCATTTTAGGTTTCAAGAGACCTTGCAGTAGCATAGCAACTATGCAGGAATATTTTCCCTTTTCTTTTCTACTACTTTCTTCAATTATGTTGGAGAAGATGCTATAAATCAGGTGTCTTCGCTTTCAACATTTACACTTTCCACTTTCTCAATTGAATGAACAAGAACAAAGGTATCTTATATTGGAGAAGAAGGAAATTTAATCTTTTTTGGAAAAGTGATAATCCACAATTATATGCTAGAAAATGGCCTCAGAGTCTATAGATGCTAGTTTCTCCTAACTAACTCTTTTCTTAGGCACTAATGAGGGTATACTGTCTTGTTCACAAATTGACTTATCTTAGCCCCTATGTCTTCTGGCTTCTTGATGTCTCCTCCTAATTGTGAGCCAATTCTAGATAGCCTAATTATTAGTTTTTTCAGATGATACATTCATGCTAGAGGCCTGTATAGTACCTTGCTCATTTCTCTATGAATTTCTTTGTTCCTAAGGAGAACCTGTGCCTTTCCACCATTTTTCAGTTTAACCAGTCTTGAGTTCTTTTCAAAACAAGAGTAGAATGAACCATTAAATTTGAGACTTCATCCTCTGACCAATTAACTTTGTACAAGGGCCTAGTAGTAAGGGCCTAATATTCAAGATCAATAATCACCAAATATTCATTTACATCTTTTGGAATATCCAAGGAGAGACCAAAATTTTCTATCTGCTTCAAGGTCAACCTCATAAAACTTCTTCTCTACACCTCACTTTCACATGTATAATCTTCCAAAAAATCCTAAGATTTGGGTGATGTTCATAATTGCTAGCTTTGTACAAAATTTGCTTAACATAGCCCTCACTATCAAAATTGGATCTCATTGGAAAATACTTAAGATTAAATTCATTCAAGAAATTTTCTATGCCCCTAGTAATATTATTACTTTTAAAGGAAAATGAAGGCATAGAAAATAGAAAAAAAATATCCCTTCTTCCCCATGTTTGAATACTTAACATTCATAATGGCCATTTACCAACAAACTTCAACAAAAATAAGGAGATCACTTCGATAATGAGGCAACCTCAATGAAGCCTTATGAAAACCCCCAATTCTAAGATAATTAAATTTTCTAAACTCAATGTAAAAAATCCAAAATCTCATTACCAAATCAACCACTTCAGGTGAAACCTGAAGCTCATGGTTTCCATCAAGCTTTCTCACAATTTCCATAAAGAATGTGTCAATGATGCGACAATAGTTCCTCATTCCAATTGTCTTAGTGAGCTATGGAAAACCTCTATGCACAAGCATGTCTGGCATTAGAGACCCTTCTGATTCTAACCTTGTCTAGACAGCTTCTTGACTAGCTAAAATGTAAACCAAGCATGAACACATGTGAAAGGCAACAGTTTGTCAGATCTTTATCAATTTCTTATATAAGTGATAACTAATAATTTCAGCCTATTCAATGAATTTATTTTCACTACAAATAATAAGAATGAAATGGCACATCCAAAATTAGAAAGATTATGAATATGCATTTCCACCCACACGATGCAACAATGTGATAGCATCTGAAATTTCATCCTTAAAATGAATCCTTTTAAGCTTTAAAGGTAACTAAGACTTACCCTTTTTCTCGGACTTCAACCAATTCTTTGCAATGAAATTTTTACAATATTCTTCATTCATTCTAAAAAATTCTTCACCAATAGCTACAAACATATCTTCTACAGTCTCCCTCTCTGGAATGCTTAATGCACGGGAAATGACCTCAAGAGTGATTCTCACAATGACAAAACCATGCATGGATCTAGTTTCATGAGTCTCTAGAATGTACCTCCTTACACACGTGATGACCAGGTCTACACTTTACATAAATTCAAGAAATCCTCTAGTGCACGCCGAACCACTTTGCAAAATTCTATCTCCTAGTCGCATTCTGCTACTTTGTTCCAGGTGCACCAAAAAGTCCTCTAAATTGAGGTTCCCAATTTTAGTGTCCTTTATGCCAAACAAATGATTTTAAATTCCACTTTGCATGAGCACAAATACGTGGAGATAGAATGCTTGTATTTTCAAGAAGTATTAGTAGAGAATAAGAATGGAGGCTAAATGACTTTGTGAATACTTCACCACCTAATTTATGGTGTTACTTTGATAGGATGTGTACTTAATTTGGCATTCAATTTCATTCCTTGAAAATATAGCCTTAAAACCTACATGATTTCTTGAAAAATCTAAAGATATAACTCAAGGTTGCTCGGCACATATCTTTTAATGAGGTGGCGACACCTTTGAAAACCAAGAAAAATCCACAATGTCATGTGATCAAAGAAACTTGAAACTTTAGAACCAAAGTTGAGAGTTTCAAAGTTTTGAAAAATTCCAACCCATAGACTTCAAATACAATCAAACAATGGCTTACAACATGATGAAAGGGAACTAATCTAGATGATCTAGAAGTTATTAAAATTAAAAACTCTACAAATTTTTTATGAGACTTAGAGAACTAGCGACCTAGGTTAGAAAAAATGCAAAACTTGCAACTTTGAGAAATTGCCAAGAGAAATAAATAGCAAGGCATTGAAAATGAATGGGATAAAGAATTGAAAGGTCTAAGGAGGGGAAGTTTAAAATTTCTGATATTAATTTAAATGCTACAGATAACATTGGCTTCGAATGGGGACAAGGACTAATAGATAGAGAGAATCCAAAACAACCTTGGCACAAAGCCTTATTCAATGAGCAATGGAGATAAAACAAAAAAAACCAAAAAAATAGAAACAAAAGGCTATGTACAAGGATGGGTCTAAGAATAACCTTAATCAAATAAATTCAAATCTTTCCCATTATATCCAAGAGGTAGATCAATACCATCTAGATAAGCCAGTAGAAAAGTATTGTCACTAACAATTTGTACGTTCCCTTTGGCTCTCTCCTATCCCAAAGAAGAATAGAATCACCAATTGCAAAATTCCTTTTCCTAGGATTTTTCTAAAAAAATATTTTCACCATCTACTAATTTTTTGAAATTTTATCTACCACCATATCTCTTTGTTCTTCCAACCTGTTTAGATATGTAACTCAATTTTCAATTGCAGATTGAAATTGATCATCTTCTATAGCCTTTTGTAAGCTAAGTGTGGAGAGCTCTAGAGGTGTTGGTAAGATGTTATCAATTCCATACACAAGTTGAAAGGGGGACATACTGATAGCTCTTTTACATGTTACCCTATCATCCCACAAAGAATCATACAACTTCTTATGACATCCCATTTGATTTTCATCTACTAGCTTTTTGATAATAGAAATCATTTTTTTATTACTGGACTCAACATGTCCATTGCCTCATGGATAATAATCAGAAGAATGTGCTAGGCTAAAACCATAATCATAATATAAGAGAGTAATCTTAGCAAATGAAAAAGAACTAGCATTATCAACAACAATATTTTTGGGAACACCAAATCTTACGAGAATATTTTCCTTCAAGAAATTACACACCACTTAGATGAAGAAGTTTGTTTTACAGAAATGGCCTCTACCCATTTGGTAAAGTAATCTATAGTAGTTAAGATGTGTGTGTGTCCAACACTGGAGTTGGGATTAATTGGACCAATAAAATCTAGGCCCCATTGTTGGAAGGATTCATCTATTAGTGCAGGCTTCAAAGGTAGGGCTACAAGATGAGGTTTGCCAATGAACCTTGAATAGTTTTCACATTTTCACACCTATTCATTAGCATCCTTGAACATCTGGGTATGTGCAGGATCATGATGGACCAAAAAGTTGTGATATGATGGGTATGTGTAGGGTATGTGGCTGACTACTTTTCTTAACCCAAAATTGATGAAATGAAAATGATTTTTAATGAAGAATCTTCATATTTTCACAAATATAATTTTTTCTTTACTTTGAATTTAATAAATAATTATTATTCATTTTCTATTTGAATTATGAATAAAGTTTTGATTGATAGGATAATTGAAAAACAACTATAGCTTTCAAATGGTATCACATTTTTTGATTTAGAAGCATGCATCACATTCTATGCTTTATATACTATAGGATTAAAACAATGAATTTCATGAATTTTTGACCATGTTAAGGTGGTTAGGAATACGAGTTTTTATATTTTTAAAAAATTGTAATAAAAAAACTCATAATTAATTATTTACTTGGAAAAAAATTACAAAAAAATATGCATCACATCGAGACATGAGTCCTCTACTTATATATAAAATCTTATAAAAAAATATTATCATTTTATTGTGGTTAGGGTGGTCATACAAACACCTACTTCTTATTTTTTCCCTGAAATTTAAGTACTGCATGAAATTTCAAATTTTCACCAAATAGATATTCTTTAAAAAAAAATAAACCTAGTAGTTTAGAAAATACATTCAATTTTCTATATATTCTATTCTTACATATTTTTGAAATAATATAGATAACTTATTCAAATTTTTACGTCAAGTTGCCTAACCCTATTTTTTTAAAATTTTCCGCCACTTAAGGGCCTTTTTTTTCCATGATGATTTGGTACAAACCATTCCTAGGCAATAAAAAATTTGAAGAATTTTTTTGAAATTTGTTACAAAAGCTAAAAAAATGACCACCACATGCTTCATTATGGAAAAATTCTAGCAGCTTCTTTTGTTGCTCTTTATCAACACTCCTTAGGAAGAAACTCCCATCCACACCCTTTTTGTATAGATTTCCATCCCAAAGGAAATATTTACTATCTTTATGTTTTAAATTCCTTTTTTCTTTCAATGACAGATGTGATGGAAAATCACCATAGGTTAAGAAATAAGAAACATCAGAAAACTATTCTTTTATTATGTTGGTGGAAAGAACCAAAGGCAGATGTTCCTTAGTAATTTTACTTTTTGCAATCATTTTTGCTAAACCTTTTCCTCTAACTAGGCTAGTAGGTTTAATGTCCACATCATATTCTTGCACCTTTGTTATCCAAGACCCTCTTTTATTACATCCAATTTCTTGTTGGGTGAGGATACTTTTCACATCAGTCTCAGGAACAAAAATAGTTGTATGAGAATGCAAAATATAAAATTTGATGTTTTTCAAAGCCTTTGCAATGACATAAGAATGATTTTTGAGTGGATAATACTTAATTTCATATTTCTTAAGAGGGGTACTCATAAAATAAATAGGAGCTTTAATACCTTGTTCATTTTTTTATAACAAAATGGCTGATAGAGTATATTCTAAATTGTAACTATATATGGTAAAATGTTTTGTAAAATTTGGATGCACTAGGGTCGATGTACTTGCAATAGTAGTTTTTATGTATTCAATTTATTTTTTCTTGTCATTACTCCACTTGAACATGAGATTATTTTTCATCATGTCAGATATAGGCTTATTCAACTCAGCAAAATTGAGTACAAACCCTCTCAAAAAAATTAGTTGACCAAAGAAAGAGCTAGTGTCATCTTTATTTGTAGGTAAACTCAACTGCATGATAGCTTTCATTTTCTTAGGGTCTATTTCAATCCAATCATTTGAAATAATATTACCTAAGAATTTCCCTTTGGTTACAAGAAAGATGGACTTCTTAGGATTTAAAGAGATTCTTTCCTCCCTACAATGTTGTAATATTACTTCAAGATCATACAAATGATCAACTCTCTTCTTAGAAAAAACCGTTGAGTCATCCAAATAAATCACAATGATTTTATTCCTTAAATCACCAAAATAAAAGTCCATGTCCCTTTGAAAAGTTTCCCTTGCATGGGTATGTGCAGGATCATCATGGAAAAAACAGGCCCTTAACTGGCAAAAAAATCAGAAAAATCAGAGTTAGGAAACTTGACATAAAAGTTTGAATAAGTTATCTATATTATTTTAAAAAATATGTAAGCATAGAATCTGTAGAAAATTAAATGTAGTTTTTAAACTACTAGGTTTGTTAAAAAAAAAATTCTATTTGGTAAAAATTTGAAATTTCAATGCAGTAGTACTTAAATTTCACAGAAAAAATAAGAAGTAGGTGTCTGTCTGACCACCCTAACCACAATAAAATGATAATATTTTTTTATAATATTTTAGATATAAATAGAGGACTTATGTCCCGATGTGATTCATTTTTTTTTAAAAAAGAATTCCAAGTAAATAATTAATTATGAATTTTTTATTCAACTTTTAAAAAATATAAAAAAATCGTATGTTTGACCACCTTAACTTGGTCAAAACTTCACGGAATTCAAATTTTCTTTTTTTAATCCTATAGTATGTGAAGCATAGAATGTGACACATGTTTTGGATTCAAAAAATGTGATATTGTTTCAAAGCTATAGATGTTTTTCAATCAATCTATCAATCACGACTTTAGTCATAATTTGAATAGAAAATGAATAATAATTACTTATTAAATTCAAAGTAAGGCATAATTTATATTGGTGACAATATGAGAATCTCCTTTAAAAACCCTTTTTGTTTCATCAATTTTGCGTAAAAAAAATGTCATCAACCACATACCCATCATATTCACACTTTTTGGCCCATCATGATCCTACACATACCCACATTTATAAGACCGAATGGAATTCTATTATAAGCAAAGACACCAATGGGGGTAGTGAATGTTGTTTTATGTTGATCCTTTGGAGCTACTTCAATCTGATTATAGCCTGAGAATCCATCAAGCATAGAAATCATTTCAGAACTAGGGACTCTTTGTAATATGTGGTCCATAACACATACTAGATAGTTATCATTTAAAGAAGCCTAATTTAAGTTCCTAAAGTTGACACAAATCCTTATTTCTCCATTTTTCTTCCTAATAGGAACTACATTAGCTACCCATGTGGAATGATGGATGGGGTAGATAATTTTTTCTTTCAGCATTTTGTCTATCTCATTTAAAATAACTTCTTCTACCTTAGTGTTATAATTCCACTATTTCTATCTGTAAAGTGAAGCACCAGGTTTTAATAGAATTTTATTTTGAAATTCTCTATTTCTAAATCTCTTCAAATCATGATAGCACCACACAAAGATGTCTCTATAATGTTTCAATAAAGAGATTAACCTTTCTCTCTCCTTTGGAGAACAACACTTTCCAATGCAAAAAAGTTTAGGATCATCTTTTGTGCCAATATTTACTCGATCATACTCAACAGATGATTCAACAAAACTTTGCTCTTTTGCTTCAAATATTGATCATTTCTATTGAATAAATATTCAAGAGAAACTAAGCCCTTAGGAATATTATTTCCTTTCCATTAGAAGTAGTAATGTCACCTTCCAAGATATCATTACTTCTATCATCACTACCTTCAAAATAGATATAGGAAAAATATTCAGCCTTTTCTAGAAATTCAATAATCTGTTGATCATTATTAAATATTTGCCAATGGTTCACATTGTTAGGAACACTAGGTTGGTATACAATATCAACTCAATAGGGTTTAGCTTTAAAATAAAGATGTGGTAAAAGTAATGATGTTGAGACTCTGAGGGAGTCAAATCTAGTATTTTGATCTCTTGGAACTAACTCTATAGAAAAGGTATCAAAATCTTCAATACAATACACAACTCTATTTTTTTAGTGCTTGAGCCGACCATTTTTCACAGTGTAAACTTTCTTGACTTATTTCATTACCAATTTTTCATTTCCCACAACCCTCAATTGCTTAATACCTTTTTCTTTAGCTACACATAGACCAAGTAATAGGGCTTCATACTCTACTATGTTATTAGTATTGGAAAATTCTAGTTTGAAAGTGAAAGGAAACTTATAACCATCTGGTGAAACTAGAACTACTCCTTCATCTGATCCAGTGTTAGCATAAATTCCATCAAATTCTAGTGTCCACAATTCACCAATTAGATCAGGACTAATTTGATCTAAGCATTCCCCTTGAGTAGAGGAGCACATATAGGTACCTAGCCTAGTTTTTACAAATATAATATATGCTCTTGTGTCACTAAACTTTAATACTATGAACTTAGCTTTTGGCTTAGAATTTAGGTGTATCTTTTTCCCATCCAATGGTATTAAAGCATGAGACTAGTCCATTTATATCTCCCAACCCAAGTTTGTACAAAATATTCTAATAAAAAGCATCCCATAACTGGTTAGGATATCAACAACCAATATGGTTAATTTCAATCTCTTTTTAGGAAAAGCAACTAGGGCTACGTGAGCATATTTTATTTAACCTATGATAGGGATTAGGTAACAATCCATAGAACAAAATTTACCCTAGGAAGATGTAAAAGATAAACCTAGGGCCTTGGTTATTTGGGCATGCATCACATTTTTGGAAGCTTCAAAATCAATGATACAATTACTTAACCTGAAACAAACAATGTCTAATGACACATAAAAAGGTTTTGGTTTTGCAACACTTAGACTCTGTGAATTTGGAGGTTTATCTTTGGAATTTGAGAAGATTTTATTTTTTGTGTGAGTTTTCCTTCCATGGGATACTTGAGCATTACACTGGGATGATGAAAGATCTTGTTTGATATATCCAACTAGCCTATCTAGCTTTTTAGGTTGAGCCTTAGGCATTTAGCTTATGAGATCTGAACTTTTGTATTTTTACATAACTCAACTATATCAAATGAACTAGGAGTAAGAGTAATAGAGGAGAAAGTAGATGGTACCTTTTTTTGTACACCTTTAGGCATGAGTTCCTTCTTGTATCTTCTATCTTGTTAAAATATATTTTGGAGTTGAGGATTGACCACTTTTCTCTCCCTTGGCTTGTTGTGCTCTAGTGAATACAATACAATTGGGATCATCAATTTTAATATAGACATCCTCTCCTGCTTTTGCATCTAGTTCATGCTCAAAGAAATTCATGCCAACATCAAGAGATTGGCTAAGTTTCTCCATGTATGGTTCCTTAGTATGTTAATTTTTTGAGAGCATTTGCATTAATCTAATCATCTTCAGGCAAGTAGCTCCATAATGATCCGAGGTTAGATGAAAATTACAACAATTACTTTTTTTGGAAAAAGGGGCACCCTCGATTGCCAATGTTTGGGTTGGGGTAGCCAATGACAATGTATTATTGGGAGCTCCTTGATAATAGTAATCTCTCCTAGGGACATCCTGATAGGGTGATTGTGAAGGACCTTTTGGCATCTATCTCTTTAGAGTGGTTATATCATTGGTCAATATTTGAATAACTAGATCAGTAGAATTTATTGGTGATGGTTTACTAGACTATAATTCTTTTTTCTATTTTCCAGCAACAACCAAATCATCTTCTATGGATATGGTCTCTCTTGAGAAATATTCACAGTAGTTACACCCTCCCTTTTGATAGTGAAACATACATTTGGTGGTAGGGTATTAATGAACATTACTTTCAATAGATCAGGAACCAACATCATATTTGCAAGAATACTATTGTACAATTTATTGAACTTGGCTACAAATTCTCGGATTGGTTCAGGGATATCCTTTTTCATAGATCCCAACTAAGAAACTAAGACTTGGTCATTTTCTATGGACTTAAAGCTATTTTCAAACCTTGTTCTTAAGGTAGCCCAATTATTAATAGATTCATTTAGAAGAGAGTAGAACCAATTAGTAGCAACACTAGTAAAATATTCTACAAATATTCGCATAGCAACATCCTCATGTTGCACTGCAAGAATAGATGAAGCGACAAAGAAAGCTTCCATGTGTTCATCAGGAGTAATCTTCCCATCTCAACTAAATTTTGGTATAATTTTCCATGAACCCTTTGGAAAATCATGAAGTTGAGATCCAACTCAAAAGGTAAGAAGATCTATTATGGATCCCCAAGGGACAAGTTGGGGTTGAGCCATTCTAATAGGGTTGTGGACTAAAAAAATTATTTGTATGGGGAGAACAATGTCGTGCAAGAGAAGATCCTAAAAAGATATATTAGAAGCCCCAGGAATACTATGTTTAGGGGGAGGAGATGGTGGTTTGCTAATAGAATTAACTTTTTGGTTAGATGGGAAGCATGAGAAATTAACTGCTTCTAATAACTCAAAATATTTATCTACAATCCCTTTCTTTTTATCTCCCCTTGTGTATCTTTTTTAAGTTAGAGCTAAACAAACAATAATAAATTATAGTCACCAACTTTCCCTTACTGATTGTTTCATGGAATATTTTTTCTTTTATTCAACTAGTCCTTTGGTTTATGAATTGATTTCTAGGAGCTTGCACTAGAGGGGATCTAACTCTTCTGGTATCAGTTACAATATTCTCTACAAAAACAATTTCTTGAGAATTTTTAAAACACATGGAATTTTCCCTTATGATTTCTCCAAGTTCTTCCTCTTCCTCTAACACCTCATTATCTCTGTCATATTGGATGTTGATTCTCCTTTATTTCCAAGCGAATAGACAAAGACCAATAACTATATCCTCTTGATTACCAACCAACTAGTCTATGTTAGGATGGATAACAAGAGCCTTAGATTTTTGAAGAACCATAACTATCAATTACAAAGCAGCTCATAATGCATATATTCTTAGTTCATTCCCTAGTGGAGTCACCAAAAATATGTTGGTTAAGAAATTTGTTACCTGACTCTATATTCTCACATTCATAGAGATAAAATATGTATCAACAGTTGAATCAATCATAATAGTGTTTCGTGTTGATTCTCTACTTATTTTACAAGGTGGCAGCTACCTTATTCAAATATTCATTAAATGATTTTTAACTAATATCACTTTTAAATAGAAATAAAATGAAAGGAGATGCTCTTAACTAAAAAGCTTTAGAAGGCATTTACACAAATCAAATAGTGAAAACATAAACTACTAAAATCTAAAAAATTATATTACAAAATCCTTACACATCCATCACCATAAAATATTTATTCACAAATAAACATTCCACAACAATTAAAATAAACAAACATCTTTCATTCAAGTAATAGATAATTCACTGGCAAAATACTTAGCATAAGAAAAATAAATGCACACACCATAACAAAAAGATTATGCTTGCATGAACTTCACCCTATGTCTTTCTATATTGAAATAACAAAAAGCAATAAAACTAATGATAGCAAAGTTTTTTCTCTAATGAGTAAATAAAAAATTTCCCAAAAGATCCCCACAATCAAGCATCAACCCCATATTTCAAGGTTACAGAAGATTTTTTCATTGATAACGGTTTCTTGAAGACAAACATTTCAGAAATTAAAATAAAAAGTATTTAAAGTTTCATAAGAGCCAATTAAAGAAAATAACATATCATCTAAAAGACTAATCAAGAGTCCCAACTTTGACTCTTTTTTTTTCCAATTATTTCAACCTTCTGCTACTCCAGTAATGCCTCATGTTCCTTTACTCTCTACCTATATTCCCGGTACTTGGTTACAATTGTAGTAATGTTTTTTCTTCCCGGAGTCATGGTGATTTGCAACCTTGTTCTCCATCTAGATAGCACGTGGTCTAACTAAGCCATTGTTTCATATATGGTGTCACTTTCAATCTTGAATGCATTAAGATAGGTCTACAAATTACTCAATTTTCTAAATGATTTTGTAGTGGTTGTCTCAATATTACCTAACTCTTTATGATAGACCTCTTTATATTGCCTTGCTATGTCTGCAACATCCAATATCTTCTCATCAAACTCATCTCTGAGGTCTACTTTGAGAGAATTAAAATTATTCTTGATTTCCTTGATAAAATCCTCATATATTGACAATTTCCAACCCAGGGAATTGAACCAATTGGGATCAATTTCTTCGAAATCATCTACCAATTTTTCTCTAACCAACAAAGTGTTCTCCATGGAGATAAATTCTAGAATTTCTTTAGAAAGCACATATGTGCTACCATGTTCTCTTTTGATCTGTTGGAGTTCAGTTACTAGTTCTTTTCTTTTTCCAAACACATGAACATAAAATTGAACAAATTTATGAATGTAGAAAAGACCATCTTGGTAAATCCTTTCTATGCACTCGTTGGCATCTTTAGCATAACCCAAAAAAATATTGATCCTTTGTGCAGTGTCAAAATTAATACTTTGAAAACTAGAGCTTGAGGATTCCTTAGGGACCAGAGTCACAATTGATGAAATAAAATTTCTTAAAGAAAGAATATGAGACTGTAATTGATGGTTCTCCTTTTTATGTTCATTTTATTTCTTAATTAATATATTAATATATTAATCAACATGGTAAACATCACCTTCTAAAGTAGAGGGGCCCATATCAACATGAGCAACCTTGTAGTTGGCCTCTGTTACCTCATTTTCATTCAAGTCTTTTACAAGATTGAAAATCTCCAATAGTTGATGTCCAAAAGCAGAATTAGTGACCATTTGTGACATTCTTTTGGCATTTGTGTGTTTTCAAGGACCTTGTAACAACATAGAAACTATATCAACCTCAATAATCATTGCATGAATATTTTTTGTTTTCTTTTCTACTACTTTCTTCAACCATGTTGAAGAAGATGCTATAAATCTAGTGTCTCTACTTTCAACATTTACACTTTCCACTTTCTCAATTTAATTGACAAAAACAAAGGTTCTTGTACCAGGGAAGAAGGAACTTCAAAAAATGTTGGAAAGGGCTATCCTTAATTATATGCTGGAAAATTGCCTCAAATTCCATAGATGTTAATTTTCCTGACTGGCTCTTTTCTTAGGCACTAATGAGGGTATACTCTCCTATTTACAAATTGACTTTAGCTTAGCCCCTGTGTCTTCTAGCTTCTCATCATCTCCTCCTGATTGCGAGCCAATACCAAATACCCTAATTGTTTGCTTTCCAGATGATATGTTCATGCCAGAGGTTTGTACAGTCCCTTGCTCATTTCTCTACAAAGTTCTTTGTTCCTAAGAAGAACTTGTGCCTTCCTACCATTTTTTGTTTAACTAGTTTTGTGTTCTTTTCAAAATAGGAGTAGAACAAACCATTAAATCTGAGAATTCATCCTCTAACCAATTAAATTTGTACAAGGGCCTAGTAGGAAGGGCCAACTATTCGGGATCAATAATCACCGAATCCTTATTTACATCTTCTCGAATATTGAAGGAGAGACCAAAAGTTTGTATCTACTTCAAGGTCAACCTCATAAAAATTCTTCTCTGTACTTCACTTTCATTTATACAATCTTCCCAAAAATCCTTAATATCTACTAGATCCATACAATTTTTTTTTAACATAGCCCTTGCTATCAAAATTGGCTCTTGTTGGAAAATTTTAAAGATTAAATTCATTTAGGGCCTTTTCTATGCCCCTAGCAATATTATTGCTTTCACAGGAAATTGAAGGCATAGATAATGGAAAAAAATACCCCTTCTTCCCCATGTTTGAATACTTAACATTCACAATTGCTATTTACCTGCAAACTTAAAAAAAAAAAAAAGATCACTTGGATAATGACGCAACCTCAATGGAGCTTTCTCAAAAACCCCAATTCCAAGATAAGTAAATCTATTAAAAGGAATGTAAAAGCTCCCAAATCTCATTACTAGAGCATCCACTTCAGGTGACAACTGAAGCTCAGGAATTCCATCAAGCTTTCTCATGATTTCCATCAAGAATGTGTCATTGATATGACAATTTTTGGCAACACAAGGGCAGACAACTCAGAGAGGGGGGGTGAATCAGTTGTCACATAAATTATATTTATTAAACTTCTTCTTACATCTAATAAATAAGCATGAAAGCATAAACCATCACCACATCAAAAGCACACATAACACAAAGATTTTTTACATGGAAACCCTATTAGGGGAAAAACAAATGTGGAGGTTAGTCTACAAGATTATACCTTGTTAAAAGTATAAAATAATAATAAATAGGAATGCACATGCATTTAGGCACACTGCCTAGAGCTCACTACTCAAATACAAAAGGCTTACTACCCGAAGGAAGACACACTATCTTATAGAAACATTCAAATTACATTTGAAAGATTATGAACTAAGAAAATAGCATCTACTAATGCCTGATTACAGTTTTGGTTAAGCACATAAACTATGCTCACTCTTCTTCACACTTAACTTCTACCTTCAAATGATTAGAACATTATTCACACACAACACTCACACATCACACACACTACTCACACATCTAGCTTCAAATGGCATAAACAATCGGTCATATATATTTGCAACTAGGGATAACATCATTTGCATGTCATCTTTAACAAAATATAAAATATGTACAAACTGTTGGCCCAATCCCTAAATAATTATTAATGTGAATCAACCAAAGTTGGCCACAATGTAGTGATGACCCAAAATAAAATCCTGGA
Source organism: Sequoia sempervirens (assembly GCA_007258455.2). Lineage (NCBI taxonomy): Eukaryota > Viridiplantae > Streptophyta > Pinopsida > Cupressales > Cupressaceae > Sequoia > Sequoia sempervirens. Next base: position 255,863,586 of record VDFB02075321.1, on the reverse strand, counting down.
ACATGAACACCTTCAAAAATAATTCCTCGAATATCCACAACATGCTATAATGACCATGTACACCAAGATCATGAAAGATATAAACATGTAAAAGAAACTCACCAATCATGAGCACACCGATCAATGTGGATCAACAACACAAATAGAGCATGATCTAGAAATATCCATAAGTATCATGAATCGCCATGAAAGCATACACAACAATTCAAATTACTAGAATCACATCATCTTCTTTCGAGAACACCAACTAAAGCAACCAAACAAGTGTCAAAACACAGATACTCATAACTCAATCAAATCTTCATGCGAATCTTTGAAACTTTATGTGGATAAAATAGATATACTTTACATCAAACCCTTTAATCCATAACCTCTTATCATCAATATACTAGGTTAGCCAACATGTAGAACTTTACTACATCACTGACAACTTGCAACTTATTTTATTACAATTTTCTCAATATCCTCGACATATAAAACATTAAAGACATTAATGCCAATAGTGTTGACATCAATGAAAACCACATATCAAAAAAATCCAATAATCTACCCCTTTGTAATTCATGGAAACACATGATGTGAAAAACACCATCAACACAACTTTCTCTTAGCACTTTCTTCCCCTTAGATTCTAACTCTTTTCTCCTTAACTCTTTCACATTTTTTCACATGACTCTTCTCCCCCTTTGACATCAATGACAAAGTTACACATTGTCTTTCTCCACACAAGCTTTGAACCATATTTTTGAACATTTGACTACTCTCCTTGAGTAGCAACCACCACAAAATCAAGCCAGATCATGATATAACTATGATATGCAGAGAATGATGCAATACAATGCATCTTAATTCTAATTAGCAAGGGTAATCACCCCTAGCTTCCCTCTAAGATACTCAAAAGTATCCTTATGCAAGGTCTTGGTAAAGATATTTTCAATTTGTTCCTTAGTGGGAACATACTCCAATATGACTTTCTTTTAACTCACCTCTCTCAAAAAGTGAAACTTGATAGATATATGCTTGGTTTTTCAATGCAGCACTAGATTCTTAGAAATGTTAATTACACTTGAATTATCATAGAATATAGCAATAGGTTCATCATACACAACTCTGATATCTTTCATCATTTGCTTCATCCACAATACTTGAGTACAATTTTTAGTAGTAGCAATGTATTCTACCTCTGTAGTAGATAAAGAAATGACATTCTACTTCTTACTTAACAATGAAATCAACTTCTTTCCCAAGAAAAATGCACCACCACTAGTACTATTTTTGTCACTCACATCTCTTTCCCAATCAACATCAGTGAAAGCAATCAAAGTAAGAGCATCTTCTTTAGGATACCATAGGCGAAAATCAACTATCCCCTTCAAGTACTTGAAAATCCTCTTCACAACTATCACATGAGATTCCTTGGGATTTGCTTGAAATCTTGCAACAATGCATATGGCATTCATGATATCAGGTCTAGTTTGAGTCAAATAGAGAAATCCACCAATCATGGATTTGTATCTAGTCTGATTTGTCTTAGGAGAATCATCATCTTGTGTCAACTTACATCTAGTTACCATAGGTGTACCAACCAAATTTGAATCTTCCATACCAAACTTCTTTTGCAATTATTTCACATACATGGACTGAGATATGAACTTCCCTTTATCTAATTGAGTAATTTGCAATCCCAGAAAGAATTTCATTTCTCCAATCATAGAAATATCAAACTCACACTTCATCTCATCAGCAAACTTCATGCATGGACTATGATCTCCTCCAAAAATGATATAATCAATAAAGACTTCAACAATCAAATTTTTATCATGATCAATCTTGAAATACAGATCAATGTTAGTAGTACCATTATTAAATCTGAGCTTCAAAAAATACTTTTCCAATCTAGCATACCATTCTCTTAGGGCTTGCTTAAGTACATACAATTCTTTCTTGAACCAACAAACCAAATCTCCCTGATCAGTTAGTTGAAATCCATCAAGTTGCTCAATATACACTTCTTCCAATTCACCATTTAGAAATGTTGACTTGACATCCAGCTGACAAACCTTCAATTTTTTTTAAGTAGCATAAGAAAGAAATAGTCTTGTAGCTTCAATCCTAGCAATAGAAGAAATTTTTTCTTCAAATTCAATTCTCTCCATCTGAGAATATCCTTTACACACAAGTCTTTCTTTGTTTCTAACAACTTCACCTTGCTCATTCAGTTTGTTTCAAAAGAGACATTTAGTTCCAATTACATTTTTTTTTGTAGGTCTATGAACAAGAATCCATGTATCATTTTTCTCAAATTGCAGTAGTTCTTTCATTGCTTCCACCCGACGTTCATCTTTGCATGCTTCATTGACACTATTAGGTCCAGTCTTTGAAATCAGATAGTATTCTTCTACAATTATTCTCCTAGTTTGAACTCCTTTGTTTATATCACCTATAATATGATCTTTTGAATGATTTAATCCTACATACCTTGGAGTTTTGGGATGTTCTTGAACTTCAGGCTCTTGTGATCTCACTTCTGCACTTTCACTAGTTCCTTTCTCTTGATTTTCTGGATTCACTGGAATGATCTAAACTTGATTTGAAGTCTAAACTTTCTTTCATTTATCTGAACTATCATTCTAATGAATAATATCCATAGGTTCTAGATGGTCTAACTATGTCTTCATCAACCTTAACATTAGCACTTTCCACTACTTTTCTAAATCTCTTATTATAGCACCGGTAGGCTTTTCTTTTAGTAGAATAGCCAAGAAAGATTCCTTCGTCACTTCTAGCATCAAAATTTCCTATATCTTCATCTCTTTTGATAAATAATTTACTCCCAAATATTTTTTGAAGTATCTAATAGTAGGCTTATTACCATACCATAGCTCATAAGGAGTAGATTACCGGTATCACCATTGACTTGTACCTCATTGAGAGTGTAAACAACATTACTCATAGATTCTCTCTAGTAGATATGAGGAACATTTCCTTCCATCATCATAGTCCTAGTAGCATCTTGAATTTTCCTATTCTTCGTTTCCACAACTCCATTTTGTTGAGGGGTTCATGGGGTAGATAATTATCTCTTTATCCCATGCTCTTCACAAAAAGAATTAAACTCACCGAAAGTGAATTCACCACCTCTATCTGATCTTAGACATTTAATCTTTAGACCTATCTTTGTCTCAACCATAGCCTTGAAAATATTGAATTTCTCTAGCGCTTCAAATTTTTCCCTTAAGAAAGTAACCCTCATCATTTTGGAATAATCATCAATAAGTTACATGAAATACTTGTATCCTTATAAACTTATTATGCTAGAAGAACCACACAAATTAGTATGCACAAGCTTCAACACTTCATTTGAATAATATTTTTTTCTCTGAAATAAAATTCTAGTTTTCTTCCCTAACTAACATTCCTTGCATATAGCATTAGTAGGTTTCATCAACTTAAGAAGATCTCTCACTGCCTAAGTAGAACTTATCTTGATAATATTGTAAAATTTTACATGACACATTCTCCTATGCCACAACCAACTTTCATCAACTTGAGCAATCATACAACTTTTACTAGAAACATTTAGGTGAAAGATATTACCTTTCATTTTTGTACCTAATGTAATCACATTTTTGGAACTTCCCAATATTGTACACTTTCCATTCTTGAATTGAAGATTTTGTCCTTTGTCAGCCATTTGTCCAACACTAAAGAGATTATGCTTCAAACCTTCCACATATAGAACATCATCAGTATTATGCTTACCATAAAGAGAAATGGATCCTCTACCATAGATTACACCAGCTTTGTCATCACCAAATATTACAATACCACCATCATACTTTTCCAAGCTCATAAACTTACTTTTATCACCTATCATGTGATGAGAGCATCCACTATCAATCACCCATTCATATTTTTCTTCAACTTTGGCAACTAGGGCTTTCTCCACATTTGTGCAATTAGCAGATTTAGTAGGTACAAGATCATTTTCCTTGATAGCAATAAATTCCCATTTGTCCTCACTTACATTCCCTTTATCAGATTCATCATTTGTCACAACTTCATTAGCAGCATAATAACACTTTCTTTGGAATATAGGCTTGTTAGTTCTTGGTTAAGGAACTCTTTCCACACACCTTGAGGAAAAATGACCTATCTTATTGTAAGAAAAACATTTAATTGGAAATTTCCCTTTATACTTACTTTTTCCTTTGGCTTCCCTCTTGAAAATAAGTGCTTCAAGATCATCTAGTTTTCTCTCTTCTTCAATCTCTTTCATTTCCTCTTCATACTTAAACAACCTTCTAGTAGAACTTTCACTTGGATCATATCTCTACTTATCTTTTCTGGAGATAGTAGTCTTGAATGCATATTTTTTCTTAGGAAGAGAATCACCAAACTCACTTAACTCAAAAGAAGTAAGCTTACCAATCAACATGTCTCTGGTTACATTTGTCACAATCTAGATCTCCTCAATAGTAGTAGCTTTGGATTTGTATGTAGCAAACAAGGATCTGAGCACTTTAGCAACAATCTCTAATTCTTCTAGTGTTCCACCAACACATCTGATACTACACACAAGTTCATTCACTCTCTGCATAAAAGAAGTGATGTTCTCAACTTCACTCATTCTCAACATTTCATATTTCCCTTTCAGGTTTTGCAAGTTAGCAATCTTCACATGTGCATCACCTTCATACAAAGTTTCCAACTTTTTCCAGATCTCATAAGCAGTCTTCAGCTCCATTACATGTCATCTAAGAATTAGTTAGAGCACTCAACAATGCTTCCTTAGCCCTGATATTGCACTCAACATCCTTACTCTGAACATCAGTAGAAGGACCATTCTATGGGATGATATACCTATTCCTTGTAATGTTCTAGTAAGTTTCACCAATACATCTTAGATGACACTCGATTTGATTCTTCCACAGAGAATAATTAGTTCCATCAAATCTTTGACTATCCTTCTTATATGTCATCATCCCGGATCGCCTCAAGCTAGTAAACTTCTTCTGAGGAACCTACTCTTATACCAATTGTTGTCAACAAAAGGGTAGACAACTAAAGGGGGTGAATCATTTGTCACATAAATTATAATTATTAAACTTATTCTTAGATCCAATAAATAGACATGAAAGCATAAACAATCACCACATTAGAAGCACACATAACACCAAGATTTTTTACGTGGAAAAACTGTTAGGGGAAAAACCACGGTGGAGGTTAGTCCACAAGATTATACCCTATTGAAAGTATAAAAAATAATAAATGGGAATTCACATGCATTCAAGCACACTGGCTAGAGCTCATTGCTCAAATATAAAAGGCTTATTGTCGAAAGGAAGACAGACTATCTTACAGAAACATTCAGATTACATCTGCAAGATTTTGAACTAAGAAAATAGCATATGCTAATGCTAGATTATAGTTCTGGTTAAGCACAAAAACTCTACTCACTCTTCTTCATAGTTAACTTCTAACTTTGAATGATTACATCACTATTCACACACAACACTTGCACATCACATATATATCCTCAACTAGGGATAACATCATTTCCATGTCAACTTGGACAAAATATAAAACATGTACAAACTGTCAGCCAAATCCATAAATAATTATCAATGTGAATTAACCAAAGTTGGATGGAACATAGTGAGGACCCAAAATAAAATCCTTGAACATGAAAAACCTTAAAAAATTATGCCACAAAGATCCACAACATGCTACAATCACCCTATCAGCCAAGATCATGGAAAACATGAACACGTAAAAGAAAATCACCAATCACGAGCACAATGATCAATGTTGATCAACAACAAAAATATAGCATGATCTGGAAACATCCACAAGCATTGTGAATCACCATAAAAGCATCCACGACAATTGGAATTACTAGAATCACATCATCTTCTTTCAAGAACACCAACTAAAGCAAAAAAACAACTATCACAACACAAATAATCATAACTCGGTCAAATCTCAATGCGGATCTCTAAAACTTTACATGGATAAAGTAGATATTCTCAACAAAAAACCTTTTAATCTACAACCTCTTATCATAAATATTTTGAGATAGGAAACATGTATAACTTCACTACATCACTGACAACCTACAACTTATTTTATTACAATTTTATCAATATCCTCAGCATATACAACCTGAAAGACATTAATGCCAATAGTGTTGACATTAATGACAACCACATATTAGCAACATCGAACAATAATAGTTCCTCAAAATGTCCAATTTTCTTAGTGAGCTTTGGAAAACCTCTATACATAAGCATGTCCAGCATTAGAGACCTTTGTGGTTCAAACCCTACCCAAAAATCCTCTTGACTAGCTAAAATGTAAACTAGGTATGTGATCTAGAGGATTTTTCGTCAAAATTTGAAATTCTCCATATTCTCCAATTTTGGTATCATTAGAAAGTGCTCAAGATCTTGACTCCAACGCAACTCGAACAGAGTCAATTGGAGTCCTGGAGCTCAAGATATATATGGTCAAACATGTGCTCAACTCTTAGAACTAGGCCAGAAAAAAGGAAAAAAAATCAAAGTCATCAAAAATGGTCAAACTCAGCACCAGTGTGAAGTGCCCATCATCACAATTCTGGTAGAGTTCGTTTCATGGAAAACGAAGTTCGTATGGGGAAGTTATGGAAGGTCAAAGATTGGGTCAACCCGATGATGCCAGTGCCCAGTCAGCACAATGGCCAATTAGCCCTTGGCATATGGCAATACCTCATCCCTCCATGTGGAAAAAAAAATTTTGGAAAAAAAATTTAAAAAATCATATTAAAAAAAATATAATAAATTTTATATTTAATAAAAAAATCTAAGATGGGGCCCACCCATCCATGGGGTGGCCCACATTAAGTAGGGTTCCACCCATGGTATGGGGGGCAACCCACTTTTGAAGGGGAACACATCCCCCCCTTTTAGGGGAAAGGTTAAAAGGAGGGGAGTGTGGTGGGACCACCACCTCCCTATAAAATACCTAAAAGATCCTCTTTAAGGGGGATTTGATATATATTTTTTTTAAAACAAACTTGCCTAAATCAAAACGTAGCCCTATACATAGGGATAAAATAGCATCAAAAATACCCTATGGAGAAATACAATCTCCTAAATAAAAGGAGAATCTCATTTGTAAAGCCTCGGATAAATATAAAGGGCTAAATAAAACTAATATTGGATATATTATCCTTCCGGGAGATGTGGAAAGGGGGATATTTTTGAAAATTTTCACTATGTAAGGGAGATTGGGTAGTTAATTGGTTTTACACCAATTTTGGTAATTTTGGGCTATAAAAGGAGGTGAGAAAGGTGAGAGAAGTCAAGTGATTTTGGAAGAATTTTGCAAGTGTGGGAGATTGTTTTCCTTGCAGGAATTTTTGTATTTCTGTGCTTTTGGAGAAGCTTGTTTCCACGCACTTTGGAAGTGCATTTGTAAATTTCTTTGTAAACCAAGGGGAGGTTCTGCCAACAAATGTAACTAAATTTCTAGAGGAATAATTGGACCGGTCCACTCAATTGGAGAGGGGCCCGAAGACATAGTAATTCTAAACGACAAACTTCATTATCAATCTTTGTTTGCACTCTCTTTATATCTCATTTTGTTTTTTCTTTAATTACTTTGTAATTTGATTATTTAAATTCCATTTGTGTGTTTAATTATAATTAAGCACTTTTGGTTTGTAATTTTTAATGTAAGTATTTGAAGAAAAAGTCATAGATCATTAAAAAAAATCAGTATGAGCACCTATGGAAGGCAATAGTTTGTCAAAAATTTCTTAATTTCTCATTTAAGTGATAACCAATAATCCTAGCCTAGTCAATGAATTTATATTAGTTACAAATCACAAGAATGAAATGACACATCCAAAATTCAAAAGAGTTTGAATATGCATTTCCAACCACTCGATGCAACTAGGTGATAACATGTGAAATTTCATCCTTAAAATAAATCCTTTTAAGCTTTGAAGGTAACTAAGACTTACCCTTTTTCTCAGACTTCAACCAATTCTTTGCAATGGAATTTTTGCACCATTCTTCATTCATTCTAAAAAGTTCATCACCAATAGCTACTGACATCTCTTCCATAGTCTCCCTCACTGGAATGCTTAATGCATAGGAAATGACCTCAAGAGTGATTCTCACAATGACAAACCTATCCATGGCTCTATTTTCACATGTCTCTAGAATGTACCCCCTTGTGCACATGATCACCAAGTTGAAACTTTGCATAGATTTTGGAAAGCCTCCATCATGCACCAAATCAATTTGCAAAATTTTATCTTCTAGTGGCATTCTACTACTTTGCTCCAAGTGCACCAAAATGCCTTCTAAATTGAGGTGCCTAATTTCAATGTCCTTTATGCTAGACCAGTGATTTTAAATTCCACTCTCAATGAGTGAAAATCCGTAGAGATGGAATTTTTGTATTTTCAAGAAGTATTAGTAGAGAATAAGAATGCAGGCTAAATGACTTAGTGAATACTTGGCCACCCAAGTTATGTCGTTACTTTGACAGGATGTGCACATAATACGACATTGAATTTTATTTCTTAGAAATATAGCCTTAAAACCTACATGCTTAGCCTTAAAACTTGCATGCTTTTTTAAAAAATTTGAAAATACAACTTAAGGTTTCTCCATACATATCATTTAATGAAGTGGTAGTGCCTTTGAAAACCAAGAAAATTTCGCAATGTCACGTGATCACATAAACTTGGAACTTTAGAACCAAAGTCAAGAGTTTCAAAGTTTTGAAAACCTTTGACCCACCAACTTCAAAGATAACCAAAAAAATGCTTGCAACTTGATGAGAGGGAACCAAGTTAGACAATCGAGAAGTTATGAAAATTTTTAACTCTACGAAAAGGTTATGAGACTCAGAGAACTAGCAACCTAGGTTAGGAAAAATGAAAAACCTATGACTTTGAGTGATTGTCAAGAGAAATAAATATTAAGGCATTGAAATTGAATGTGATAAACACTCGAAAGTTCCAAGGAGGGGAAGTTTAAGATTGTTGATACCAATTTAAAGGTTATGGATAACAGTAGACAACATTTTTGACCCAAGGCTAGCAGTGAACTCTAAAAGCCTTAGGGAAGGGGAATTACAAAGAATGGTCAAACATGGAGTAGCTGAAGGCTTCACATAATAGCTCTATAATTTTGGTTTTCCACAATTCATGTTGCTCACTATACACTGATGTCTAGAACTTGTGGATGGATGTGCTAAAAGGTTTGACAAGGAAAAAAGGGTTATAGTCAGTGGTAGGATAAGGATTACAATTAGTATAGTAGCCATCTGAGATATGTTGTGTATCCCTAGAAATTGGAGTGCCAAAATATTTGAACAGGAAGTGATGGAAGATTTCTAAAGAACCAGAACTAAGCAGTTGCAATTTTATGAAGATGAAACAAAATAGAGGTTGAAAGGATGTTAGCTCCTCTTCCCTCTATCATATAGACAATTCAAAAAAGATATACAAGACATTTTCTCAATGTTGGCATTTATTTATGGTTATTATGATGATGAATGGGTTCATCCTTTCAAGGTGGACATGAATTCTATGCTCAAAAAGAAAAAGAGCTAGAAGTATTTTGATTTTAGAGAAGTAATTGCTAAAAAGATGCTATAATAGTTAAGGAATTATGGCATTAAGTGAAAATGTAGGTATTCTTCTTTTCTAGTACATTTGATCTTACATCAAAACTTTAAATTCCTTGAAAGGAACTTGTCATTGTTTAGGTTTGATGTAAAAGGGTTGTACCAACCAATTTTGGTTTACACCCATGCACTTTCAAAGACATGGTATTATTATTGCTTTGTGGATTATTTCATGAGGCCAATGCTCATAGACTTTTCCCCATGACCTTTTAGCCATTTTTCTCTTGAATTCTTGCAATGGATAAAAATCTTATAGATCTCAGTGGATTAATTTTTGGGAGCTGAGTTCACTTTCATCAAATTCCATGGTTTCATTAAGGAGCACTAAATTTGTAACATATAGGGTTTTTTATTTAAAGGCATGCTACCAGATAACCATTACTGATAATACCTATGGAATTAGAAGGCACAAGATAGGGAATTACCCAATTCCCCTCACCATTGCTAATAATCAGGTAACACTAATGAGATAAAAGGCCTAGGAGGTGATTACTAACAAATTGGCACAGTTGGGCCTAGTCCTCATTTATGATGCATGGAGCTACTACTTGATAAAGCACCTCCCAACTGTGAGGCATGAGAGGTGGGAGTATTTTGAATCAAGGAAGAACCCAATTGAAGAATAGCTAGACTTCTACATCAACTTCACCTTCATACCATTCGACTAGCCACCATGGCTTGACTTTTATGTGAATATAGTGGAATACCCGAAGAGCGTCCCAATTGGAAAGTCCCTCAGTGCACAATTGAAGCACCTAGGGTGGTTAGAGAGAAAGAAAGCATATTTCTAGAGGTTTCGATAGGAAATTAAAAGCCTCAATGCCATGTATGGGGATATCTAGCCACATGATGAAACGTTCAATGGAATTTATGGAAAAGAGGCTAATACTGAGGATAGTAATCCTAAGACCAATTAAGAGATTAAATAGGAAGAGATTTTTATCTGCACTTCCAAGCCTCAGGATCTCGACAAAGGAAAAGGGTCAAAACAAAAGGACTCATAGGTCACATCCTCCATTATCACCTAAGGAAAAGGAAAGAGGAACCGATATTTCTCAAAGAGGTCCATTGTGGCTATAGAAGGCCAATTTTTAGTAGGATCAATCACCAAGGGATCTAAATCTTCTAGTTCTTCTCATAAAAAGAGGAGATGAGTCTAGGACCTAAGTGGACCTGGTGCATTAGCCAGAGGAGAGGAAGAAGTGGAGTCCACTCTACTAGGGTATTTGGCTTCAGCGGCCTAAGTAAGTTTTGCTCCCCATCTTTCTACCTCTATATCTCTAGTCATTCCTCCACCGCCAGCTATGGAAAGTATTCCTTCATCCATTTATTTTGATATCTTCATTCTAAATTAACCCCCAACCATATTTAACAATGAATACCATGAGTAAACCTCATGTGCTAAGAGAGCATCATTCACTTTGACTATAATTGATTATTTAATTTCCCTATCAAGGCCGCCCATTAAAAAATTTGAAGCGTCCATGTTGAAAATTTCACCAAACCTATTTGGTTCTAGGAAAATTTCTCTCTTTATATCCACTTCCCCTTTCACTTTGATGGGTATTCCCCCTCCTTAGTCCCCATATGGTATCCCACCATTTTCTATGATAATGTTCCCCTTCACCTCTCTGCAATCTCATACAGTTGAAGCTTCTCCTTCTATCACCCTATTCAGTCTCCCTCTAGATGCTTCTATTTATGCACAAAGAATTGACACCCCACAGAGTCTCTGAAGTCATTTGGATGCAATGAAGTTGGCCCAATAGGCTAAAAAATAGAAACTATAGATAAAAGCCACAACACAACTAGCTACTCAAAAGATTGAGGCTTATTTCAATGAAGAGTGGAATTCCCTATTGATTGCTACCATGAAGCTTCTATCATCCAAACTAGAGGGAGAAATGTAGATGGAATATTACAACATCAAAGCTGTGGGTCTAGATTTAAGTGAAACTCTCCCACATGAAAAAGTGGTTTTGGCTAAGGCCACTTAGAAAGTAGTCTACACTAATTATGAGAAGCTAGATAATAAATTGAAGAAGCACAAGGTAGAGTTGGAAAAATTAAAGGACATGGTGAGTAGGCTGTAGCTAGAAATCAAGGGTAGAGATGTAGAGATGGCTCACATAGGATAAATACAAAATCAGTATGAGGAAGCAACTAAGTTGCTTGAAGAGGCCCAAAATGAACAAAGTTAACAGTTGAGGTTGTTGTTGAATATTAGATGAATGTAGAGTACCAAAATATCTAGGAGAAGATGTAGAAGGAATTGGATAACATTTGATCTTAGGCTTCTAATAATCTATGAAAGGCCCAGGTAGAAACATAAAGGGCATAGCAAGAGAAGTAGAAGGTTGAGTTTATTTGGTAGACTTGTGATCAAGAGGTCAAAAGGCTAAAATTCAAGGTAATAAATCCCCTCTAGGAGAAGAAATAGATGGAAGAGAATATGAAGGCAAGGGAATCTCAATTCCATCAAAAATTGGCTATAGTGCAAGGATCTAGGATCCTCTTGATATTGAAAAGACTGATATCCATGCATTGTGAAAGGATAATAGTTGTAGTTGCTTCTCTAAAGCCAGTCTTGCAGTTTCTAAGGGATTCTTGAGAATTCCACAAGAAGGTTGGCTTGATGGCTAACCAAATTCTACAAATTTATGCTCCCTAGGCCATGAAATCAAAGAATCTAATTTCTAGATTATGCAAGGCCACTAAAGAAGGTTTAGGAGATGCAGGAATTCTTTGATAGAAGGGACACCTCAAGGAAAGCAAGTGAGTTCATCAACTACCACAAGGTCTTGTCAAGAAACAAAGAATGATAGGAAATGTTGAATAGGAAGGTCAATGATATCAAGGGGGAGTTCAATATTCTACTTGATTATGGATTTCCCACCCTTTTCTCACAAGATGGAGTGTTATCAATTGAGCAGATGATGGATGCAATTAGGCACAATGTTCAAGCTTCTATAGTACTTTGAGGTCTAAGATCGACACTCAAGGTGGGGGGGTGTTTCTTTTAACGAAGTATTTGAGTTGGATCAAGCATACATGATTCTCCACACTCTCATTTGGCCCATTAATTTGGATTGGGAGATATAGCACCCTTCCTTCATAAAACTCCAAGAATTATTGAAGTTCTAAGTTTTTGCATCCACAAGCAAAGGCCCCCTATGAGTCGCTACAACTATAAAGTAATTTTTCCCTTAATCTATTTCATTTTTGGTCATTATAATTTTGAGCTTCGGGATAGGTCTGTGCTTAAAGAAGAAAAGATGCTCGAAAAGGAATGAAATGCACCACATGGTGGGTGCAAAAATTTTGTAAATCATTTTCCTTTCAGGTGTGAGTTGGCACACCTATTAGCTTGGTAGGGATTTTCTTCAAGGATATTCTCATAAATATGATAGTACCCATCCACTTGACATGTCATCTATTCAATTTAGGTAGTTTCTATTTTTACAGAGTGATCTCTTTGGGTGGAGTTTGTCAGAATGAAATGGGTGTCTTGATTTTAGAGTGGAACCTTTGAGTCAACACCATCAATCTGTATGGTTGAACGATTAGATTCTTACTAGGCTATCTGAAAATTTGATTTTTCTCTAACAAATATCTTCGCTAAATATCTAAAGGCCATTAAGGAAGAAGTTGGGACTAAATGAGTGAATATTGTTACAATCTAATCAAGGTCCAGGATCAAATTGTGGGCTATCAAAAAAATCCATTTGGTAGTCTCTGCTTCTAGAATGTTTGCAATGGTTCTCTCTTCTTTTGATTATCAATAGGGGTTGGCAACTATGAACAATGGTTTTGGGGTGTCTAAGGGTTCTCTAACTCTTCTAGGTTTTTCATCTAAAAGGAGAGAAATGGGCCCAAAATGGTAATTTCTACACTCAAGATTAATGGAAAATGGATGCAATGTATCTAATTATGACGTCTAAATGCAATAAACTAAAAAAGAAATGATTTATTGATACTAAACCTAAGAAATGTAAAGTGCTAGAAAACATAGTGATGTATGTAAAAACACCTAAGAATTCAAGTAAATGATAAAAGAATTAAACTGAATTGGAGAGGTGCACCTAGAATCTAAAGTCTAATGTAGAGAGGCTTTAGAATCCTATAGAGATGACTGGAAATGTTCACTGGGACACTTACACCAAGCTAGGTGACTTAGTCAAGTTTTAGGGTATGTGTAGGATCATGATGGGCCAAAAAGTGGCAATATGATTGGTTTATGTAGGATATGTGGTTGACAACTTTTTTTTACCCAAAATTGATGAAATGAAAAAGGTTTTTAAAGGAGATTCTCAAATTTCCACCAATATAAATTATGCTTTACTTTGAATTTAATAAGTAGTTATTATTCATTTTCTATTTGAATTATGACTAAAGTCCTAATTGATAGGTTGACTGAAAAACATCTATAGCTTTTGAACGGTATCATATTTTTTGAATTTGAAACATATGTCACATTCTATGCTTCGCATACTATAGAATTTTGAAAAAATGAATTTAATCAAGTTTTGACCAAGTTAAGGTGGTCAGATATACAAGTTTTTATATTTTTTAAAAGTTGTAATAAAATATTCATAATTAATTATTTACTTTAAAAAAATTACAAAAAAAAATGCATCACATTAGGACTTGAGTCCTCTACTTATATCTAAAATATTATAAAAAAATATTATCATTTTAGTGTGGTTAGGGTGGTCAAACAGACACCTACTTCTTATTTTTTCCTTAAAATTTAAGTACTATTGCATTGAAATTTAAAATTTTAAACAAATAGATTTATTTTTAAATAAACTTAGTATTTTAGAAACTACATTCAATTTTCTAGAGATTCTATTCTTACATATTTTTAAAATAATATAGATAACTTATTCCAATTTTTACGTCAAGTGGCCTAACTCTTATCTTTTTGAAATTTTTTCCACTTAAGGGCCTTCTTTTTCCATGATGATCCTGCAAATACCATTTGGTGAAAGTCTACCAAAACAAGAATCTACCAAATGGGTACTCAAAAATCTAAAAATCAAATTTTCAAGCCTAGAAATCTGACTAATTCACCACAGATGGTGACTTAATCCGCCTGGGAATTTCTAGAATTTTGGAAGAAAATTTTGTAGCTCTCGATCTGCACTTCTCTTATTGATAGGTGTCCAAATTTGATTTTGTATAAAATGAGTTGAAAGTGATCTCCAAGCTTCAATTAGGGTTATGTTGACTTTTATGACTTTGCAACACCTTTTTCACACTTTCCTCTTTAACAAATCAGCATGCAAGACTTGCAAACACACATGCAAAGAGTGGAAAGAAGGTTAAGGGTAAGAGTATAGGGGTTTTCCTTGGTCAAACCCCGATTTGGTAATCAAACCCTAGATAATGACATGAAATAAGAAGAGAATGATAAATAAACAACATGAAATGTCATAAACTTACCAAACCCTTGATGTAGAAATATGAAGAAATGCAATGAAGTGTTCCAATGGATGACTTGATTGTGCTTAGAGTACTTGAATGCTTAAGAATGATTAAGATATTGAATGCTTGAATATTGGATGAAATTAGAAGATGCAAAATGAGGGGAGAAACCTTTACTGACACTTGAATTTCCAATATTTCCCAAAAATAACACATCATAGGCCAACCTCAAGGTTAAGAGAATAAATTCCTGCTAGAATTTTGAAATTATTTTGATCTTTGTGCCTAGTGGGACTAAGTCACCCAAAGTTATGACTAAGTCCTACCAAGGAAATTTCACTGGTTTTCATAAATTAATGTTAATTAAATAAGGTTTAATGGGAATATCATCAAAAATACATTTAAGTATGTCTGAAAAGTGGATTAAGGGGTCAATTAAACATAAGAAAGAGTTAAATTAGTGATGAAAAGTCTAGAAAAGCATTAGATTTTGCTACAACCCTTTACAACACTTTGAAATAAGACTTGGTAAGTGGTGAAAATAGGATATTTAAGTGAATTATAATGAAAGGGTCCTAGAAAAGTGTGAGTGTGGCTTACAACACTTCACAACACTTTTGCAAGACATCCTAGAAGTCTTAATGATTCACAAGAGTCCAAGACCTAAATTGTTAATGTGTTTGCAACATTACAACATTAAATCTAGGAAAAATCAAGCCAAAGTCCATTAGAAAGACTCAAGTGATCATAAAAATTTCAACTATACATTTTTTGGTGACACATTAAGCCCCCATTTTAGTGAGAGGATGAACTTGCTTCAAACTCACACTAAGGTAACCCAACATGCACATTGAGAGGGATCCAAATGCACTCATTCCACTAAGATGAGAAAATGAAAATAAAGAGGGATGATCAAACCCCCAGGATCATTGTCTCATGGAAAACCAAACATAAATGCAAAGGAACACACATGAAAATGATGAATGAAAGCTTCAATAATTTTTCCAGCCTATTGTGGATCATATCTAGGCTATTTGTTTGGAAAAAGAAAAGTGTACTCACTCTAGGGTGACATAAGTAATGGTTGTCTATTGGGTGAGAAGGCCCAAGTATACTAACTCTAGGGTGACAAAACTTTTGGTTGTCTATGGGGTGAGGAATCCATAATATAGAATAATATGGGGCCATAGAACTTCTGGTTGTTTGTGGGGTGAGAAATCCACAAGGTGGCTATGGGGAAATTTTATGCCTCAAAATGGGCTTCTTGCTCAACTATACTAAGCTTAATACCTCGTAATAAATTTAATAAGGCCCCACAAAGGACAATTTCATGTCATGCTTCATGAGACAAGCAAAGCTTTGCATTATTAGAACACATGAACAAATGCAATGGCACCACAAGAATGAAAGCTATGTTATGCAAGGTGGCCATATAAATGAAATGTGAAACATCCAAAATAATGTTCAAATGATTCTTGCTTAGTTCATGTAAGGTCAATAACTTAGGGAACATTGTGTCTAATGTCTCCAAGAGAGGATCAATCAAAGAATAGAAAATTCACAACTTAGGGCATGCAGTGTGACACATCAAGCCACCAAGAGCAATGTAATATGCTAAGATAGATCATGCTCATGAAGGAAATCACACCCAATGTCATTCACAAAGTGACAAATGCATCATATAAAGTAACAAGGTTGCACTAAGAACTAAGAAAACAAGAAAAATGCAAAATGAATTATGCCAATGTATGCCCCCACTTTAAAGAAATTACTACACATCGTTTTGTGAGAAATTACTTTAAAGTAACAATATCAAGAATAAAAGAAGAAACAAGACATGAGATCCAACTTGGAAATCCCCTATGCCAAGTCATATGTTTTCAAGTAAGGTTGTGTCATACAAATGAAAAAGGAACAAAAGAAAGAGGGGTTTACCCCAAAATGAAAATGCCAAAAACATAAGGGTTCTATGGATTTGGGGTAAGTATGCTCATTTCTGCAATGTTTTTATTAAAGATGTTGGAACTATCATCATTCCCCAAATACACATAGAACTGGAAGAATGACACACAATGAAAATATATATATATATATATATATATATATATATATATATATATATATATATATATATATATATATATATATATATATATATATATATATATATATGTTTTAGTTAAACATGGATGAGACATAGGACATCTCAATGCTTTGCATCATCCCCAAAACAAAAAAAAAAAAATTAAAAAAATGAAAATGCATTTGGGTCAACATGGAAGAGACATAGGGTGTCTCAACACTTTTTGTCATTCCCAAAAGGAAAAACACAAAACAAAGCAAAAAGAAAAAACAATGTACGACATATAGAAGAATGAACATACAAATAGAGGAATGATACAAAGAGAGGACAACATAAAATTCCACATTATGGGGGAACACGATATGCACATGGGTATGTGCAAGATCATCATGGAAAAGACAGGCCCTTAAATGGCAAAAAAATCATAAAAATCAAAGTTAGGCAACTTGACGTAAAAATTTGAATAATTTATCTATATTATTTAAAAGATATGTAAGAATAGAATTTGTAGAAAATTGAATTTAGTTTCTAAACTACTAGAATTTAAGAATAGAATTTGTAGCAAATATGTAAGAATAGAATTTGTAGCAAATCGAATTTCAATGTTGTAGCACTTAAATTTCAAGGAGAAACCAAGAAGTAGGTGTTTGTCTCACCACCCTAACCACAATAAAATGATAATATTTTTTAATAGGATTTTAGATATAAGTAGAGGACTCATGTCTCAATGTGATGCATTATTTTTGTAAATTTTTTCCAAGTAAATAATTAGTTATGAATTTTTTATTACAACTTTTAAAAAATATAAAAAACTCGTATGTCTGACCACCTAAACTTGGTCAAAACTCCATGATTCATTCAATTTTATTTTTTCTAATCCTATAGTACACGAAGCATAGAATGTGACACATGTTTCACATTCAAAAAATTTGATACCATTTGAAAGCTATAGATGTTTTACAATCAACCTATGAATCAAGACTTTAGTCGTAATTCAAATAGAGAATGAATATTAATTATTTATTAAATTAAAAGTAAAGAATAATTTATATTGGTGGAAAGCTCAAAATATCCTTTAAAAACCTTTTTCGTTTCATCAATTTTGGGTAGAAAAAAGTCGTTAGCCACATACCCATCATATCGCCACTTTTTGGCCCATCATGATCTTGCACATACCCACATGCAAATACAAAAGAAAATAAATTGTAAAAGACTATTAAGGTAGATGTAAGTCAAATTTCAAGAAATTCATCTACCTCCCAATCTCAATTGGTATAAGAAGGTGAATAATGTAGCTAGGGGACAAGGAAAAATGCATTACTAGGACAAGGCTAGCAACTTCTTGCCCCCACTTAGTGCAAGACAAGAATGAGCTGAGATAGGTGATGAAAAAGTTCATGGAATAGTGAGAATGGAAGATTCTACAACTATTGCATGATGAGATGTGGGAAATTGTACTATGGGATGATAGGATAGCAGTTGGTGTCATCGAAGTGATACTTACTCAATATTTCCTTCAATGTTTGACACTCATTAGTTTGGTGTCTAAGAACACGATGGTATTTACAATAAGGTACATTGGAATCCTTAGGATGGATTACCAACCTATTCATAGGTGGTAATAGGATGATACCACTACTTAAAAAAAAAAATAGTTTCCTTTCACATGTAGGTGGTGGATGAAGAGGAAGATTTATTTATTTTTATTTGTAAGGTCCTTTGCATTTACTGGATTCACCTTTTTCATGAATTGAAGGAGGAAGAGGATCTATGGGGATATGATCATCCTTGTCATTGGAATCATGTAAGGGTTGTTCACATGGAAGGAGAACATTCAAATTGGGAGGGGAATCAAAGATCACCATGCCATCATCACAAAGTCTCCACTATTCAAAAGGAGGCTTGCTGTCATGAGGGGGATCTTGATATCCTAACCCTATTGTGTTTTCATCTTTTGGATTTTGTTCTAAAATTTGATGAATTTTATGCTTGGTTGTTGTGCCACATCCTTGTTTTCTTAAGATGATAAAACACTTTCCATAAGTTTCTTCAAGGTTGATGGGAGTATTAGTAACTTTGTGATCATAGAATGGTTGAAGAGTTGTGTGGTTAGAGGAACTAAGTCCACATATTGGAGGGAACTTAGGTCCTTCATTTGTTTCAGGATGTAGGTAACCAAACATATCAGGAGGTGAGACTATAGGAATGTCTTGTTTTCTCATGGATGGGTAAAAAGATGCATTAGCTTCAAGGTTTTCAAGACATTTGTTTAAGAACTTATTCATGCTATCATCATCTTCTCCAATGATGTCAAAAACATGAGGAGGAAATTCATGAGGAGTTGAAGGAGCATGAGGAAGCTCAAGGTGATTGGGATTATTTCCAAAGGAATAATTTCATATGTCTACTAAATATTTTAATGATGTCCAAAGCATATTAAAGAAAAAATCCATGAGGCAAGAAAACTAAATGGAATAAATAAAAAATATAGAAATTATAACATAATGCAACAACTAAATGCAACAAAATAAATGTAATAAATAACAAATATAAATCACCTCAGGCATAGGATTTTATTAAGCTTTCCTTTTTTCCTTCTATTGGATTTAGAAAGTTCTGTTGAAAAATGTATTGAGGCTACTGGCCTAAATCCTAATGACACTCCTCCCCTACCACTTCACCAAGGCCTCATTTTGAGGCTCTACCACTTCCATCTTGCATTATGTGACACAAACACTTTTCTTCTGTCCGCATTGAGGAAATTGAGCCTCTCGCTGTGACCAACATTTTCTCAGCTAAGTCTAAAGGTCCCATCAGAAAATCCCATCTAGCCCTTGTGCCTAAACCCATTGCCAAAAATATATTAAAGGAAGTGTGGGTGTTGCCTAGACTAGTGTTGTGGCTAGTCTCTGTGAGCTCAAGTCGACCCCTGCCAAGACTATTTGCAAACTTACCCCAAAAAAGAAAGGTATGGAGGAAACGAAGGGTTTGATGGAGCCTCCGACCAGGGACAACAAAGATAAAAGTGTGCTAGGAAAGGATTCTAAGGGGGACACAATGGTTGTGGCGACAGTGGTTTTGGGTGGAAATATCATCATTAGGAGATCTAGTATATTGGCCAAGAATAAAAAAAAAGTTCAAGTTAATGACTTAGATTCAAAAGAGGAGTGGTCTAACAACAAAGAGAGCAAGGATGAGGAGGACTATGTTAGAGGTCCCCAATTTATTCCTAATACTAGATAAGTGTTGAAGGAGAACTCAGCTTCCTAGTCCTCAAAATCGTTGGATGTGGACCATGCTAATACTGTGAAGACAGTAGATTATGAGGAGGAGATCCATGTGTTGCAAGAAAGGATGGAGAAGTTGAACAAAAAACTCTATGGCTTGACACGCTTCATCGGCAAGCTTGTCCACTGTGTTACTAGCACCCTGTTGGCTATCATGAAGGATGAAATGGAAAAGAAGAATGCTAATGATGGCCATGAATGGGTTGGGTATTATGTTGTTAATCTCGTATCGAAGAACTGGGAAAATACTAGTTAGTCTACTAGTAGTCTATTTTTTGTCTGTCTACTGTTGGTATGATGTAATAGTTTTTTGGCTTAGAATTTTTGATGTTTTTTGGTCCTAAGCTTTATTGGCCCTTTTGGCTCTCTATGTAAAGGATACAACACCTTGTAAATGCTACTTACCATATAAAAAATAGAATACAACAATAGAAAATAGAAATGAAGAAAATTATGAGAAAATGCTAGCAATTATAATGCAAAATGTGAAGGACTAAGTCACCCAGTGTGGTGAAGTAGTCCTAGTGATGATTTTTTTGTGATTTTCAGAAATTTTGAATGCAATTTGATGTCTTTCATATGCACAAATGCAACTATAGTAGGCAACTGTAGAATTTTTGTTGTTTTTAATGAAATGTGATGCAAAAATGCAAGCTATATGAGCTTTTCACTAATGCAATTTTTAAAACCATAGGATGAAATTTAAACAATGTAACACCTAGTGCAAAACTAATGCAAGTTAAACCTAGGACTCTCTTGAAATCAAAAGAAAAAAATTTCAAAACTTGGGTTCACCAAAATGTTGACAATGTTTTTGGGGTGTTCAAGGGTTCTCTAACTCTTCTAAGTTTTTCACCTAAAAGGAGAGAAATGGGCCCAAAATGCTAATTTCTACACTCAATATTCATGTAAAATAGATGCAATGTATCTAATTGTGATGTCCTAATGTAATAAACTGAAAAAGAAATGATTTATTGATGCTAAACCTAAGAAATGCAAAGTTCTAGAAAACACAATGATGTATGCGAAAACACCTAATAATGCAAGTAAATGATAAAAGAATTAAACAAAATTGGAGAGGTGCACCTGAAATATGAAGTATATTGTAGAGAGACTCTGAAATCCTATAGATTTAATTAGAAATGTTGACTGGGACACTTACACCAAGCTGGGCGACTTAGTCTAGTTTTGGGGAAAATCTATCGGAACAGGAATCTACCAAATGGGTACTTAGAAATGTAAAAAACAATTTTTAGGTCTAGCAAAAGAGATAATTCTCCATAGATGGAAACTTAGTCCACTTAGGGATTTATGGAATTTTGGAACATAATTCTATAGCTCTCGGTCTACACTTCTCTTATTGATAGGTGGTTGAATCTGATTTTGTAGAAAACAGGTTGAAAGTGATCTCCAAGCTTCAATTAGGGTTATGTTGACTTTGATGACTTTACAACACCTTTTTGACACTTTCCTCTTTGACAAATCTACATACAAGACCTACAAACACACATGTAAAGAGGGGGAGGTTAAGGGTTATATTATAGGGGTTTTCCTTGGTCAAACCACGATTTGGTAATCAACCCATAGATAAGGAATTGAAATAAGAAGAGAATGGTAAATAAACAACATGCAATGTTATAAAATTAACAAACCCTTGATGTAGAAATCTAAAGATATGCAATGAAGTGCTCCAATAGATGACTTGATAGTGCTTAGAGTACTTAAATGCTTGAGAATGATTAAGAGATTGAATGCTTGAATGCTGGATGAAATTAGAAGATGTAAAACGAGGGGAGAAACCTTTATTTATACTTGATTTTCAAATATTTCTTAGAAATAATAGATCACAGGTTGACCTCAAGGTTAATAACATAAACTCCTCCCAAAATTTTGAAATTATTTTAATTTTTGTGCCCAATGGGACTAAGTCACCTCAGGTGGCGACTTGGTCCCACTAGGGAAATTTAATTGGGTTTTGGAAATTAAAGTGTATTAAATAAGTTTTATTGGGAATATCCTCAAAAATACACTTAAGTATGGCTAGAAAGTGCATTAAGGGGTCAATTAAACATAAGAAAAGGGTTAAATTAGTGATGACAAGTCTAGAAAAGCATGAGAGTTTGTTACAACTCTTTACAACACTTTGAAATAATACTTGGTAAGTGATGAAAAGAGGATATTTAAATGAAAAGGTCCTAGAAAAGTGTGAAAGTGGGTTACAACACTTCACAACACTTTTACAAGACATCCTAGAAGTCTTAATGATTGACTAGGGTCCAAGACCCAATGCCAATGTGTTGGCCACATTACAAAATTAAATCTAGGAAAAATCAAGGCAAAGTCCATAAGAAAGAATCAAGTGAGCATAAAAATGTCAACTATACATTTTTTGGTGACTCAACAACATAAGAAAAAAGTTAGAAAAATTACCCTAAAAATATTTTTGAAGAAGATAGATCTAGTAGGGAGTTTCATGTTTTTAGAAGTAGAAAGTTTTAAGAAATACTTCTATTCTCTAGCATGTTACATTTTAACTCAAAATATCATTGAAATGACATTCAACCATTATTTTTTAGTTCATATGATATTGAATGCTGATCTATTTACAGGAAATCTTTCGAACTGTGCATGTTATGGCCTTTGTCAAATTTGTTCTTTATGTTTTGTTCATGTTAAAAATATTGTGTTAAGCTTATTTTTATAGTTTTAGTAGCTAATTTCCATTCTATTAAGCTTCTATTTTGAATAATAGCTTTTAGAAATTAGATAATGTCTATTGAGATTTTTCATTTTCTATAAAATTTGTTGTTTTCCATATTATGTCGTAAAGGGAGAAAGGGTTCTATAATTTTCTAGATATTTTTATTAATCTATAGATTTTTCTTATGTTTGATCAAACCAAATGGGTGCTTCCCATGGGTAGATTTGAAATACTACATTGTGCTTCACTAAGTCTTTGTTGCTTGTTCTCTTCCCAACAATGAATGGTCTGTGGAATTCTATGTCTATTATATTAGTTATAAGGAATAATTTGAGGTTTGAAATGTTGTAAAATCTTTGGCGCATCACCAGTTTTATGTTTTATTTTCATTTCTTTCTAGCTTTTTTCCCAAACAAAAAGAAGAGTCAACTTTCTACAAATATCCTAGAGGTTATTCAGTGAGGTGCAAATTGGTCCCCCACTCGCTAAATTTCCCATAAGGCTATCAGAGAGGTGGAAGCTTTGATGATCAATAGTCTCCAAATGCTTTTGAAAAAAATTGAAGAAAAGAGAAAATACTGTGGTTGAGAGGTGTTCAATATAGTAGACTAGATATCTTGTTTTTCTTTAAATTTATTCTAAGTTGAGGATCTAATTATGCATTATGGATATGCAGATCAAAGGTGATCAGAGATGTTATATCAAAAATTTATTTTCTTGCATCATTATACAGATAAATTTCTGCACACTAGTATATGAACAATGTATTACAATGGTGCATGAGAAATATATTTTCTCCACATTTCTCCATAGTATGGTTTCTATTCTTGTGAATTTTAGGGTATGCTTACACTGCTCATATCTATCTTTAGTCAAATTTGTTCTGTAGTGTCTGCCCGTGTCGGTCGTCTTTGGATTTCGAGTAAGTTTGTTTAATGGTGTACTTAATAGTTTTGCTTTAAATAGTTATTTAAATTGAGAATTGTTTTGCTACATATGGTAACTCGAATGAATTTGGAAAATTAAATTAATAGTTAAAATAAATTTGGAATTAATATAATATAAATTATAAGGTTATTAATAAATAATTAAATTATTAATAGAATGTAATATTTTTATTTATTTATATAGTTCTTCTAAAGTAAAAATACATGCATAGTATGCTTATAAGAAGATTTCAATTTATTTATTCAAATCGTTTCCTTATTATGGTCACTTGATAATAGAAAAATATTAGAAGAGAGTACATGAATTACTTTCGTAATGCAATGGAGATGATAACATTATTAAGTCACCTGCAGTAACATTTTTTTTAAAAATCTATGTAGCTTCTAGATTTGATTGTGTCAAAACATTTTGCATCACATTTCTTTTACCAACACAGATTACTAATTTTAGGACTGTGTGTAATGATAGTAGTGTTAATATACATTTGTGTGCTAAAGTATTAATGAGTGAAGAGCTAAAGGCTTGGCGATAAAAAAATTCAATGTGGAGTAATTAGAGATTATAATAAACATTTAACTTAATAAATGTTATAGTGTCATCCTTCTCATGTGAATGGAAACCTCTTTAATAAAACAAGTAAAAGGGGTGGGGAATCAAATCACCATGCTCTTAAAAGATAGTGTTTTAAAAGAAAAATAAAATTTAAATAAACCCTGAGAGGAAGAAGAGGTGTTAGAAACCAGGAATCAGTTGCTAGAGCAAAATACTTCCACAAGAGAGAGATAATGGCAAGAATGCTTGCTATATCAATATGCAAGTTGATTCATGATTAAATTGATACTAATGTACAAGATGAGGCTTGCTTATAAAAGCAAGCATGCACAACCCTAAACCTAACTTGAGGTAAAAGATAGCTCAATTAGATAAGGATAAGAAAATACAACCTAGCACTTAAATAAAAGCCTAATTAAACTTATGAAGATGTAATTAAATAGTTAATTGCACCAACACCCCCCCATAAGTGCAGCTTAGGGAGAATATTATGAAGCAAACTACTAATATGGGTCCCAAAAACTAGGCCATGTTAGGTACCCATTTACAGATGCAAAAGAAATGCAATCTCTCATAAAGCAGAGAAAAGGGGAAATCCCAGTGGGAAGAAAACCCCTCTCCAAAATAGAGAAAACAAAGCAAAAAAAGGCATGATGAATGTAAACATGATGTATGGAGGACTCAATGATACCCCCCAAGGACTACATCCATCATGAATATACAATAAATGACCCCCCCATAAGAGGGAAGTAATGAGATAAGATATCCCCTACATGCTGAAGAAGCTCCAAAGCCAATGAAGAATGCCTAAAAACAAAAGATGACCCAATGTCTGCAAGCAACACGTCTCCCCTTAGGAAGAAACAAATCCATAAGCTGATGAAGAAGCCACTCCATATCCAACTGAAAAGAGGAAGAATGAACGCTCAACATGTATGCCTCTGAAAACTAAGTAGGAGCCTCCAAGATTGAATGAGCCACAACATAATCATGGTCAAACTCAACCAAGAAACATGACAAATCAAGTGATGGAGGAGACTCATGAATATCAATCTCCAAAGACAAAGAAGATGGTGTAACAGTTGTGCTGAAACTGTCATCAAAGAGGAGGGAAATCCCCTCAAGTGTGTCCTCCAAGTCTGTAGTATGAGAGTCTAGGAACAAGGTAGAAATCCCTGTCAAATAATCATCCCACAAAGCAAGATCTAAAAAACTATGATTATCCTGCTGAACAGAAGCAACAATGGCTGAAGAAGCAGGAGGTGGAGGTGTAGGAAGCTCAACACTGGTCTCTAAAATACCAAGGTGTAGATGACCAAACTTCTCCTCACTAATATGGGTCACACTCAATGGAGTGTGTGATGCAGTCAAAGGAACATTATCAAGTTCTGAAGCAAAATGTGAAAAATAATATACTCGAGATGAATGATCAACCATCCCGATTGCAACAATATCCCTAGTCTCCCAGTCCCTTATATACACCCTATCAGGAGTCAACTCAACTGTTTTACCTTGACCCCCATCAGTAATTTGATAAATAGAAAGGAGATTAGTGGTCAAAGAAGGAACACAAAGAAAATCATTGAAAGTGCCTTCCCCAATACCAATAGAACCCTTCCCACTTACCTTCATGAATGTATTGTTACCCATCAAAATGTGAGGTGAATTACAAGGCTCAAAAGAAGAGAACATTTCCTATGAAGATGCCATATGATGAGATGCCCTTGAATCAAGAAGCCATCCTTGAGAATTAGGACCTGTAGAGGCCAAGAGTGCATTCCCTTTCATATTATGTAGCCCAGAAGTGGATGTGGTGTTCTCTGACTGTGATGATGATGGGGCTGTCGATTGTGATGGTGAAGAAGAAGTAGAAGACACTGATGAGGGCAACTGAATGTTATTCTTTTGAAGAAGGTGTGTGAGTTCATCAATCTTCTTATTATAACATCTATGCTCATCATGTCCTAACCTTTTGCAATATGCACATTTGGACTTTTTTTTTTTTATGATTCCTCTTTTGAAGAGGATGAGGACTCACGAGTGCCATGTGAAGGAGAATCTTTACCTTGCTCATTTGACTTGGTTTCCTTTTTGTGCTTCTTTCCTTTGCCACTTGAAGCCTTTGTATCATTTGCAATAACAGCTTGGGATGTTGAAGACTTCAATGTACCCATGTGCATCAACTTTGCTTGTTCCCTTGTGAGCTGTGCAACGAACTCATCAAGAGAAGGCATTTTATATGTATTGCTAAGAGCATCTATTGTAGCATAGAAAGTAGAAACAAACACAGAATATGAAGAACCAAGCTTAGCAAGAATAGAAAGTATCATTTGTTCATCCTCTTTAACAACCCCACATTTTGATAACTGCAATCTGAGAGAGTTGAGTTTAGAGAAAAAGTCTTGAATATTGTCAAAATTCGAAGGATTAAGACCCATCAGTTCATTCTCCAACTTAAATTTCCTTAGCTTGTCTGGCTTACCAAAGAGGCTCTCTAAAGTAGTCCAAACTTCATGAGGATGTGTGCAAGACTCAACATGATATCTAAGATCTGGAGAAATGGACAAAAGAAGATTACCAAGGGCTTCATCTCTTCTATCAAACCATTTTCTTTTCTCTTTTGCTCCCTATGGTTCTAGATCTTGACCAAAAGTGATTCATTGTAGCTTCAACTTTAATAGTAGCAACTCCATCTGAGATTTCCACTCATGATAATTAAATGGAGTTAGTAGTACAACTTTTGGAAAATCCAGGATGAGAGAAGAACAAAAATTCCTGCACAAAATCAGAAAGCAACTCCTTTGTCACAGCTTTGGAGATGAAAAAATCGATGCAAAAAATCTGGGGCTGAATGGCCATTGGCTTTTTCCTCTTTATTTGGAGATAAATAAGTTTTATAGAAATTTTTTGAAAAAAATCTCCAAAAAACCCATCAGCTTTTTTCAAAAAAAATCAATAGAGATCTTTTATAAAAACTTTCCCTCTTTTTTGAAAAAATTAGCCAAAATGGGGAAAATAGCCATGCAAAAACCAAAAAATTGGCTTAATGGTCCGCCTTTACAAATGAAAAGTTTCCTATTTTTAAAAAACTTTCAATAATGTCGATGAACACAAAGGAGTACCTCCGACTGCAAATTTGACCATGTACCCATAGATGCGATGGGTTGACAAGTCTGCTTATGACGTCAGTTGTACCGAGTTCACCACTCGATGTGAGTGATAGATCGAACCAATGGACAATGATTTTGATTGTTTTCGTAGATTGGAAATCAATCGAGATCCGTGACAATGTGATGGGTACCCGGTGCAGGGAATAGGCCATCGATTGAATGCCTTTGTACGCTGTCAGTCTTAATAAATCTATCGATAGAGATGTGACAAGACTGCCAGTGGAGGAAGAATATGTCTTGGCCAGTATGATGCGACAGATGTCAGGTACGACCCACAGAAAGTATTCGCCGATGAGAGGACAGATGATGTACGTCGATCAGAAGAGGTATGCTGATGACGATATGGCCAGGGCCGATGCGTATGCCGAAGGAGATGGCACAGGCGGATGTCAAAATTTTACAGTGGAGTAAATGAGAACACCAGATCGGGCCGACAAAGAAGAACCCATGAATAAAGAATTGGCAGTCAGTGGATGTACCCGAAAATATGACTGGTCCTACGAATCCATGAACGGCCGATGGTAGCCGAAATATAAGCCAGGTGACGCATGAGTACGGCCGACAAACGCTGTGAAGATCGCACAGGTGTTGTTCCAGCAAAAAAATTTGCCTCAAAAAAAACTTTACCCAAAATGCACGAATTTACAGTCAAAATTCATCTGCGAAACCTTCTGATCTCAACCATGAGGTTATTGAAACCCCAATCTGCACCTAGCAAAAATCTTCAAGCCAAAATAATAAAACCCTTAGATCCGGAAAGGAGTCTGCATCCCTGGAAGCTCTGATACCATGTTAGAAACCAGGAATCAGTTGCTAGACCAAAATACTTCCACAAGAGAGATAATGGCGAGAATGCTTGCTATATCAATATGCAAGATTGATTCATGATTGAATTGATACTAATGTACAAGATGAGGCTTGCTTATAAAAGCAAGCATGCACAACCCTAAACCAAACTTGAGCTAAAAGATAGCTCAATTAGATAAAGATAAGAAAATGCAACCTAGCACTTAAATAAAAGCCTAAGTAAACTTATGAAAATGTAATTAAATAGTTAATTACACCAACAGAGGGGAATTAGATTCCCATTCTCCTTAAGATAAGAGATTCTTATAAACTTAAATTTAGTTTTCATTTAAGAATAAAAGCTAGTTCTATTAGGAATACATTCAAAATAAAAAGAAAGGGAAATTACTTTATTTGTTTCCTCTTCACTACTTTTAAGGAAAATAACAAAATGGAAATTCATATATTTAATGACATATATTATGCATTATCATAAATTTATATTTTAACATATTAGTTTCTTACATAAAATAATTTATATCTATTTTTTTTTGGGTACACATATCTTCTGCATGAAAATTGACTTTACACCTGTCAATTGCATTTGCTTGAAAGTTTCTAAAGTTTTTATTTCCTTCACATCTGTCCATGGCAGGAGAGGGGATGACAATTTCTTTGAGGGTTTTTCTCAAAAATTACACACTTCTTGTCTATATGTCCACAGTTTGCATACTCTGCCAAGCAGTCGACGTGCCTAGTATATGCTTCTGCATTTTGCATTCATGTCTGCAAAAGGTGGCTACAACTTCAACCTCTGCAAGAAATTCCTTCATCATGTATGCTTCTATGGATGTCCATATCCTGTTCCAAAGCACCCATTTGACATAGGCAAGTAGGAAGCTGGAGAAAGTTGTGGAGTCTGGACTTTCCACCCGTGAGTTACATTTGTTTAAAAAAAATAAAAACTTTCAAAGCCTTTTAAGCAAACCCATTTTGGGCAGCAGAGTTGTTGCTAGGAAAGGTTGCAGAATTTAGCTTTACATCTGCCGATTGCATTTTGTCGAAAGTTTCTTAAGCCTTTTTAACAAATCCATTTTGTGCATACCTTGCAACCATTGCAGTCCATGAGATGACTACTCTTTTAGGCATTTTGTCAAGAGTTCACAGGCCTTGTCTATGGTTTTGCATTATGTATACATGCCTAACATAGCATTGCCAATTGCAATATTTGACCAAAAACCCCCTTACCACTATGCTTTGATGGATGTCCACACCCGATTTCCAAAGCTCCCATTTTGGCGTAGACATAGTACTTGAAAGCTTGTGGAATTTTGAAACTCCAGGTTGCAATTTGTACAGAATCTTGAGGTAGGTCTCTTGCCATGATTTCGGTTTTAGAAAAGGAATAAGAATTGGAGTGTGCTTAGGTCACTTCTTGATGTATTATATTTTGTTCTAAAATAATTATGTTGTTATCTGCTAAATTAGTACACTGAATCTGTGGTTTAATCCATGGTTGTGTGCATTAAGATGCTATTGTATCTTTTATGCCTCTTCTTTTTCTCTTGTTGATCTCATTGGATGATATGAAGATTAGCATTGCATCTAGGCCTCCTGTTATTGTACGATTTTTTTGAAGTATCCTGGAAACACTTATCACAAAATTGTTTTGGCTGAGAGGTCCCATAAATAATTCTCCCTATAATTATTGCTTTATAAGTTGAAAGGAAAAAGTTAGCGAATCGAACATCATAGAATGCTCTAAAATAAATTTGTACATAAGTGAATAACACCGAGCAAGAATAGTTTGTGCCCCCCTCCTCTGACAGTTGTAATGAAACTTTATAAATATATATGTTTCTTTTTTCTTCTCTGCAAGAAGTAGGGCGCAGCGCCTCCATGAGGCTGTCAATGGGAATTTAGACAGAGAGTTGCGCTACCTTCGTAATGGAGGAATTCATACTTGAACCAAACAAAACAGATAAAAGGGGAGGCCTGAGTGTCTATCTAAATCTGTCGTTGAGAGTGTGTATCTGGTCACCCATTCCTACAATGCCACCAAGCATTGAGCTAAAAAGAGAGAATTGTTAAGTAAACAGAAAACAAAGAAAAGCCAACCAAAGTGTTTTAGGTTTCCTTTTTATGCGCTAGATACAACTGCATGGATCTGAAAACAAAGTTAAATCCATTAGAAATCTAACATGTTGCTCAGCCTAGCAATCGGTAGAGCGCGCCTGTGTCCTCACCCCCCATGGGTAGTTTTATTTGTAATGCGTGGATACGTCTTGAATTGAAATTTCAGTTAAGTGTTAATGTTGCCAAAAGAAAAGTCAATACTGTAAATAGAAGTAAATCACTTGCAGTTTGGCCATATAATTAATCCGCTAACTCAGCTCCAACTCAGCAGTTTCTTCATTAAGTTTTACTAACTTCCCTTATGAGCATTAAGTTTGGGTGCCAAAGTTTCGTGTCTATCTAGCTACAGATAGTCACCTATGTGTGTATAATTAATAAACGGTAAGCGAACGGGCTGCTTGTTGGGCATCGGAAATAATTTTTTAATGGATGCCAACCTGAACAGGAGTAAACTTAAATAGTTCATATTTGATGCCTCTAGTAATCGCCATCAAGTTCTGCCTTTAATATTTCCCTTATGTTTGCCTTCTACTGCACCTGGGTGTTATTGCCATTTTTTTTTAATAGTTTGGCATCTACTTTTCTATCATATATGTTTCTTTTCATTCATGCCAGCAAAAGAAAACATAAGTTTCATTAATACTGTTATGGCTGCTAATAATTGTGGCTGTCAATAATTGTTATTAGGGCGATAGTCTTTTTCAATTACACCATCAATCTTAACATGCATTCTTTACTTGTGTAGCACAGTTAATGGTTTGGGTCCTCATTTAAATTAATCTCCACTAATAAACGCGCCACTAGCCATTTCATTATTCTTGCCATGGTAGGTTGGGCGACTAAATTACCCTAAACTGAAGCCTTAATGAATTCCACATTTTGTATTGCTTTTAAGAAAATTAGGAGGAAGAAGTCAAAATCTAAAAGCTATTCACATTAAAATATACTCTTTAGAATAAAATATAAGCTCTTTAAAAATCTAGCCACACTAAAATACACTCCTTAGAATAAAAGTTCTTAAGTCTTAAGAAAGAAAAGGTATCGTGGGGTTCCTTAAAGACTTAGATTTCTATGTATTTATGATATTCTTAAAATGGAATGTATATATATATATAACTTTCTTTGTTTTGTATATATCATGATGAGTATTCATATAAATACATTTTAATTGTAATGTATTGTTTTTTTTTCCTTCTTTTTTTCTTATTTAACTTTTATAATATCTTGTGTATTTAATTTGTAAGTGTCTAACTTTTAAAAGGAATATTTTGGAATACTTTAATGGTATTTTATTGGTAAAATAATTTTTCATTAATAAAGCTCATTCAGATTAAATGATTAAACTTTGAGAAGCACATCATGATTGTCTAGTGAAACCTTAATACTAGGGTTTTGGAATGATTGCTTCATGGATGATAGATTTATCTTGTAATATCAATATAAAACTTTTAATTTGATCGAGTAAATAATCTATTTTCACGTTGAAATCATTTGCAATCTTTAGTTTGAGATCATGGATGAAATGCTATTGCTTGTTTGATTTCACATCATGTCTCTCTTAAATGTACTGTCAATAGACTTTGCTATTCGTTATTGTGTTTGATCTTGTATAAAGATGATTATCTTTTAAAAGTGTTGGCTTCTATTTTCGTTGTGTTTGTTAAATTGGTTAAAGTTGGTATGAGCCAAATTGTCAGTTGTTAGGGTATCATGTGTGGAGAAAAGTGAGGTCTCCCTTGGAAGTCTTATTGGCTGAATTTACTATTGGTAATTGTAGTTGATATTAGTTTTGAGTAAGTTTGAGGATCTCGTCATGATATTTCCTTCTTTACTCTGCTCTTGCCATTTTGTGATTATGAAACTTATATAGTCATTTTGTGGTCCCATGATGTGAGTCTTCCTTTTGTGTCAATCCTGATTGAGGAGATTTTATGCATTGACTTTCTTGTGGTCATATTTTGAAATGGTTGGGAACTTGCATGGTATAAGTTACTTTCCACTAGGAGTTTTGGGTAGTTTTTCTTTAGAATTCCAGAGGCAACGGGAAACCTGTTTTATGTGGAATTCCATGAGTGACCTTTATGAG
The DNA here is from genome assembly GCA_007258455.2 of Sequoia sempervirens. Classification (NCBI taxonomy): domain Eukaryota; kingdom Viridiplantae; phylum Streptophyta; class Pinopsida; order Cupressales; family Cupressaceae; genus Sequoia; species Sequoia sempervirens. The sequence goes on along the minus strand of VDFB02075321.1, from coordinate 255,830,723 downwards.
TCGTTGATTGCATTTTTGGTTTCGAATTTTGTGGGTGTTATTTTGATTCATTGTTTTGCCTCTTGTTATGGTTGTTTGGTGAGATGGTCCATGCCTCGCATTTGTACTCAGACTGGTAATTTTTGGTGTTTTATGTTTGGTACCTCCTATGTTCTTGTTTCAGATGGAATGGGTTTGTGAAATGATTCTTGCCTTGCATGTTGTGTGTTATGTACACCTTGATTTTAATGTGAGATGAGGTACACCCCTTACGTGTTTTTGGTTTGGGTACCCATAGGGAGTGTGGCTCTTCATGGGGGCCGGTGCACAAAGGGGCTGTCAGGATAACCCATGGAAGATTTTCCTAAACAAGTGATATTGTAATTAATGAACTAGTGGGTTTGGGTAATTGAAAACTAAAAAAGATTAATTATGTGCCTCACCAATACCGTTAGTGCTTTCATAGGCTAAGGATGGGGTGAGAAGACCTAGTTGGTAAGATCACTACCTTGTCCTCACAAAAGGCAAGTGGTTTCGCATGAGTCACCCTATGGAGCGACACCTTGAGATAGGCAGTCAGGATAACCATAGATGGAGGCAACACCTTGTGATAGGTTGTCTGGATAATCCATGTAAGGCCATGTGATGACACTCTCTTATAGTACCTATTTATTTTCCATTGTTTGGTTGTCTCTGGGAGTGTTGTTTGTATTTGTTCGATGTTGTTTTATGTTGGTGTTGTGTTAGCCTTGCCTGCTTGACCTTTGTTTCAATGTGGGTCCTTTCTTGTCATCTCCTAGCATGGGGGTGGGCCTTTGGGTCCACATGGTTGGGTGGAATGTGCTATGAACCCCATTGGGTTCCCAGGTTGTATTCGCGATGCAGAATTAGATGCAAAGTTTCTAGAGCTTCACTTGGTTGAAGACTATTCTACACTTTGTACCTTATTCTTCATTGATGTGTTATTCTTGTACTTGATGTACTCATCCTATTGATATAAGGGAAGCATTATCTAATGTACTATTGTATCCATGATGTGTTGTATTTGTGGAAATATGCTCCAGAATTGTTATATTGAACTATGAATTGCAATGTAATAAAATGACATATGTATCTTTTCATCTCTTTTAATCATGGATGGTTGTATGTTATCTTTATGTAATCTTGGTTTGTTTGTTATAATTATGGTACGAGTTTAGTTTTTGTAATGTTGTCTCGTGTACCTTAGAGGACGTAGTTGATATTGAAAATGTATAATTGCATTATATGTAATGTATAATCATGTCTCATCTTATGTAATGTTCTACTTTTTAAACAAAATTGTGTGGTAATTTTTTTTTTTAGTTTTCCTTTGGGGTTTGCACGGTGGGGCATTACATGTTCGATTTTTTGTGCTCTGGAAGGTTAGATCCATGTGTTATAGCATGAGAAAAGTTAACTAGGTATACATAATGAGTATATTATTCAAGTGAAAGTTGTTTCGAAGGAATTTGTTGGATTTCAAAGTGTTTATGGAATATTCTATAATATGTTAAAGTGATGTATGTTGTCGTCAAGTCATGTTTGTATCTAAGGAAGCATGTAATTGAATTTTCATGTTAGAAACCAAGATTTGAAATGCAAACTAGAAAAGCCTTCCACAGAAGAAAAAATTAGAAAAAGCAGAAGCTTTGCAAAAAAGGATGTGCAAAATAATAGTATTTAGGAATTCATAATTACATGAGATGATTTTCTTTATAAAAGAAAAGTATGCGTAACCCCAATCTTATCTTGAGCAACAAGATAGCTCAACAAGATAAGGATGAGAATAATTAACCTAGGAATTAAAATATTACCTAAGTAAAGTTATGCAAGTGCAATTAAATATTAATTACACTAACACCCTCCCATAAGTGCAACTTAGGGAGACTAAAAAAGTGTGCACCTAAAACTAAGATGAATGCAAGAAAGCATGAATGGGTCCCGACAACAAGGCCTGATCAAGTACCCATGTACAAATGCAATAATGAGGTAGAGAAGGAAAACCTAGTGGGACAAAACTCCCCTACAATGAGATGACTGTTGCAAAGAAGCACTAGAAGAACATTGGAACCACAATCCAACAAGTAAGGAAAGATACTTTTTTCTACAAGAAACCAAAGTGGAATCATAATAATGTGACAGCAGACCCGATGCCACATAACACTGGAAAACTCACAAACTGCAACAACCCTGGAATCTGTGAAGCAATAGTAGATAAATGATGACAAGATCTGGAAACCATGTATCTCGATGTCGATGCCAAACTATGACTAAAAATCTTCCATAGGAACAAGTACCATGAAGACTCTAGAACATTAACTATAAAAACATGGCCCTCAAACTAAGAAGGATCTGAACCAATGTGGATCAATAACCATAAACTCTCAATCTAAAGTGTGAGCCGATGTGAATCTGATATGTGTCAAGCTAGAGCAAGAATGATCCAAAAGAAACTAAGAAACCAGATATAACCCATGCGAGCTATCATCAAAAAAAGATGAATAACAAAGTGCATGCACACTTTAATCAAATTATTATGCAAGAAACCCCCTGATGAAACTTTATCTCACTTATTTTATTACAATAACCAAACAATTGTAAAAGGATAGAATGAAAACATGCATTAAAAAAAAAAAGACCTCAGATCTGTGTAGAGGAGTGAACTAGCTTTCCAACACCGCAAGAATGATGAAAAAAGGATCACTGAGTCAAAAGATATGCCTTCCGAAGTGAAAACAACATCTAAGTTCATGGACCTGCAAAATAAATCTAGAGAAAAATATGGTAAAAAAAACTTCACTACTAGATTGGCATCGAAATCAGCTTTCCAATGCTACCTCGTTTACAAAAAATGAACATCGTATGCAAATACTTACACTCGATTTAGTGAAAAGTGCTCCAAAAGGCCCAATAAGGCCTACAGGGCCCACAGGGGGTTGAAAAAATTTTGGCCCCTGGTCCTGTGCGTGACCAGAGGCTCATGGGTAGGTGTTGGGGGGGGAGCCCTTAGTCCTCCATAGGACTGGCAGACTGCTGAGTTGGGTGGACGGGGCTGAGCGTCGAGCTCCTGGTCCTCCAAAGGACCTACACGGGGGATGGAGTCAGGCGGGGAGTGGGTGCATAGCACCCGGTCCCCCATATGACCGGAGCCGACAGAGGAGGAGCCCGTTGGGGCTATGTAGGATGAGGGGCTCCACAACCAACACCTACCCACCAGTGCCTGGTCGTGCACAGGACTAGGGGCCAAAATTCTTTTAGCCCCCTGGGGGCCTTATAGGCCTTATTTGGCCTTCTAGAGCACTTTTCACTAAATTGGGTGTATTTTTTGCGTATGATCATTTTTCACAAACAAGGTACTATTGGAAATCTGATTCTAATACTAATCTAGTGGTGAATGTTTTTTAACTATATTTTTCTCAAGATTTATTTTGCAGGTCCTTGAACTTAGATGTTGTTGTTTTTACTCCAGAGGGCATATCTTTTGACTCGGTGATCCTTTCTTCGTCATTATTGTGGCATTGGAAAGCTAATTCAGTCATCTACACAGATATGAGGTCTATTTTTATTTTTTGTTTATTCATGTTTTCATTCTCTCCTTTTACAATCATTGGGTTATTGTAATAAAAGAACTGAGATAAAATTCCATCAGGGGGGTTTCTTGCATAATAATATGATTACATGAGATGATTTTCTTTAAAAAAGAAAAGTATGCATAACCCTAATATTATCTTGAGTAAAAAGATAGCTTGACAAGATAAGGATGAGAATAATTAACCTAAGAATTAAAATATTACGTAAATAAAGCTATGCAAGTGTAATTAAATATTAATTACACTAACAGTTCATTGGTGTTTACACAAGTTTGGTCGACCTTCAATGTTTACACTAATTACAAATATTCTTCAGTGTTTTTGGAAGAGTGGTATGACATGTATGTGTGTATTTGGGTCTAAGTTAAGGTGTGGTTTGGTTCTCTTTCATTCTTTCCACCATGGGAATGCTTAGTTCTAACCTACCTTGAATTTGCATAGTTGAGGTGCATAACCAACCTTATCAATTGTATTCAAGGTTGAGGATGGTTAAATGAAACCTGATTTTATGGGGAATTGAGTAATGGTATGTGTGATGAAAATTGTAGAGTAGTGAAGTGTGAAAGTTAGAAATTTAGCTCAAACTTTAATGTGTTAGACGTTTAGAAGCAGTGAGCAGAAGGTTTCTACATTCTTTAGAGAGGCTACAAATGTACTGGTGATATTGTAGTGCATTTTAATATTTCTTTGAGATGGATTTCCAATTATAACATTCTTCTTTCTTCTTTTTTGTAATATGGAAGTGAGCCCTTGATAGTGAGCCTATTTTTTCTTTTGGGCATTGGACCCTTCAGATGTGATTCTATTGTATTTGGCATTGTGAGCTAATTCTAACCATGGTTTTTCATTGTTATTTTTTCCATGTGAATCTAGTGTTCTCATGCATGTGGATTTGTTTGAATTATTATTTCTCATGTTTCATTCTTCTAATTCATGATAAGGATTTAAGTGGTTGTCAAGGATTTAAAGGCTAATGCAGATCTGAATGATAATGAGGGTTTCAATAATTTAATGTACAATGGATTCACCCCTCCCCTCTTAGTTGTATTGTGCATTCAACAATTGGTATTAGATCAAGGTCTCTTGGAAAAAATCTTAAGTTCATTAGGTAGACCTGGGATGGTGCACAACAAGGAGGCTCCTCTATTTGATGGATCTGATTATGCATTCTAGAAGATCAAGAAGGAAGGTGTCCTTGTTTCACTAGGGTTTGTATTTTGGAAGTCTATTGAATCTAAATATACTATACCTACAAATGGTTTGAGAAATTATGATAAGATCAAGGGCTATGAAAATAATGGTAAATCAAGGTACATGCTCTTTTGAGTGGTCTCTCTAATACTGAACTTGTGAAAGTTATGAATCTTAAAACTACTAATGAAATCTTGAAAATTTTGGAAAGTATTTATGAAGTAGGTGAATAGGTAAAACATGATAAGATGCAAAACCTAAATATCGGGTTTGAAAATTTGTGTATGTTAGAGAATGAAGTTATTACTAGCTACATGTAGAAATGGGTGAAGTTTTCAATTCCATCAGAGCTCTTAGTTGAAATCTTGAAGATGATGAGGTGGTAAACAAGGTATTGATAAATCTTACTAACTCCTATAGTCATAAGGTTTCTACTATTAAGGAATTTTAGAATATAAATAATTACTCTAGAGACAAGTTCCTTGGTAGTTTATCTACTTTTGAATTAAGAGAGTTTGGTTCAAGTGATTTAAAGAAAGAGACTACTTTTATAGCTGGAAATGCATATAAGAATGATGAATATGATCTTGATGAATTTGATGATTTGGAAGCAAACACTATGAGGAAATTGAAAAAGGTCACTAGAAAATATAGAGGCAATTTACCTTTCAAATTCTTTAACTATGGAAAGATTGGTCATTGTGCTTCAAGATATCCTATCAAAGCTTCAAGAGATAGACCTAAGGAAAATAAAGATAAATCAATTAATAAAATTTATTATGATAGAGAATATTCCAATATATCTAATGATGAAGATGATGAATGCTTGTTCATTGTTCTAAATGCTATAACTAGTTTTGCTAACTCTAAGAGATGTATGAAGGAAAGTACTTTGAGAAAATATCATAATACTAAAGGAGAAATGGTGATTGCTTTTCATACTAGGGAAGAGAAAAAAAATGGATCATTGATAGAGGATGGTCAAATATCAAGATAGGTGATATGAGTAAGTTTGTTAAGATTGAAAAGTTTGACGGTTATTTAGTTAAGTTTGGTGATGATAAATCTGCTAAGATATGTGGGAAAGGTTTAATCATTTTTTATGGGAAGCACAATACAAATGAGGTTATTTATGTTAAGGGTTTGTGGCATAACCTTTTGAGTGTAGGAAAGATGTGTAGGAAAGGGTATAATACTATTTTTTAGGACAATGGTTCTATGATAAGAAAAGGCTCTGAAACTGTGGTTGCTAGAGGAAGAAGGATAGATGGAAATGCTTAACAAATTAAGGTGCTAATGGTATGTGTTTTATGACTCATATTAATGAAAGTTGGCTATGGCATATAAGAATGTGTCACATCAATTTTGATAGCCTAGTAAGGATAAGTTCAATTCAAGCTGTGAGATATTTGTCAAGGATCACAAAGCCTATCGATTCTATTTGAAAAAAATGTCAAATTGGAAAGCATGCTAGAATTAGTTTCAAAGTCAAATAACAATATTCTACTTATCCTTTTGAGTTGGTGCATATAGACATTTAGGAACCTACAAGAACAAGAATTTTTCAAGGTGATAGGTATTTCATGCTATTAATTGATGATTATTCTAAAATGACTTGGGTTACTTTTCTAAAAGAAAAATTAGAAGCTCAAGATAGGTTTAAGGCATTCAAAGCTATGGTTGAGAATGAAATGGATATTAAGATAAAAATTTTGAGATTTGATAGAGGTGGAGAGTTCACCTCTAGTGAGTTTAACACTTTTTGTGAAGATCAAGGAATAAAGAGGAATTTGTTAGCCCCTAGGACTCCTTGGTAGAATGGAGTGATTGAAAGGAAGAATGTGACTATTTAGGAAGAAACAAGAACTATTATGAAAGAAGGAAACCTATTGGATGTCTGTTGGAGAGAAGTATTTCCTATTGTATTCTACATACTTAATAGAGTACAAGAGAAATCAAATAGTTCAAAGCCTCCCTATGATTTATGGTATGGAAGGACACCTATTGTCAAATATATTAATGTTTGGTAGTAAATTCTATATCAAGAGAGATGAAGAGAGATTAGGAAAATTTGATGTGAGATCTGATGAAGGGATCTTCCTTGAATATTCTACAAAAGTAAAATCTTATTAGTGATACAACAAAAGGCTGAGAAGGATAATTGAAAGTGCAAGTGTCAAGGTGTATGAAGATCTACGTAAAATTTCAGTGATGATAGATGGATATGAATCAAATGAGTCTTCTTTTAGAGAAGAAGAACATAATAAAGGTAAGGAAAATAAAGTATAAATTGACGAGGAAGAAGCTCCATAAAAAATCCCTAAGTCCCCTAAGTATGTGCAGAAGAATCACTCTAAGGATCAGATGATTGGTTATAAAAGAAAAGGTTTAGTGACAAGAAAGGATGATTCTATGATAGAAGAATAGGTAAACCTATGTATACATGCCAAATTTGAACATAAAATAGTGATTGAATAATGTGATGAGGAATTTTGGATCAAATCTATGGAGGAAGAACTCATGCAGACTAAGAAGAATTAGACTTGGGAACTTGTCTCAAAACTTGCAAACAAGAATGTGATGGGAACTAAGTGGATATTTCAGAATGAACTAAATGAGAGAGGAGATTTTTTTTGGAATAATGGAAGGCTTGCATGTAAAGGTTACTCACATGTGGAAGGACTTGATTTTTAGGATAATTTTTCTCCAGTGGCAAGGATGGAAGCTATTAGAATTTTTTTGGCTTTTAAGAACACAAAGATTTCAAAGTGTATCATATGGATGTGAAGTCTGTATTCTTGAATGATGAATTGAAAGAATAATTATACATTGAACAAATGAAAGGATTTCAGTTATCAGATAATCCTAATATGGTGTACTAATTAGAGAAGGAATTATATGGAATCAAGCAATCTCCTAGATCTTGGTATGCAAGATTGGATAGGTACTTGTTGCAACAAGGATTCGATAAAGGTACTACAGATAGTAATCTTTACTTAGAGGTGGACAAAGATCCAATATTAATTGTGTTTGTATATGTTGATGGCATAATATTTTGAGGTAATGAAGCAATGTTCAAGATAATTGTAGAAGAGATGCAAAAATAGTTTGAGATGTCTATGTTTGTGGAGATGAATTTCTTTCTTGGACTACAAATAAATCAAATAGAAAAAAGTATATTCATTTCAAAATCAAAGTATGTTAAGCAAATGTTGAAGAAGTTTGGGATGTAAGACTATAAAATTATATGTATCCCTATTGTTACTAGTTTCAAGTTGAGGAAGAATGATGAATCTCATAAGGCCAATCAGAGAAAGTATAGATCAATGATTGGACGACTTCTATATGTAACTTCTACTACACTGGATATCATGCATGCAACTTGTCTTGTGGCTGTATTTCAAGAAGATCCCAAATAGTCACATGTGGCAATAGTGAAGAGTATATTTAGATACTTAATTTAAGGAACTTCAAAATATGGCTTGTGGTATCCAAATGATACTGATTTATCTTTGAATTCTTATACAAATATAGATTGGGTGAATTATGTGGATGATAGAAAAATTACAAGTGGTAGTACATTATTTCTTGGAAATAGGTTAGTGTCTTGGCTAAAAAAGAAGTAGGATTTAGTGTCATTACCTTATATAGAAGTGGTATACATTGATGCAACATCATTCTACACAAAGGTGTTCTGAATGAAGCAAACATTAAGGGATATCAGAGTGATATATGATGAACCTATTTTTATCTTTTGTGATAACACAAGTTCTATCAAAATTTCAAAGAATCTGGTAATGCATTCAAGAAAAGAACATATCTCAATCCGATATCACTTTTTGAGAGAGAATGTTGTAGAGAATGAGTTGAAGTTGGAGTATGTGCCTACAAAGGATCAAGTTGCGGATATCTTCACAAATCCTCTTCCTAAGGATAGTTTTGAGTATCTTTGGGAGAAGTTAGGGTTTATTGTCCCTCCTTATTTGAACTAGATGCATAAGAATGTGCATCAATCCAATGGATCTCAAGATTCATTGCTTGTTTTGGACTATGTTGGTAGGTACCTCTTAAGGGGAGTAGGTAGCGGCGTTGTTGGTTGTTATAATCAAGGTGAGTAAGTGTTGTCATTACGTGGTATACTGATGTGTTTCCCTTGTCACCTATGTCAAAGTATATATGTAGTAGTTTCTTGTTAGTGTAAAATAATTTGAATGTGTAAGTGTCCATATTAGGTCTCAGAAAAATAGAGTGCAATAAAAATAAAAGTAAGTAACATAGTTGTAAGAAGTAAGGACATTGGAAGAATAGATATATGTATGTTAAAGGGGAAGTGATACAAATTTGTTTCCCATTTTCCATTGATTTAAAAGAGGGAGAGATTATTTTTTTTTAAAAGGAGAAAGTAAGCTAAAAGGGGGAGAGAGAATTAATTCATGAGAAAGATAAAGTGTTGGATAGTGTTGATGCATGTGTAAGGGGGAGTAGTGTTCACTACGGGGCAATTTGTGTTTTGTTAATCAGAGTTGATCCTTTTGTTGTTGGTGGTTTTTCACATTATATGTTTTCATCAATGACAAAGGGGGATATTTTTGCAAGTATGTGTAGTTTGTTTTGTCATTGATGTCAATAGATCTATGTTTTGTTGCACTGATATCAACCTTGGTGATGCTCTGATTTGTTACATTATTTTATCATTAGTAGTATCACTAGTGTCAACCACTAGTGTATCTTTGATGAGAATATGTGTGGTTGAGTTGATATATTATAGGTGGTTTCGTTGTTATGAGAAGATGCTCCAAATGATGAGAATATTCATGTGGTTCTTAGTTTCCAAGTGCTTTTGAGAAAACTTGAAGAAAAGAGAAAATAGTATGGTTTGTAGGTGTTCAGTATAGCAGAGTAGTGATCTAGTTTTGCTCCACATTTCTTCTATGTTGAAGATCTTCCTATGTAGTTCAGATATGTTGATTAGAGGTGTTCAAAAGTGTCATATCCAAAACTTCTTTTCTTATATAACTATGAAGAGAAAGTTGTTTTCTCCAAAATGTGAATAGTGTATTGTAGTGATTTATGGGAGAAATTATTTTTCTCCACATTTCTTTGCAATATGGTTTATAGTCTTGTGGATATGAGGGCATGGTTACATTTCTCATATCTATCTTTAGTCTAAGTTGTTCAAAGTTTGGTGCTCCACAAGGTTGGATTCATGTGCTACAGTACGAGGAAAGTTAACTAGGTATAGAGGATGAGTATGTTCTTCAGGTGAAATTTGTTGTGAAGGAATTTGTTATATTTCATGGTGTTTATGGAATATTCCAAATTTTTTTTAACTTATTTGTGTTTTCTTTGAGTCATCCTTAGATATAAGGAAGCGTGTACTTGAATTTTTAATGGTTTTTACATAGTTTTGATTGATCTTGGGTGTTTACACTAGTTATATAGATATGCACTTTAGTGTTTTTGGAAGAGTGGGATGGAATGTATGTGTGTATTTTGGTATAATTTAATGTGTGGTGTGGTCCACTTTCATTCATTTCCACTACGGGAATGCTTAGTGCTGATCTAATTTGAATTTGCAGGGTTGAGGAGTATAGCTAACATTATTAATTATTTTCAAGGTTGAGGATGGTATAAATAAGTATTGAGTTGATGGAGAATTTTTTAATGGTTTGTGTGATGTAAACTATAGATTTGTGAAGTGAAAAGGTGTGAAATTCACTGTGAGCTTCAATGTGTTAGACTACTAGAAGTAGTGAGCAGAAGTTGTCTACATTATTCAGAGAGGCTATGAATGCACTAGTGATGTTGTGGTGGAATTTCCTATTTCTTTGAGATAGATTTCTCATTGTACTATTCTTATTTCTTCTTTTCTATAATATGGTAGTGAGCACTGAGTGATGAGCCCTTCTTCTATTTTAGGTGGTGAACATTTTGTATTCGGTGTTGCAATTACTTTATATTGTGATCTAATCCTCACTATGGTTTCTACCTTCATGGGTTTTCCATGTAAATAAAGTGTTTTCATGTGTGTGGATGTATTTGCATTATTATTTGTCATGTTTACATTCTACTAATGCGTGTTGACGATTTAAGTGGTTGTTATCAGTTTAAGTACTAATGCCAATCTAAATGATTAATAGGGTTTCAATTTTTTAATGTACAAGGGTATGTGCAAGATCATCATGGGCCAAAAAGTGGCAATATGATTGGTATTTGTAGGGTATGTGGCTAACAACTTTTTTTTAACCCAAAATTGATGAAACAAAAAGGGTTTTTAAAGGAGATTCTCATCTTTCCACCAATATAAATTATGCTTTACTTTGAATTTAATAAATAATTATTATTCATTTTCTATTTGAATTACGACTAAAGTCTTGATTGATAGGTTGATTGAAAAATATCTATAGCTTTCAAACGGTGTCATATTTTTTGAATCTAAAACATGCATCACATTCTATGCTTCACATACTATAGGATTAAAAAAATAAAAAATGAATTTCGTAAAGTTTTGATAGAGTTAAGGTGGTCAGACATACGAGTTTTTATACTTTTTAAAATTTGTGCTAAAAAATTCATAATTAATTATTTACCTCAAAAAAAATTATACAAAAATATGCATCACATCGAGACGTGAGTCCTCTACTTATATCTAAAATATTATAAAAAAATTTATCATTTTATTATGGTTATGGTGGTCAGACAGACACCTACTTCTTATTTTTTTCCTAAAATTTAAGTACTACTGCATTGAAATTTCAAAATTTCACCAAATAATAATTTATTTTTTTAAATAAACCTAGTAGTTTAGAAACTACATTCAATTTGTTATAGATTCTATTCTTACATATTTTTGAAATAGTATTGATAACTTATTGATTTCTTATGTCAAGTTTCCTAACTCTGATTTTTCTAAATTTTTTGCCACTTAAGGGCATGTTTTTTCCATGATGATCCTGTACATACCAACAATTGATTCAACTCCCCTCTTAGCTATCTTGTGAATTAAAAATGTTTCTCCTATCCCAAAGGTAGTAGGGGAAGCTAAGTCTAAAATGGGTATCCTCCCTCATCCAACTAGTATGTATGTTGTTGTTCCAGCTAGGCCATCCTATAAAAGACCAAGGGATAATCATATGATAAATTTGTGCATCCAAAATAAAAAAGTTTGTAGACCTAGAAATACAATGTTCTCCCAACTCACGTTGGTCCCTTTACTTACTACTCCAAAGGAAGAAAAGAGGCCTACCTTTGGGAAGTCTCTATTAATCCATCACAATCCAACACTCATCGAAGAAGAAATATAAGTGAAAAGGAGTGAAAATGTTTGTGTTATACTATAGCTCATTGACTTTCTTACAAAGGTGAAACCATACTTACTGACTAACCACCCATTGAACCCAACTCTAATGACTTACCTCCCACTTATCCATCCTCATCTTCACCTGAGTCCACCCTGCCACCCTCACCAAACTATAAATTTTAACCTTAGCTATCCTAACCTAAGCAAAGAATGTGAAAATAACACATAAACAATGTTGCTCAGTATCATGAAGATAATAATAAACCTATTGTGATACATTTGAGTAGTGAATAAGAAGATAAACAAGAAGAAAAAAGATCATAATAAACTACCTCTTATATTTTCTAAAGCAATGAATTTAATTTGGTGAAACAATGGAGATACTCCTAATGAATTTAATTTGGTGAAACAGTGATGATACTCCTACTGAGAGTAACTCAACATTCATTCAACTTAGTATCACTCATTGTACAACACATACTATATTACATTTACCATATTTTTTCCTTCCATTTATCATGAGGAAGATTGGGATATAGTTGATTTGCTTTAGATCAATTCACATGTGTGGTACCATTTGTCTATTTTTTATATTTTCTTGCATGTAATGTGTTCTCCCATATTGTACTACTTGGATTATGTTTATGTTTATTAGTTTTATATAGATGACCCTTGTTATTCTCATTGCCAAAAGGATACAAATAAAATATTTTTTTCATGAAATCCATCTATTTTTATCTCCATTATTTATGTAATAAATTATATTTGTATCATTTTCTTCATTTTGGGGATGATACGAGGCATTCAAGACATTTACATATCTTCCTTATTGACCCAAAAGTATTGTTTTGTTCATGTTTTATTTATGCATTTTAGTTGATTCACAAGTATTTGGGGAGTGATCTCAATTTTGAGCATAGGGTAAGTGAAAGATGTTGGGTATACTTTCATGACAAATGCCATTTTGTAGCTTTAAAATAAATACCTATTAATTTTTTAGTAAAGGTACCCATTTGAAAGTGGATATTAATTCATAAGAATCTAAACTCAGAATCCATTTTTTTCATTTGGATTTAGGCTCAGAAAGTTGATGGTAACCCAACCCTTAGCCTTGGACCTACAAGTACAAGGTCATAACTTCAAGAGAAAAAACTATCTTTGCATTATGGATGATGAGGTTTTTTTTCAGAATTGTTTTATGGAATTAAAACCCATTATAGATGAAAATTTCTAGTTTTGAAATATGTAATTTTTTTACTATTATATTATTTATATTTTCTCGTTAATTTTTGAGTAAAAAGGTTGATAAAATTGAAATGTCATGTTCTTGTATTTTTTAATAACTTGTAATTTATTAATTTTCATGTTAAAAATTATATGGGATACATATACAAACAATAATTTACAAAATGAAAACAAATCAAAAAAAAATTAGTTTAGGTCAAATTATGGTGTCTGTACATGTGCATGGTATGGTCCTAAAAAGTGACTTAAAAAGTGGTTTTTATACATGGCCATTAAAAAAAATTGTATCTTCGATATTAGAATAAATTATGTATTTGAAATGTAAACTTGAAAAACTAAATTTTATATTATTTTACATTTTTAAGTTTAAATGTGTAAGTGTTTCAAAATTTCAGTCCAATTGTGATAAATCCTAAAAATTAGGAAAATTACTTTTACTTTTTGAACATTTTTTGGACCCAACTTTTTGCACTTAACCCACAATCATATTATATATTTTCTATGCTCCATATTGATCTGAGATCCATGGATCCCCTATGTTCTATATGTTATCCTTTTATGGGGCTTTGTTTTGGGGACAACACCTCATCATGAGTTAGCTTCAATGGGAACCTTTTTTTGGAATATGACTTTCCAATAAGCTCTCATGACCTTTTCATGTTTCATATATTTTTTGTAACGCCCCGCCGTGTGAACCCCAAAGGAACTAATAACAACGGAACAATTTTTTTTTTTTAAAAGAATATAATAACATACTTAAGTATTATAACATAACAATGTATTATGAGGCACAACTAGTTCCAATGGGGTACACGAGGTGACATTACTATTCTAACCCATAACAATGATAACATATTAAACCATAATTAAACAATTACATAAATCCATTCATTCTCATTTCATCATTTAAATATCCAATAAGCAATAACTATATTAATACCATATGCACATATGACAATACATGTAATTATACAGATAGAAAGTGTTACATATTTCGATAGATACAACATAACATATCCAACTATTACAAGTGACAGTTCCTGAATAAATACAAGGCCTGAATATACATTACATCCAAATGATAGTAAAATACAATCGACTGAGAATACATCTCAATAAGCCCATATACAAATTACATCAAGATGACATTACAACATGGTCATCCCAACACACGTGGGAGAAAATACATCAATGATTACATTACATCTAAAGCATACATACATCTGGTACAAAGAATACTGGATCAACAACGTCCTCCAAAAAAACCCTGCAATAAAAGATATATCTGAAACAGAAAGGGAAACCCAACGGGGTGCGAAGCACGTTCCACCCAACCACCCCCGTGTTGGGAGTAGACAAGGAAGGATCCCCAACCAAGCACGTCTAACAATAGCACAAGACTAACTCCAAACAGACAACTTAACATCAAAGACCACTTATAAACTTAACAATGACAAATCCAAAACGCACAACAACAAACCACTTCAGAACGTATCAACAAGTCATAATCACAACAGTCAATGAAACTCAAGACATAATATCAAATACTACTTCCAACAATGACCAAAGACAAATCAATAAATCACTTCCAGAGGACTTTAGTAAATCAACACAAACAGAATGTTAGAGTAGAGTGTCATCGCATGGTTTCACATGGATTCTCCAGACAACCTATCACAAGGTGCCGCATCCATCTCTACATGGATTCTCCAGACAACCAAGTTAAGGTGCCGCTTCCATCTATGGTTCTCCTGACAGCCTATCTCAAGGCGCCGCTCCATAGGGTTACTCATGCAGAGTCATTAACCTTTCGTGAAGACAAGGCAATGACCTTGCCAACCATGGCCTTCTCTGTCCCCTTTAGTCCGTGATAGCACTAACAGGCAGATGAGGCTTCACAATTATCTTATTAGTGTTTAATCCCCACCCATGGTTTATTACTTAAGTTATCACTGATTAGTCTAACTCTATGTGGGTTACCCTGACAGCCCCTTTGTGCGCCGGCCCCCACTAAAGCTACTCTCTCTAGACACTCAAGCACAAGATCACCCAACTAAACAGGATTGTATCAACAAGGAAAAATACTGAACCAACAATGGATCAACCGCGAGGCATAACCAATCTCGCCATCACATGAAACGTAACTACAACCGTACAATCCAAGAGCAACTAACTCATAACCAGAGTCGAATCCTAGACCAACCATCAAGTACGGGATCACAATTCATATTAGAAACCCTGCCTCTGGAAGCCCTAACAATAACTTTAGCCTCCTACAAAAGATATAATACAACTAGGGTTCTCCCATACGACCCAAAGAAACAATGAAGAGTATCACAATGGACTTAACAAATGATCTTAAGGATAACAATTACGCTTAAACAATACTAGAATTAAATATTTCCAATGCACAATAATTCCAACAAATAAATAAATCAATAACCCCAAGAACTCCATTCTATTTAAAATACCTAATTTATTTCTAATTATCACAAATACACTATAACACTACAAAGATATATATATAATCTCCCCATAAAACAACTTACAAACAAATCCCACTTTTATCTGTATATAAATATATATAATAAAATATACATATCGAGACATATATTTATCTCATTTATTTAATACTACACTAACAAAATTGATCTATTAATCCATTGAACTATGTATAATCATATATTTGAAAACAAAATATTATTAAAGAAAATAATAATTAAAATAACATTAATATATACAACAATATATATATATATATTTATAAACATTAATTTATATATACAAATAATATAAAATATATATTAATATATATATATTTAAATAATATAATATATATATATTAATATATATATAATGCATATTATAAAAACAACCGCATAAAACAAAAAATAATTTTAACTTTTTAAAACTGTTTTATTTTAAAAAAAATGCGCAGTCCTTTTGGGTACTGCGTACCTCCCAAATGGGAGGCCGCAGTCCCCCATGACTGCGTACAACTCAGGACTGCTGTGCACAGTCTGTGAACTCCGCGCAACCCCTTGGTGGGTGGTACAGCTGCGCCGTCCACTCACCAATAAATTTTTATTTATATTTATTTTTATTTATATTTTTTTAAAACTAAATTTTCATCCAAAACAATTTAATTTGATTAAATTTCGTTTTCCAAATAGAAACACGAAAATACGGAATTCAACACGAAAATACGAAATTCAAGACACAAAATTTATTATATAAAATTATTTCGAAATAAAACTTATATATATTCACTGAGTTTGACAAATGTAGATTTTTCCAGCACACTTTTAATTTATAATTATATGTTTGAATTTTAATAATATAATATAAAAATAAATATATGTTTTATTCAGTAGAATATAATTAGTACAGAGGAGCAGCAACTTTAGATCTTTAAAAGAAGACAGATTATATAGAAATAATACATGTAGATATTATTTTTATTTATTTGTTTATTATTATTATTTATTTTTAAATTCTTCAAAACTTATAATATAAATAATAGGAAAAATAAGATTTTCATTTCAGATGCTAAACAACCTAGTAAATACATTCATTCCATCATGCAATGATTTTTATTTCAAATAAACCACTTCCCTATTAACTATATTGAAGGATTTCAAAGAAATATTTTTTGAAGTTTTCAACAAAAAGGTTTAAGGGTTTCATACGAACGAATTCCAAAATCACAGAACTTATTTCTATAATTTTTCAAAACACATCAAACAGATATTGTTTCAAAGTACAACATAAATAATGATAAATGACAGAAGAAAACCTGGAGTCCTTCGTCTGGTGATGAATCCATTCTGTAACCTCCTTTCGAATTCCTCCTGTTGTTCCTTCTCGATCGCCTCCTGCAGCTCTCTTTTCGAATCTATCTCTCTTTCAATCAATTATTTTCCCCCAAGTTTTCAACAAAAATTCTTTTCTTTTTCCTTTTTATTTTTCTTTTCCAGATCCCCAAAACAACAGAACATAACTTTTTTTGTGTGAATAATCTCCTCATAAAAATAATAATAAAAGAATCAATAAAATCAATAAAGCTTTTCTGCTTTCTTTTCTCAAAAATCCCCTCTTCTAATTGGTCCTTTTTCCAGCTTTTAAAAGCACAATTTATCTATAGTTTTAATTAAAATAATTTATTTAACCAAGATATTATCTATACATGATTTGCTAATTTAATATTAATAAAAAAAAGATATTATTTAATTATCTTCAACAATATTTATTTAATTTAATTATTATCAACAATATTAATTTAGAATAATTATTTACTCTTTTAATAAATTAAATCACTTTTTAATTTATAATATATTTAAACTTAACATTCAACTAATCACACAATTAAATCAAAACAACTAGACAACTTTATCAATTATCATATAAAATAAGGTTAATTAAATAAACATGAACCATAACTAAAATGCATACTCCAACAATCAAACTACAAAATCAACGAGAATGAAAACTTCAGTCATAACACGACTCACAACAGACGATGGACTTGGGACGGGGATGCTTCCAAACCTACTCCCTTTTTCAACATTTTTACCCCTTGGGCTAATTTATTGCTTGCCCCGTCCTGCCGAAACAGGTGGAATCGAGACTTAATCCTGCAATCCTACATCCAAATAAACGTCAAGTAGCACATGTATATATATATAATCAAACATTCTATCGTGAGAAGGAATTGCAGTGTAGCAGGGCACTCATGAACGAGTGATGCTACACTGTCCTCTCACCTAATCTATTCTAACAATTACAATATCAATAACAAAATAAAATTTTAAACCAATTGATCATAAGATAACATGCTAATTAACTACTGCATTATAACTAATTACTAAACCATTGTATTATAACATAATACTAAATTCAAATAACATGCTCGCCATAGGATTATCACATCGACATATAAAACATTAGAGAGAAAGCATTGCATAATAAAATAATCCAAACCCTACATACAAAGTATCATAAAACATAATAATAATATCAATTGTAGCAATCAACTAAACTACGCAACCACACACACCAAATCGATGAATCAATCACCCTCACAATTCAGTATCACACTAACATATAAAAGCAAACAATAGTAGTAAATAGTATCAGAAACATGGGGGTATTACATCCTCCCCCCCTAGAATATGGCTTACTCCTAGAAGCCAGTAACTATATATATATATAATAGATAGGATTAAGCATACCACAACCACAGAGACAACACGCCACAAATCTCACACATGAAATGACACGCTCCTACGAGTACGAGCAGATAAGTTAACACAATGGGCTCATAGTATCCCAGTGTGTGAACCTATGCTCTGATACCAAGCTGTAATGCCCCACCGTGTGAACCCCAAAGGAACTAATAACAACGGAACAATTTTTTTTTTTTAAAAGAATATAATAACATACTTAAGTATTATAACATAACAATGTATTATGAGGCACAACTAGTTCCAATGGGGTACACGAGGTGACATTACTATTCTAACCCATAACAATGATAACATATTAAACCATAATTAAACAGTTACATAAATCCATTCATTCTCATTTCATCATTTAAATATCCAATAAGCAATAACTATATTAATACCATATGCACATATGACAATACATGTAATTATACAGATAGAAAGTGTTACATATTTCGATAGATACAACATAACATATCCAACTATTACAAGTGACAGTTCCTGAATAAATACAAGGCCTGAATATACATTACATCCAAATGATAGTAAAATACAATCGACTGAGAATACATCTCAATAACCCCATATACAAATTACATCAAGATGACATTACAACATGGTCATCCGAACACACGTGGGAGACAATACATCAATGATTACATTACATCTAAAGCATACATACATCTGGTACAAAGAATACTGGATCAACAGTGTCCTCCAGAAAAACCCTGCAATAAAAGATATATCTGAAACAGAAAGGGAAACCCAACGGGGTGCGAAGCACATTCCACCCAACCACCCCCGTGCTGGGAGTAGATAAGGAAGGATCCCCGACCAAGCACGTCTAACAATAGCACAAGATTAACTCCAAATAGACAACTTAACATCAAAGACCACTTATAAACTTAACAATGACCAATCCAAAATGCACAACAACAAACCACTTCAGAACGTATCAACAAGTCATAATCACAACAGTCAATGAAACTCAAGACATAATATCAAATACTACTTCCAACAATGACCAAAGATAAATCAATAAATCACTTCCAAAGGACTTTAGTAAATCAACACAAATAGAATGTTAGAGTAGAGTGTCATCACATGGTTTCACATGGATTCTCCAGACAACCTATCACAAGGTGCCGCCTCCATCTCTACATGGATTCTCCAGACAACCAAGTTAAGGTGCCGCTTCCATCTATGGTTCTCCTGACAGCCTATCTCAAGGCGCCGCTCCATAGGGTTACTCATGCAGAGTCATTAACCTTTCGTGAAGACAAGGCAATGACCTTGCCAACCACGACCTTCTCTATCCCCTTTAGTCCGTGATAGCACTAACAGGTGGATGAGGCTTCACAATTATCTTATTAGTGTTTAATCCCCACCCATGGTTTATTACTTAAGTTATCACTGATTAATCTAACTCTATGTGGGTTACCCTGACAGCCCCTTTGTGCGCCGGCCCCCACTAGAGCCACTCTCTCTAGACACTCAAGCACAAGATCACCCAACTGAACAGGATTGTATCAACAAGGAAAAAAACTGAACCAACAATGGATCAACTGCGAGGCATAACCAATCTCGCCATCACATGAAACGTAACTACAACTGTACAATCCAAGAGCAACTAACTCATAACCAGGGTCGAATCCTAGACCAACCATCAAGTACAGGATCACAATTCATATTAGAAACCCTGCCTGTGGAAGCCCTAACAACAACTTTAGCCTCCTACAAAAGATATAATACAACTAGGGTTCTCCCATACGACCCAAAGAAATAATGAAGAGTATCACAATGGACTTAACAAATGATCTTAAGGATAACAATTACGTTTAAACAATACTAGAATTAAATATTTCCAATGCACAATAATTCCAACAAATAAATAAATCAATAACCCCAAGAACTCCATTCTATTTAAAAAACCTAATTTATTTCTAATTATCACAAATACACTATAACACTACAAAGATATATATATATATAATCTCCCCATAAAACAACTTACAAACAAATCCCACTTTTATCTGTATATAAATATATATAATAAAATATACATATCCAGACATATATTTATCTCATTTATTTAATACTACACTAACAAAATTGATCTATTAATCCATTGAACTATGTATAATCATATATTTGAAAACAAAATATTATTAAAGAAAATAATAATTAAAATAACATTAATATATACAACAATATATATATATATATATTTATAAACATTAATTTATATATACAAATAATATAAAATATATATATTAATATATATATATATATATATATTTAAATAATATAAAATATATATATATTAATATATATATATATAATGCATATTATAAAAACAACGGCATAAAACAAAAAAGAATTTTAACTTTTTAAAACTGTTTTATTTTAAAAAAAAATCCTGCGTACCTCCCATGGTCCCCATCTAGATCGGACTGGCATGTTTGTGAACTGCGCAACCCCTTGGTGGGTGGTACGGCTATGCCGTCCACTCACCAATAAAATTTTATTTATATTTATATTTATTTTTATTTTTTTAAAACTAAATTTTCATCCAAAACAATTTAATTTGATTAAATTTTGTTTTCCAAATAGAAACACGAAAATACGGAATTCAACACGAAAATACAAAATTCAAGACAAAATTTATTATATAAAATTATTTCGAAATAAAACTTATATATATTCACTGAGTCTGACAAATGTAGACTTTTCCAGCACACTTTTAATTTATAATTTTATGTTTTAATTTTAATAATATAAGATAAAAATAAATATATGTTTTATTCAGTAGAATATAATTAGTACAAAGGAGCAACAACTTTAGATCTTTAAAAGAAGACAGATTATATAGAAATAATACATGTAGGTATTATTTTTATTTATTTGTTTATTATTATTATTTATTTTTAAATGCTTCAAAACTTATAATATAAATAATAGGAAAAATAAGATTTTCATTTCAGATGCTAAACAACCATAGTAAATACATTCATTCCATCATGCAATGCTTTTTATTTCAAATAAACCACTTCCCTATTAACAATATTGAAGGATTTCAAAGAAAGATTTTCTGAAGTTTTCAACAAAAAGGTTTAAGGGTTTCATACGAACGAAT
Organism: Sequoia sempervirens; assembly: GCA_007258455.2. NCBI lineage: Eukaryota > Viridiplantae > Streptophyta > Pinopsida > Cupressales > Cupressaceae > Sequoia > Sequoia sempervirens. The sequence goes on along the minus strand of VDFB02075321.1, from coordinate 255,809,036 downwards.
TCCAAAATCACAGAACTTATTTCTATAATTTTTCAAAACACATCAAACAGATATTGTTTCAAAGTACAACATAAATAATGATAAATGACAGAAGAAAACTTGGAGTCCTTTGTCTGGTGATGAATCCATTCTGTAACCTCCTTTCGAATTCCTCCTACCGTTCCTTCTCGATCGCCTCCTGCAGCTCTCTTTTCGAATCTATCTCTCTTCCAATCAATTATTTTCCCCCAAGTTTTCAACAAAAAATCTTTTCTTTTTCCTTTTTATTTTTCTTTTCCAGATCCCCAAAACAACAGAACAGAACTTTTTTTGTGTGAATAATCTCCTCATAAAAATAATAATAAAAGAATCAATAAAATCAATAAAGCTTTTCTGCTTTCTTTTCTCAAAAATCCCCTCTTCTAATTGGTCCTTTTTCCAGCTTTTAAAAGCACAATTTATCTACAGTTTTAATTAAAATAATTTATTTAACCAAGATATTATCTATACATAATTTGCTAATTTAATATTAATAAAAAAAAGATATTATTTAATTATCTTCAACAATATTTATTTAATTTAATTATTATCAACAATATTAATTTAGAATAATTATTTACTCTTTTAATAAATTAAATCACTTTTTAATTTATAATATATTTAAACTTAACATTCAACTAATCACACAATTAAATCAAAACAACTAGACAACTTTATCAATTATCATATAAAATAAGCTTAATTAAATAAACATGAACCATAACTAAAATGCATACTCCAACAATCAAACTACAAAATCAACGAGAATGAAAACTTCAGTCATAACACAACTCACAATAGACGACGGACTTGGGACGGGGACGCTTCCAAACCTACTCCCTTTTCAACATTTTTACCCATTGGGCTAATTTATTGCTCGCCCTGTCCTGCTGAAACAGGTGGAATCGAGACTTAATCCTGCAATCCTGCATCCAAATAAACGTCAAGTAGCACATGTATATATATATAATCAAACATTCTATCGTGAGAAGGAATTGCAGTGTAGCAGGGCACTCGTGAATGAGTGATGCTACACTATCCTCTCACCTAATCTATTCTAACAATTACAATATCAATAACAAACTAACATTTCTAACCAATTGATCATAAGAGAACATGCTAATTAACTACTGCATCATAACTAATTACTAAACCATTGCATTATAACATAATACTAAATTCAAATAACATGCTCGCCATAGGATTATCACATCGACATATAAAACATTAGAGAGAAAGCATTGCATAGTAAAATAATCCAAACCCTACATACAGAGTATCATAAAACATAATAATAATATCAATTGTAGCAATCAACTAAACTACACAACCACGCACACCAAATCGATGAATCAATCACCCTCACAATTCAGTATCACACTAACATATAAAAGCAAACAGTAGTAGTAAATAGTATCAGAAACATGGGGGTATTACATTTTTTTACACTAACTTAGAGTAAATTTCAATTAGTTAGTGTTAGCAATTACTTTAATGTGGTTGCATGCATTATGTATTGTTCTTTTTTTCACATGCATTAGACTTGGTGATGTATTTATTGGGCATATTGATCATTTTTTTAGCACCTTATGAAAATTATTGGGATTATAATTATTTGTATGGTATAAATGTGATCACACCTAGCCAATGTCAAACATTACTAGCCCTTGTGTGCCTCTCATTTGTTACCTTTCAAAAACTAACCTAGTGAATACTAGACTTCACTACCCTGTGTTGCTTCTTGTTAAAGCTCAAGTAGTGAATATCAAACTTCACTAGCCTATGATGATTTGATTAAATGTTCACATAGAAAATATTGTACTTTGTTAGCCTATGACTCATGAATACCTTGGGTATGGATCCTAGTAAGAATTCTATGGATCTTACTAGTCCATGATTGTTGAACACTCCATATAACATGTTTGCATGGTGTTTGAATAGTGTTTGCATCATGTTTGCATTATGTTTTGTTATCTTTTCATATTATGTTGTTTTATATGTTTCCATTGTGTATTATTTGTGTTTATTATGCTACTTTTACTTCATGATTATGTTCCTTTTCCTTATATTATTATTTCATTAGATCTTGAACCTAGGGACTAGTGCATCACATAGATTCAATGTCATCCTATCTCTTCAATATTTTGATAATTGAAGCCCTCTTATCTTTTCCATAATATTGTGTGGATGTGATCATAATTTCATACTATCATAAAGGTGGGGGCTAAATGAAACATCAAAAAATTTCACCCTTGACAATTTCACACTAGGCTTAGCTCTCGTCATGTGCTTGGAACTTATTAAACATTTATTTACCTATTTTATAAAAATCCTTACAAAATCAAAGAATGTGAATAAAAATATAATTTAATATAAATTCCTTTGATAATTAAGGCCCTAGAAAGGATGGATCTAGTCTAGGGTACCCCAAAGCCTTAATGAAGCCCTTTTGGCTCCATTTTATAAAAGTTGGTGATAATTTATTATTTCAATTTCCAAAGTCATTTGTCAATTATCAATATTTTATTTTTTGGGAAATATGAAGAATTACATATAAATACTACTTATTTTCATCATTTGAAATTCTATGCACACCATATGAATCACAACTCATTTTGAGGAGTAATAAAGTTAAATCAAGAGTAGAATTATCAATATTATTGTAGCACTCTTTTTAGTCAATCATTATGTCAATTTATCATATTTTTATGTATTTTTTTCATGTTTTAATTTTATCTATTTTTTGAGTACTAAAACTTTCAATACTTCAATCAAGCAACCAAATTCTCCTTGAAGGTGGTGAGTACATGACTTTAGTTCATCAATGAATACAAATCTAAGTGGTGTGTTGTAGTACCAATCTATTCATTGCTTGTTAATCATGTAGCATGTACCCAATTCAGGAAATCTCTCTTTATACATAATCATAGTTGTTGTGGAGGTTGAAATACCAAAATGATTTTTTATTTAGGAAAGCCACTATATGGTGCAAAAATTTCTCCTCTTTCATGTGTGCACATTTTTAAATTTGAAGTAAATTGGAGGAAGACAAAGGAATAATTACTCATTCATGTATTCAATCTCTACAATGTTTTGAGTTACGAAAACTATTTTATTACAACATGACCTAAGAGAATATGAACTATAATCAAGAGACAATATACTTGTTATTTCAAATAATAGAAAGAAATAATATAGTTTAGGGCACACCATGCCCCCGACCAACTAATTTTACACTATATTTCTATGTCAAGTTACTTTGTGTCTGCTCTCTACATTTTTTAAGTCTATTTCTAGATTTCTATTTTGCATATTTTATAAATCATATTAGTTTCTTGTATCTTCATAGTTAATGTAAGAAAAAAATTGCATCATAAAATTCAATCAATTAAACATCAATCAATCAAATAAACATCACCCTCCACTAACCTATTATGAAAACCTTGATCTACCATTTTTTCTCTTCTATTGAGGTAAATGTGATTTAGGATCTAGATCTCTTTTCCCAATCAAACCTAATTTAAGGATTTTTATCTATGAATTATTTTTAAGGTCATATAATATATATTTTGGATTGTATTCAAGAAAGCATATATCCCAACATATGCAAGTTTAGTACATTAATTTGTTTTCTTATTAATTCACAAATTCTCATTATAATCCTATGGTTTACATGTTCAAAAGAACATGTGATTGAAAATTTTACAATTGGATAAATACAACAATCTCCTCCAAACTAGATATTCTATTATAGACCTAAAACCAAATGAAAAAATATTTTTAATTTAATTTAATTTTCTTATTTCTTATATTGTATGGTCAATTGAATTTAGTTATCATGAAATCTTATGAGACCATGTTTCCTAATAATTTTCTAGAGGAATATGTGCTTATATTTTAACCTTTAAGTATATGTGAAGTATGATTCTAAAATGTAAACACTATTTGGGATATGATATTTCTTATCATTTGGAAACATATATTCCTTCATTATTTTCTTAATTGAGGTTACATTATGTTTAACTTAGTAAACCAAAACCACACAAATATTAGTGATAAAATTTTAACCTTTCACTATATAGGATATTGTTAATATTAAATATGGATAGTTTCATCTTATTTATCTTTAATTTATGAACCTTAGGGAGAATTTTTAGTGGCATAAATAAAATAAAGTAAGCATACCTTATACATTAACTATTTAATTCCTATATATTATCTATGATTCTTAGTCCTATATACATGTTCACTTGTATCTTGATTCATAAGCATGGTGTATTCATTCTATGATATATTTATTTTTTCTATGTAAGGGAAGTAGATATTGCATACTATATATTAATCAAAAAAAATTGTTACAATTTTATAGGCTTCATGGCTCATTCATTGTTATAGATAATATGAGAATAGATAAATATCACATGTTATGATATACTACTTTATCTATACATATCACATAATAGCATATAATCATTATAACTCATGGAAAAAAATATACTAAGTCACAACTCCACCATTCACATACTATTGAATTCCCTGATACATTCAAAGTCCTCTATCAACTCTAAGTTGTTCATTTTGTAAATAATGGCTCCCTTTGTCAAGAAAGTATGAAGATGTCATTGATGTTAACTGGCTAACTAGTTGGTATTTTCATTGATGTCTTGAATGTTGGTTATTTGTTGTATATGTTGATGACAATATCTTTGGATGAAATGAAACAATGTGCAAAAAATTTGATGAAGAAATGAAAAAGGAATTTGAGATGTCTATGTTTGGTGAGATGAATTTCTTTCTTGCATTGCAAATCAATCAAATAGAAAAAACGGATTTTTATTTCATAGTCTAGGTATGTAAAAGAAATGTTGAAGAAGTTTGGGATGGATGCTTCCAAACTAGTATGCACTCCTATGGTGACTGGTTGCAAATTGGGTAAAGATGATGATTCACCTAAGGCTAACCAAAGAAAATACAGATCAATGATTGGAGGACTATCGTATTTAACTGCTACTAGACTAAATATCATGCGTGCAATTTGTCTTGTGGCTAGATTTCAAGAAGATCATATAGAAACACATGTTTTTTCTATTAAGAGGATATTCAGGGGTAAAAATACAAAATTGTGTCACACTTTCAACCAACTTATCAACACAACTGAATTTAAGTATTTCTAACTAAAAATCAATTTTGGTCAAACATATGATCTAATAAGATTAATTATAACTAAGTTAGATACTTCCACAACTTTTTCAACTAAAATTGTTGGAAAAAAATATATGGAGCACCACTTTGAGTCCAATTTACCAAAAACAAACAAAAATTGAAAACCTTGAAGTTTCAATAACTCCTGCTAATGTAAATAACATTTTTAAAAAACTATAAAAAATACCCTTTTGTAGATCCATAAGTGTAGTTTTCAAAAATATATTTATTTTAATAGTATAATTATTTTTTATATTTTATATTTTATTTTTACTAAAATTCAGTTATCAACACAAAATATTAGGTTGATTACTATTCCAAGGAAAAATACTAAAACTTATTAAAAAAAATTGAAAAAAATATGATGCACTAGATAAAAGAATGCATTTCAAGATTGTATAATTTTCTTTCCATTTTAGATAAATATTTATCATGAAAGTTGTCATCCAATGAAAACAATTGTTTTTTTATTCATGCACATTTTAATATTTATTTAAAAATATATATTTACCAAAATTGGAAAAAATATATCCATGCACTAAAATTTCAAGTTATAAATACACACAAAAAAATTGAAAGAAAAAAAAAATTGATATAAAATGTTTGACGTCCCATGCAACTTCATTTTTCAACATTTTATGAGCAACTAAATTATAGTGTTAATTTATTAAAAACTAGTTTAAATTTTTTTATTTTTTATTTTTATTAAATACAAACATAAAATATACTAAAAAATACATATTTTACTAGTTTACATCATTTCAAAATTCAAAACATATATGATGTAATGCCTCGTCACGTAAACACCAAAGGACAACTAATCACACACAATTTTTTTTTTAAGGTTAACATATGTGAAATGTACATTAAGTTCTACAATGCACGACATTCAATTTAAAGAATACAAGTTAATCACCTAAGTCCTTTGGGGTACACAAGGAACATTACGTAACCTAACCCATAACAAATTGATAATGCACACATTCCAAATTACATTACAAATCATAAAAAATCATTCATTAATAAAACCATACTTCCTTCATAGTTCTAAAATTAAAGCATTCTCATGTGATAACCCAATAAAAGTAGAATTAACTCAATATCAATAACCGTAACATATATTATAATCGTGAGTATACAAGAAACATATTTCCATAGATAAAACATGTTCAAATGACGATAACCACAATTACTAATCATAAAAGGAATACAAAGGTACAATTATACATTACATTAGCTTCTAATACATTACATTTATCGGTCATATGAATTTGCATCAGTAAATTTCCCAACACATGAGCATGATGAAAATATATAATATACATTTGACAATAAAGTGAACACTAGAACATTTTGCATCGGAGTAGCACTGTACTGAACTACACAAACAATGATAGGGAACCCAATAGGGTGTGTGGCACATTACACACGACTGTGTGCAGTTGAAGGCTCAACCCCCCGTGCCAAAACTAGACAAGGAAAACCCACAATCCAAGACAATCAAATGGATGAACACAAGACCAACCCATAGAAAACAACTAGAACATAAGAACCAATCACAATAATGACCACAATAAGGTGACTACTTCAAGAGACATGCAAAGACAAAGACAAGGGGTACTACGGGAGAGTGTCATCACACGACCCTATTATGGGTTATCATGGCTGCCTCTCTACCGGTATTGGCCCTATAGGGTGACATGTGTAGGACTCTTAACCTCTCATGGGGACGAGGTAGCGACCTTTCCAACCATGGCCTTCTAACTCCACGCTTAGTCTATGAGAGCACTAACGGTATGGATGAGGTATCTAATTTCATCTTTAATTATTATTAACCTACCCAACCCACTAGTGTGTTTTATTATGTTTTCACTTGTTTAAACAACTTGTTCATGGGTTATCCAAGCTACCCCTTTATGCGTCATCACCCATGACGAGCTAGTCTCCCTAATATCCTGAAACATAACCCACAACATCAAGGGTGCATAGAAGCATGTAAGCACAAAACCACAACAACCAAGAATATCAGCGAGGCAAGATCCCTCTCATACAAGGTCATAACAAAATATGAAACAACAATGTCAACAAATAAACCAAATATCATCAATGGATGACCAAGGTCAACTCCCGATAAAACCAACACAAAGAAGTTTAATCCCACGCCTCTGGAAGCCTAAAACCATCTATCAAAAGGGGGCAACATAATTAGATGGGTTCCCAATATACCCATAAAATACCCAAACATAAAAAACACTTGGACAAGGGAGTAGGACAGAAGGAAGAGTAACACCTTATGGAATACACAATACCCTTCAGTCTTCATTACTAAATTTATTCTAATCACAATATCCCTAAAAAAATTACATAAACCTTTATTCACTAATTAATGAGGTAGTGGAATGCGAAACATAGTTTGGGTACTTAATTAAACCAACACTATTAACAAGGACATGTATATATATATATATATATATATATATATATATATATATATATATATATATATATATATATATATATATATATATATATATATATATATATATATATATATATATATATATATATATATATATATATATATATATATTGCTTCGGTTAAACATGATGAACTTGAATGTCTTGTCGACATTGAACTAATTCCATATATATATATATATTTTTCTAAATTTAATAATATTGTAAATCAAAGAAAATCCACAATATAACTTGCCTCAAATAATATACATACAAATGTTACATATTTTTATGCATATATATTTATTGTTTTTATTTATAACCAAATACCTATTTAAACATCTCCTTCTTTCCTCATAATAACATAATACACTATAAATTTTACATTCCACTAATTTGAATTTAACACATTTCAGATGTTCAACATTAAAAAAAAATAGAATGGAAGTTTATTTTAACCGAATTACAATTATATATATAAAAAAATACACACCTACACACACACATATATTTATTAAAACTAATAATACACCCAACATAGCCTCCATGAGCTACGTACAACCTCCATGGGTTGCGTATAGCAGCCTTGGGCTGCTTCACACAACTCATGGTGAGTTTATAAATTCAATTTCCTTCTAAAATTGAGTGCATACCTTTTTAGCTTACCGTGAGGAAAGCCATTAACCAACTACAAAATAAAAGAAATAATCTGATTCAATACCAGGAGAAGCGAATAAGAGAAAAGAGGTTGTGGCTGGAGTTTGGGTGCATCCATTAGACCACAATTCAAATGGCTAGAGTTTGGTTTTGAGGACCTATTTAATAAAACATATTAGGTAACCTTTTACACTATAGAAAATTTATGGAGTCAAATTTTATTAATGGACACAACCCACAAAAATTTGAACATAAGGAATAATAAGGCATACGACCTATAGAAAAGTGATTAAATATCTATAAGATAATATATTCAACAAATTACTAAAACTTTGTCATAACTAATAACAAATTATGGTTCAAATATTGTAATGGAATGCAATACCCTTGCTCAATAATCTATTTGATATAAATAACCATGATTGTATGTACAATTCTTTATTAACATTATTAAATCCTTAACTAAAATTGGTTTATATTATCGTAAGAAAAAGTCCTTAATTTGAAATTAAATTAGTTTATACATATAACTATACTTACCTACTTTTATGGGTAAATAATATAAAGTAAAATGAATAATTAATCCTAAGTTAGTTAGGATCTTTCTTTAAAGAAAGGTTCCACGATATATATATGAATAAAATGAAACTTTAAGTTTCTTTTTTTTTTTTTAAATACTACCTTCTTATAATTTGCTACCTACCAGAAAGACAAGGTGACTGTTCCTCCTCCACAAACAAGCAATGGAGGAGGCAGTAAACACGATGTGATCTCTGTTTCTATCCACCACGTTTGTTGATATGCCTCTCTGCGATATGTCCTTCAAAGCACGTAAGGCTTGGTCAGCCCCATTTTATCTGTCTACTCTCCTCTGGCTTTGGTTGTTATTCAACTGCCTACACACGCAGTCCTACCATAATGCCTAGATTTTCTAATAAATTGTACTTACCATTTCCCCATGCGACCCTCTACGCATCTAGCATTAAATGAGGATTGCATATAAGGATTGAAGCGTATTAAGGACCGGTTTAGATGTACAGATCAAGCTGCCAATGACAGAGGTAACTCTAGCAAAATTTGCAGGCTAGACATCTAGACATGACAACAAAATTTATTATTCGCACACTATAGCAAAGGTAGCCCATACAAAAAGAGGGGAGCCTTTTACACGCAGTAGATATTTTTGACACCAAAATTGACCCTTAACTGCTCATAGGAAGGGAGATCCCTCTAGATTTGAGATGGCCTTGGGAAACACATTCCGCCGCTGCTGATTGGACAGAAAGAGTAGGGAATTCCCAGTCTTCTGCCAATATCACTGATTGTATTTATTATTGTCGTGTTAATTTTTTTTTGTCTTCCTACGCCATCCTAGAAGACACTTGCCTTACTCCACGCATTACCCACCGAATGCCTATCCCGTAGTTAATATTTTTGGTGTGGATGACTGTAATCATCTCGAATCTAACTCATATATCCCATCACTCTGCAAGATATTTACTAGAACTTTGACTATGGATGGGACGTCTAAGAAATTGAAACTGATCTCTAGCTTTTGGTTCGATTCAAAATTTGCGTTGTACCTGCAATTAAATTGGTGAGGGTCACTATCCTGCAAATATTGCCAACATCCCACTTGCCAGTGACCTATGTCAATAACAGACCAATTTTGAATTTTTTTTATTGATACCACTGGACACTAGTTGGATAATTTCTCACTTAACACAAGACCACAGACCATATCCTATATTTAATATACTTAGTGCCTACTTGAAGAGGGAAATGGTTGCGAATGCCCATGACAAAATTCATGCAGTAGAAGGTGCAAACAATGAGAGGCCATAGTTCGAAGGTATTAGATAACTATAACGCCAGCATGCAAGTATCGTTAGAATGCTAGTATGGAGAAATTGGAGGGTCGCGTGGAGTCTCTTTGCTACCTAGTTACGACCACAATATTTCTAGGGTTGCAGCTAGTTATTTAAATACTTCTTTGGTTTCCAAGCTATTAATATTTCATTCACTCAAAAATTTATTTGCGTGCAGATATCCCATTTTTTGTTTATATGGAATAATATATGTAGGGGTTAATAAAAAAGTAGTAAATAATTACGTAGTTCTCTGACCACTATTTTTTTTTTTGTAGGATATCTATTTTTTGTTTGCTTGCAATGCAACACTTGATGAGTTGAGTAGGTCTGTTTCATTTATGTACAGTAATCACAATATAACTACTTCCTTCCTAGCTTGACAGACGTTACTATAAAATATTGAGTCTATTATTAGACACAATAAGAGGAATTTGTTCAACATGAAGTCTTGCAAAATTTAGTTGATGAATTGCATGATGCATACACATACCACTCCATGATGCAAAGTGCACTTCCCATAATTGACGTGCCTTTTTGTGTGCTTTAATGGGTTTCCAAACCCTATGCAAGGGTTCCTCTTCGACACAGGCAGGCCTCGCAAAATGACATGGCTAGGAAGATGCGGGCAGATGTTCTCCCAGACTACAGATGTTGTGAGGAAGTGTATAGGGCTGACTACACCGAGGAAGTGCAGGGAAGGACACAGTCTTCAAATTATTATTATTATTATTTTTTCTTTGGGAAGGACATGCTAAAAGAAATACAAGGTTTTAGCTTCTATGCCAGAAATATTTTAAAAGCAGCTCTCACAAAGTTATAACCCTGTGATGTAACTGTCTTGTGACAGACTTTGCACTCATCGTTTCTTGCAACAAAGCTTCTAATCTTACTAAAATAGAAAGCAGCATTATAATAGATATTCACTTCAAAATAACTCATGAATAGTAATATATGCTGGTTGTATCATCAGATAGATGTTTCATTCTAAACCACTCATGAACGGATATTCAGTTCAAAACTGCTCAACTATAGATAATTGTGATGTAATTTAAAGCATACAACTTTCATGCATACTAATGAGATACTTAGCTCTCTTCCTAATCCCATATTTTCATTCATCTTCCTATTTACAAATCCACACCTACATTTACAGTATTCAAATAAATATCTTTAAGGAAGCCTTTAACTCCTAGTGCTACAATATTTACTCAAAATATAGGCAACAAAATTTAAACTCAATAGTTCCTTTCTTTTTTTCAAGTGTCCATAAGAGAATGAGGCAATTACACATTTAACCTCTAGGAGGTCAACAAAAGAAATCCAACTTCTTCCAATAACTTTCAAAGAGGCATGGCAAGGGTTGAAAACTTTCTTTATTTCAAATAATATTGGAAACACTAATAACTCCCAAACCCATGAAATAACCCTTGCTCTCCACCCAACCGTAATGGCGTCATGAAGCCTCATAGGCTCTAGCCATACCCCCGAGCAAGAAATATATCAACCCCATGATGATACATGGAGTCTTTCCAAATTTTACCACAAGAATAAACATAGCATAACTTCAAGTTATATGGACATAGGCTCTCCACTCACCATCTTCAACAAAGATCCACACAAACATATCTCCCTCTTACAACAAATAACAAGGAAAGATGGAATTAGCAAAACTTATCTCTTTGCTTTAGATGTTGGACTTTAACGCTCTTATCCTTCTTCTCCCTCCAACCAAGCCACATTGATCACTTTCTCCCCAAATGGACTTCTCCTCCTATCTTCTCATTCCTCCTCCCATCTTCACAAAAGTTCTCCAAAAGGAGAAGTGGGCAATGCCCAAATCTTCCATCTTCTTGAGATATATAGGGATCCTCCAAACCCACACTCTTTCCCACAAGTGCTCACACATGTGTCAGTCTTGTGCCTATTCCAAGAACTTTTGGGGAGTGGGAGGTTGAGAGTGACAATTCACTCTTCCCAAACCCCAACACTTTTGAATTCGTCACATTCATGAATGTGGACTTTTGAGGGGTATTTTCACACTCCAAGGACAAGTTCACATGTCAAAAAGGTTCCAAACCCATAGGTATAGGTCCTAGGGGTCTATTCTTATTAAAAAACCAAGGAAATTGACCATACAACACCCTAAAAAGACAACTTTAAAGGCCAATTCGAAATTCAAGACCTAACTAAGGATTTGAAAACCCTAATAGATCTTACACTCTTAACCACATGAGTATAATCAATAAGGATCCAAAAAGTACCTACACTAAGCCACCAATCATTAAAACCCTCCACTCAATTACAACATAAACAAAACCCTAATTACCTCCCAAGTCATAGGGTCAAAAATCAAAATTTCAAAAGATAGATATTTGACTTGGGTCTAGATTGTTCTCCCTTTTACCCTTGGCATTACTCTCATATGCATTTTTCCAAATACATGTTAGGTTAGAAATATAATAAATACCTGTTCAAAATATCAATAAGATTAATTCAATAGTTAGTAAATCATAGTACACATATATATTCATTTCCTTTCTCTATAAAAGATGTAAACTTTGAGCATTCATTAAATAATAATGGAAACCTAACCTTAGCTAAATACTTTATTTACACAACTAAATTTACTCTTGGACACTCCTTCCTGTAATAAAATTTATCATTCTAATTTATATAATTTTTCCTCAAATTATCCTACCTTAGGTATACCTCTAATTGATTGGAGTCATCTTTTAAATTTACCTTGATGATTCTTGGCTAGTGATCCTTCTGGAAACTTCTCCCTGATCTTCCAAAGTCCTGCTTTATTCCTACCTATTATCATTTCCCAAGTAACATGAAACTTATTAGTGAGATTCAAACTAATATTAGATACACATAATTTCTTAGCTCATATCGATCTAAGTGTATTCTTCATATGATACTTGTCTGAGAATCTAGATATTATCTCCTCACATTCATTCTTAACATTTTTCCCATTTTCATTTAATGGAGAGAATTTGTCACAATAATCATTTACAATAGTTACTACTAAAATCAAAATATTAAACATTGAATTAGGTTAAATCATCAATCTATTCACCAACAAGAATAATTAAACTTATCAAGGTGTCACACAGTTTATAGATAGGGTTGGGCCTCACATCTCCCTCCCCTTAGATTGGACTTCCTCCTGGAAGTCGTTAAGGTTTGGAATCCTAATTCCGAGTATAGAAACACAAATGAAAAGTTAAATATACTAATTATCTTACCATAAAGGTACAAAACATTAATTCATCATTACATGTGTAGGGACACCACTTCCATAATCCAATCGCCTAAATAATTAGAACATAATTTTTTCATCATAAAACATTTATTCGATATACTCACAATATAACAAATACTAGTAGTTATCCATGTTGTTAACATTCTTGATAAAAAAATACACCAACATATATCCAAATACATTATCATCCTTGGATACCCTTCAAGGTTCCCTTTTGCATTATAAACATCACTCATGATGTTAGAATTTTTTTTTTTTCATTGACCAATCATATCTCAGAATTATTAGCTTCACATTTTGTCAAAATATATGCTTAAGAGAACATTTTATAATTATGGCACTCATACCATGTCTCAAGTAATATTAACTTTGCATCACATGTTACTATTTTTTTCTCACATAGCTCACAGGTATGCCACATCACATTTATTTGTAATTTCACATTTACACACAACAATAGCAAGGATACTCTTCCCAAATGGGTGCCCCTATCCTCATACAATCACAAAATCTACAACATAAGGCTCACATGATGGGGTTTACAAGGATGGATATTCTTGGATACCACTAGAGGCCCTTCTCTAAGGACTCCTCCATATAGATAAGAATAATCATAGAATGAGGGAAGAATGTATTAATGACCATCCCATACCGGTCCCATTCACAACCCCTTTCAAATAATTCCCCAACACATCTACTCCCCTATACAACCTACCAGGGAACCCCCCGGGATATGGCAGTTTACAAATTCCACATTACACCACACATGCCAGCAAATTTGTGACCAAGGAGAAAGCCTCAAACTGAATAACACAAGATCATAAACCAAAGTTTCAATAAAACTCCCAAGAGGGAACTTATAAATTCAAGAGAAACAAAATAAAAATAAATTGTAGCTACATTGCAACTTTCCAATCATAATTCAAAGGCAAAATTAAACAAGTCCTTGAGGCAAATCGGACTATATAACAACTTCCAAATGGCTAAATAGCCCAAGTACATAAATGTAAAATTACACATTGCTGGCGCATAATAAAATAAAACATCAATCAAGATTTACAAATAATTCATATTTCAACAATAAAATTTTCACATTACAAGGACCACGTGACTTGATAAGCCACCTAAGGGGAGGAGGGGAATGGTGGTTCTCTAACCACATCATAAGTATTATAGCATGCAATAAATGGTGGTCCCTAACCACATAAATATGAATAACAGGTGGTCCCCGACCACATTAATATACATCACTGGTGGTCCCTGACCACATAAACATGAAGCACTGGTGGTCCCTGACCACATGAATATGATTAATTGGTGGTCACTAACCACGTAAGTATGAATCACTGGTAGTCCATGTTATTCCATCTTTTACCCATGGGTTATAAACATCAAGGAATAGGTTTGCACTATGAACCAACAAGCGTGGCTCTCATATGTGGGGGAGTAGGCCACGATCAACGTCCATGGGAAGATTACAATGACTCGACATAGATCCTTTATCAAGATTAGGGACAACACCCTGAGTTCGTAATCTCCTGATGGTAGACCATGTGCCTCTCAACCCCTATTTACACTAGCTGGCATCACACTCCCATTAGGGGGAAACCAAACGCTAGGGGTACACATTTAACATAGAAATAAAACTAACACAAAGGAGCACATCACATTTCATTTAATAGACACACATATGCACTTAACACATTTATTTTAACTCACAACTAGCTAGCTTACATAAAGGCCATCACAAAGGGTACATATAGGGGATCATACTAGATGTCCACCACCCTTATCCCAAGTCAGATACCCTGTATCTCATACTTGGGGCACAACACATTTACTGGTTTTCACTTCACATGCCATAACATAATACACCTTATGAGATTCACCATATTGTAGGACAAAATCAATTTACTTACATACACTTCATTTTCTTTAAACAATATTCACTTTTCTTCTTAATTTTGTAAATATCTAATCACTTTGCATACATAAAATAAATCACTAGATGATACGAAAATGTATATTACTCCATTTCCCTATAATTTAACAATTCATGGTACACCACACTTCCCATCTTACTAAGTGTTTTACATATATGTTCAAGATTGGTTTCTCTATATTTATCCATACAATTCTTCCTCTTTCATTCAACCATGTTTATTATATTCACTAACATATCAATATGGGTAATCCCATTATAATCTTCACAACATGCTAGAGAAGGTTTCTTACTTAATAAGGAAGATAGTCAACTATTTTTTGTTTGAAGCATTGTAATATGAGAAAGGAAAGCACACTCAATTCATAAAGCACATGATAAATCATGAAATAGTAATTCTCACAACTCATTGATATCCTTTTACAAATCTTGCATTTTGCTATCTATGGTTGTACCATTTATTCACATGTTTTAATTGCCATTTTTTTTAATCACGGTTCCGTCTAACCTCATAAAGATGTACAATGAGTAAAAGTCTAGGAAGTCTTATCTACCTTTAAGGTTTCTCCCTTACATTCAGGCACGTATATGATTTTCCCTTAAAAAAGTGGGTATAGTCAATGGTTTAGAATGTACAACATTAGTTGAAAGTGTTACAATTCTACTTAGTGCCTCTTATCTATACAATTTAACTTTCCAATCACTTCTTACCCTATGAATCTCACATAATTCATTACTCAATTTATAAATTCCATAATTGATTATTCAATTTTTGTGACATCCACAACCCTCAAGGTCAACACCTAATTGTATACATGACTACCTCTTAGGCAATGTTTTACACCCATTTTATATTTTGATAAGGTCTCTTCAAAAAAATTTATGTATAATTGTTATAGGAAATAACTTAAACACCACATCTATCAATCCTCACAATCATATCTTAATTGAATCCTTCTATGCATTCATCTTGGGCTTGAATCTTAGGAATCTAGTTATTTCGTATGTTATTTAAACTTTAACCAATGAGACGTAAGAGTTTGGTCATTGTTATAACTCTATTAGGTTTACTAGTTTGCCATTTATTTGCAAAAAATTTTAAATACTTTAAGTTTTAATCATTCAATTCAAGGTAGAATCTAGTTTTAACCTTTTTCATAAATTGGATTTACTATACAATGCAAGGTTTTGATTATAAGTTGATATCATCATTCATGAAATTTCTCCTACCATCCATAAAGTGATTCCTTTGTTGATTCATAAGAATAGGAATTATGTCCTTATACACTATGCGTAAATTAAGATCTTTGAGTAATAGGAAAGACCTAGGAATGTACCATGGTCTAGGGCATGCAAAGTAGTAGCTCATGAGTATCTTGGACCTATTACCCAATCATGAAAAATTCCTTAGACTTAGGTCCAACAATCTACACCTTAAAGTTTTAATTTTAATCTTTGACAATATTTTAAATCCTAAATGTATGGGGTGCTCAAATTGCACATAAAATAAGGTCAAGAGTTTTCCTATTCTTTCACTCTTGTTAATTTGATTTCATAAAATCAAGGGTTAAGAGATTTAAACTCATTTAATTACGACCTTTAACATATTAACCTCTTTAGAGGTTCATATAGCTCCTTCCTTTATCTAGCACGATAACTCTTCAAAAGTATAACTTCCATTTCTTATTTGTATAAGGTTCCTATAAGAAGATATGTTGCTCCCAGAACAACCATAACTTCAAGAAGTAGCACTAAAATTGTATTTTATAGTTATAGACATAGGAAGCCAACAAAATAATGTTTATTTAATAATACACATCGTGATGTCTTATAACACTATTTATGCACTTTATGAAAAGACTATGTTTCAAAACTCAATTATACCATTTCAAGGTTTAAGAAAGTTAAATGCCGAAAGACTAGATTAACGTCATAACCATTGTTAGCTAGACTAATCCTTCACTGTCCTTACTTAAATCAAGGGAACCTATTTTGTCTGATTAATTCTTAAAGATAAAATGCTTTCAATTAAACATTTATTTGAACCATGGATTTCGTTCAATCTCTGACCGTAGGGTACATCACTACTCTAACTAGATTGGGTAATAACCAATATATTTCTCTTTTTCTATGTAAGGTAAGTTATCTATGGTTTTAATTACAATATTTTATTTTAGCTAACACAAGGAGGTTTGCACATTTATCCACACACACACAACTCTTAATGCCCAAATTACACCCAGAGTTCCCTAGAGTTGCAACCTAGGGCTCTGATACCAAGTGTAATGCCCATAATTTTATGCTAGAAAAACCTAACATTTTTTTTTTTGACAACAAAGTTTTAAACCTA
Organism: Sequoia sempervirens; assembly: GCA_007258455.2. Lineage (NCBI taxonomy): Eukaryota > Viridiplantae > Streptophyta > Pinopsida > Cupressales > Cupressaceae > Sequoia > Sequoia sempervirens. Next base: position 255,791,271 of record VDFB02075321.1, on the reverse strand, counting down.
ACACATACCCATCGCACCAATTTACATAACACAACTTTAACAGTCTAGTTAATAATAATAAATTGGATGAGGCACAACTCAAGATTTATCAAACTAAAGAAACTTGTGGACTGACTCTCCTAGTCCAATTTTAAATATGTTTGATCTAATTATTCTTCGAATAATAACAACGAAAATTACTAAGTTGCTTTACTTTACTCTTCCAATTTTAAAGGGGTTTTCTTCTCATGTTTAACCAGATAAGATAGTTAAAATATTCATACCCATCTTCTTTACTTATAATAACTTGCTAAATTAATGAGCCGGGTCATTCAATATAAGAAAAATATCTATCTAGTAATCCTCTAAATTAAAAAAATAGATAGCATTCTCGTGAGCGAGTTAGCACATGTCATTTTCATTACTCACCAAGTTTTAATCCAACTCCTATCATCTTGGACTATGTTGGGAACATTATCACTTATTTCAATTATACCATATCAACTATTTTATTTTTATAGAATTTATATGATTTAATGTATGACTTTTATGGAGGATGCACAAGATTTTATTGAATTATTCTTTTTGAGTAAAAGTTTATATTTGAAAATAACCTTTTATTTTCAAATATTAATTTATCAATAAGGGTATTCAAGAAATAGGGTTTGGTTTTGAGGACCTATTTAATAAAACATATTAGGTAACCTTTTACACTATAGCAAATTTATGGAGTCAAATTTTATTAATGGACACAACCCACAAAAATTTGAACATAAGGAATAATAAGGCATACGACCTATAGAAAAGTGATTAAATATCTATAAGATAATATATTCAACAAATTACTAAAACTTTGTCATAACTAATAACAAATTATAGTTCAAATATTGCAATGGAATGCAATACCCTCGCTCAATAATCTATTTGATATAAATAACCATGATTGTATGTACAATTATTTATTAACATTATTAAATCCTTAACTAAAATTGGTTTATATTATCATAAGAAAAAGTCCATAATTTGAAATTAAATTAGTTTATACATATAACTATACTTACCTACTTTTATGGGTAAATAATATAAAGTAAAATGAATAATTAATCCTAAGTTAGTTAGGATCTTTCTTTAAAGAAAGGTCCCACGATATATATCAGAATAAAATGAAACTTCAAGTTTTTTTTTTTTTTTAAAATACTACCTTCTTATAATTTGCTGCCTACCAGAAAGACAAGGTGACTGTTCCTCCTCCCCAAACAAGCAATGGAGGAGGCAGTAAACACGATGTGATCTCTGTTTCTATCCACCACGTTTGTTGATATGCCTCTCTGCGATATGTCCTTCAAAGCACGTAAGGCTTGGTCAGCCCCATTTTATCTGTCTACTCTCCTCTAGCTTTGGTTGTTATTCAACTGCCTACACACGCAGTCCTACCATAATGCCTGGATTTTCTAATAAATTGTACTTACCATTTCCCCATGCGACCCTCTACGCATCTAGCATTAAATGAGGATTGCATATAAGGATTGAAGCGTATTAAGGACCGGTTTAGATGTACAGATCAAGCCGCCAATGATAGAGGTAACTCTAGCAAAATTTGCAGGCTAGACATCTAGACATGACAACAAAATTTATTATTCGCACACTATACCAAAGGTAGCCCATACAAAAAGAGGGGAGCCTTTTACACGCAGTAGATATTTTTGACACCAAAATTGACCCTTAACTGCTCATAGGAAGGGAGATCCCTCTAGATTTGAGATGGCCTTGGGAAACACATTCCGCCGTTGCTGATTGGACAGAAAGAGTAGGGAATTCCCAGTCTTCTGCCAATATCACTGATTGTATTTATTATTGTCGTGTTAATTTTTTTTTGTCTTCCTACGCCATCCTAGAAGACACTTGCCTTACTCCACGCATTACCCACCGAATGCCTATCCCGTAGTTAATATTTTTGGTGTGGATGACTGTAATCATCTCGAATCTAACTCATATATCCCATCACTCTGCAAGATATTTACTAGAACTTTGACTATGGATGGGACGTCTAAGAAATTGAAACTGATCTCCAACTTTTGGTTCGATTCAAAATTTTCGCTGTACCTACAATTAAATTGGTGAGGGTCACTATCCTGCAAATATTGCCAACATCCCACTTGCCAGTGACCTATGTCAATAACAGACCAATTTTGAATTTTTTTTATTGATACCACTGGACACTAGTTGGATAATTTCTCACTTAACACAAGACCACAGACCATATCCTATATTTAATATACTTAGTGCCTACTTGAAGAGGGAAATGGTTGCGAATGCCCATGACAAAATTCATGCAGTAGAAGGTGCAAACAATGAGAGGCCACAGTTCGAAGGTATTAGATAACTATAACGCCAGCATGCAAGTATCGTTAGAATGCTAGTATGGAGAAATTGGAGGGTCGCGTGGAGTCTCTTTGCTACCTAGTTACGACCACAATATTTCTAGGGTTGCAGCTAGTTATTTAAATACTTCTTTGGTTTCCAAGCTATTAATATTTCATTCACTCAAAAATTTATTTGCGTGCAGATATCCCATTTTTTGTTTATATGGAATAATATATGTAGGGGTTAATAAAAAAGTAGTAAATAATTACGTAGTTCTCTGACCACTATTTTTTTTTTTGTAGGATATCTATTTTTTGTTTGCTTGCAATGCAACACTTGATGAGTTGAGTAGGTCTGTTTCATTTATGTACAGTAATCACAATATAACTACTTCCTTCCTAGCTTGACAGACGTTACTATAAAATATTGAGTCTATTATTAGACACAATAAGAGGAATTTGTTCAACATGAAGTCTTGCAAAATTTAGTTGATGAATTGCATGATGCATACACATACCACTCCATGATGCAAAGTGCACTTCCCATAATTGACGTGCCTTTTTGTGTGCTTTAATGGGTTTCCAAACCCTATGCAAGGGTTCCTCTTCGACACAGGCAGGCCTCGCAAAATGACATGGCTAGGAAGATGCGGGCAGATGTTCTCCCAGACTACAGATGTTGTGAGGAAGTGTATAGGGCTGACTACACCGAGGAAGTGCAGGGAAGGACACAGTCTTCAAATTATTATTATTATTATTTTTTCTTTGGGAAGGACACGCTAAAAGAAATACAAGGTTTTAGCTTCTATGCCAGAAATATTTTAAAAGCAGCTCTCACAAAGTTATAACCCTGTGATTTAACTGTCTTGTGACAGACTTTGCACTCATCGTTTCTTGCAACAAAGCTTCTAATCTTACTAAAATAGAAAGCAGCATTATAATAGATATTCACTTCAAAATAACTCATGAATAGTAATATATGCTGGTTGTATCATCAGATAGATGTTTCATTCTAAACCACTCATGAACGGATATTCAGTTCAAAACTGCTCAACTATAGATAATTGTGATGTAATTTAAAGCATACAACTTTCATGCATACTAATGAGATACTTAGCTCTCTTCCTAATCCCATGTTTTCATTCATCTTCCTATTTACAAATCCACACCTACATTTACAGTATTCAAATAAATATCTTTAAGGAAGCCTTTAACTCCTACTGCTACAATATTTACTCAAAATATAGGCAACAAAATTTAAACTCAACAGTTCCTTTCTTTTTTTCAAGTGTCCATAAGAGAATGAGGCAATTACACATTTAACCTCTAGGAGGTCAACAAAAGAAATCCAACTTCTTCCAATAACTTTCAAAGAGGCATGGCAAGGGTTGAAAACTTTCTTTATTTCAAATAATATTGGAAACACTAATAACTCCCAAACCCATGAAATAACCCTTGCTCTCCACCCAACCGTAATGGCGTCATGAAGCCTCATAGGCTCTAGCCATACCCCCGAGCAAGAAATATATCAACCCCATGATGATACATGGAGTCTTTCCAAATTTTACCACAAGAATAAACATAGCATAACTTCAAGTTATATGGACATAGGCTCTCCACTCACCATCTTCAACAAAGATCCACACAAACATATCTCCCTCTTACAACAAATAACAAGGAAAGATGGAATTAGAAAAACTTATCTCTTTGCTTTAGATGTTGGACTTTAACGCTCTTATCCTTCTTCTCCCTCCAACCAAGCCACCTTGATCAATTTCTCCCCAAATGGACTTCTCCTCCTATCTTCTCATTCCTCCTCCCATCTTCACAAAAGTTCTCCAAAAGGAGAAGTGGGCAATGCCCAAATCTTCCATCTTCTTGAGATATATAGGGATCCTCCAAACCCACACTCTTTCCCACAAGTGCTCACACATGTGTCAGTCTTGTGCCTATTCCAAGAACTTTTGGGGAGTGGGAGGTTGAGAGTGACAATTCACTCTTCCCAAACCCCAACACTTTTGAATTCGTCACATTCATGAATGTGGACTTTTGAGGGGTATTTTCACACTCCAAGGACAAGTTCACATGTCAAAAAGGTTCCAAACCCATAGGTATAGGTCCTAGGGGTCTATTCTTATTAAAAAACCAAGGAAATTGACCATACAACACCCTAAAAAGACAACTTTAAAGGCCAATTCGAAATTCAAGACCTAACTAAGGATTTGAAAACCCTAATAGATCTTACACTCTTAACCACATGAGTATAATCAATAAGGATCCAAAAAGTACCTACACTAAGCCACCAATCATTAAAACCCTCCACTCAATTACAACATAAACAAAACCCTAATTACCTCCCAAGTCATAGGGTCAAAAATCAAAATTTCAAAAGATAGATATTTGACTTGGGTCTAGATTGTTCTCCCTTTTACCCTTGGCATTACTCTCATATGCATTTTTCCAAATACATGTTAGGTTAGAAATATAATAAATACCTATTCAAAATATCAATAAGATTAATTCAATAGTTAGTAAATCATAGTACACATATATATTCATTTCCTTTCCCTATAAAAGATGGAAACTTTGAGCATTCATTAAATAATAATGGAAACCTAACCTTAGCTAAATACTTTATTTACACAACTAAATTTACTCTTGGACACTCCTTCCTGTAATAAAATTTATCATTCTAATTTATATAATTTTTCCTCAAATTATCCTACCTTAGGTATACCTCTAATTGATTGGAGTCATCTTTTAAATTTACCTTGATGATTCTTGGCTAGTGATCCTTCTGGAAACTTCTCCCTGATCTTCCAAAGTCCTGCTTTATTCCTACCTATTATCATTCCCCAAGTAACATGAAACTTATTAGCGAGATTCAAACTAATATTAGATACACATAATTTCTTAGCTCATATCGATCTAAGTGTATTCTTCATATGATACTTGTCTGAGAATCTAAATATTATCTCCTCACATTCATTCTTAACAATTTTCCCATTTTCATTTAATGTAGAGAATTTGTCACAATAATCATTTATAATAGTTACTACTAAAATAAAAATATTAAACATTGAATTAGGTTAAATCATCAATCTATTCACCAACAAGAATAATTAAACTTATCAAGGTGTCACACAGTTTATAGATAGGGTTGGGCCTCACAATGTGCACGATCATGATGGGTCAAAAAGTGGCAATATGTAAGTGATATGATGGCCCATGTGGCTGATGACTTTTTTTTTAACCGAAAATTGATGAAATGAAAAGGGTTTTTAAAGGAGACTCTTAGCTTTCCACCAATATAAATTATGCTTTACTTTGAATTTACTAAATAAATATTATTCATTTAGTATTTGAATTATGACTAAAGTCATGATCGGTAGGCTAATTGAAAAACATGTATAGCTTTCAAATGGTATCACATTTTTTGAATTTGAAACATGCATCATATTATATGCTTCACATACTATAGGATTAAAAAAAGAAAAGTTGAATTTCATGAAGTTTTGACCAAGTTAAGGTGGTTAGGCGTAAAATTTTTTATATTTTTTAAAATTTGTAATAAAAAATTCATAATTAATATTTTACTTGGAAACAAATTATAAAAAAATATGCATCACATCGGGACATGAGTCCTCTACTTATATCTAAAATATTATAAAAAAATATTATCATTTTATTGTGGTTAGGGTGGTTAGACAGACACCTACTTCTTATTTTTTCCCTGAAATTTAAGTAGTACTGCATAGAAATTTTGAATTTTCATGAAATATGTTTATTTATTTTTAAAATAAACCTAGTAGCTTATAAATTAAATTCAATTTTCTATAGATTCTATTCTTACATATTTTTGAAATAATATAGATAACTTATTCAATTCTTTACGTCAAGTTTCCTAACTCTGATTTTCTGAATTTTCATCGCCACTTAAGGGTCTATTTTTTCCATGATGATCCTGCACATACCCACACAAGAAAGAACTTGGAGGATGAGCTAATAAAAGAGAACTTCATATGCAAAAAGTCTTCCATTAGTAAATATTATAACTAATAAGGATTTCTATAGCCATTAGTCAAGAACATGGTCTTCTACACACTCACAACCTCAACATTTGTAGATTTGGAATCATGCCATTACAAAATGAACCAAGAGGAATCCAAAAAGGCTCAAATCCACCAAAGCAATACTGGAAGAGGAAAAAAATGCTTACTCGAACAAAGGTGTATACATATCAACCATATATAATACAAAAGTCAAACAACGTACCAAAAAAAAAAACCCCACAATAGATGCGCTACAAACGCAAGAAGGAAAGAAGGGTGTAGCTCAAACTATGCCTTTGTAAAGGCACCAAACTGCTTCCAAAGAAAATTCAAGGCTTGAAAATGTAATTAACTCATGCTTCTATGATTAGAGAAATCGAATTCACAAGGAATTATAATATGGCCAATTCAGATAATAGTGTAAGGTATCCACACAAAAGAATGATAGGGTCTATTATGCTACAAGGCGACTTAAAGGACATTGATAGCATAAAGATACCACAACCAAAAGAAAAACCCAATCACTTCATTAAGAAAGAAAGATAGATTTTATGTAACGATGAAATGAAAAGAAAAGAGCCGACCTCAAGTCCTATGCTTCAATGTTTATGAAAATGCACAGGTCGAGCTCCTTGGCAATCTCTATTTCACTCTACTAAACCAGCCCTTCGAAAGCTTGATCTTCTCCCAGACAAAACTTCAATTTTTTTATTTATTTAAAATCTGTGTGATCCCTTTTCACAGAGGAAGACCAAAAAACCCCCGAAATTAAAATTGAAATTCCCCTTCTGAATTCATTTTGTTCTCCTCTTTTAAATTCAAGAGATTTCTTATCTTTTCCTAAGATAAAAATCACAGGATAAATCATTAAAATACACAAAGATGGAAAGTTTCCATTTTATTTCTAGTTCAAACTTCTGCATGCAATTGCATGTTGAAAGCTTCCATCCTTTTTTTATCATATTAATTTAAAAGTTCATTATATTGTTATTTATTTTAATTTTTCATTTTTAAATTATAATTTAGCTATCTATTAAAATAACATTATTCCATGCACTAAAATTAAAATGACTCTTAGAATAATAATAATAATAATCTTCTCTTTTGTTTAAATCTAAAAATTAATATTAAATGGTATAATACTTTCCATTAACATCATTAAAATAATTCCCAATAACCAAAGTATAAAAATCTATACTATCAAATCATTACTTCCACAAATTAATCTAATGGCTAAATAATTAACAACATTCATAATTTCATTTACTAATTTAATAATCCTAATTTAATTTATATAATTTAAAACATTAAAAAGACCCACATACACAACACGAACATTGTTAACTAAACCAAAACTAGAGTGATCATAAACTTAACACTCCAAGAACAAAACCCATAACATTAAATAAATGATTAAAAGAAGCGACACCAAGTGGGACGATACCATAATGGTGATAGGGTCATAGATGAACAACACCATCAAATACAATGATGAGATGATAGAATCAGATGGGGACTTCCTTGTCAACTCCATTTTCAACTTCATACATGTTGGGATTATGGGACATGCTCAAACCTGACAACGCAGGTAGATTCAGTATCTAGTACCTGTATCCTACATCAAAACAAGTCAAATACATATAAATCTCCAGTGACCAAAAAATCGTGAAAGGTAGTCACGGTGTAGTAGGGTGCTAGCGAACGAGCGATGCTACCCCATCCTTTCACCAAGACCCAACCAGAAAACACATCATCATGAATATACAACAATAAGCATTAAGCTAGAACCTCACAACATAGTATCACATTAGAACAATAACATAACTAGGTAAAATGAACACCACATGTCATAATGTCATCAATCATCATAAAGCAGTATTAAGAACATCAAAATAACTGAACTGTAAATCCACACATCCAACTGGTGAAACAATCACCATCCAAGTCTCAAGTCCACAATAACACAAGAAAGAGTATCAGGAAAATAAGAACAACATGAGGGGTATTACATCCTCCCCCTAGATCTCAGCTTACTCCTATAAACCAATGAACAAATAAGGGATTGCATCTCTGATGTGGGATGCATCCTCCCATGTTTCTGAAGTCTCATCACTAGGGTCCCATTGGACCCACACCTACTCAATGTCTTTTGCCCTGAAAGTGAGTCTCCTGTGGTGCAGAATGACCACGGGCTCAAGTGCTAGCTGCTCATCCTCAACCTGTAGAACATTCCAATCAAGTACATCAGAAACATCTAGATAATAAGGCCTAATTATAGAAACGTGAAATACATCATGTATGCATGATAGACTGGGAAACAATGCTAGGCGATAAGCAATGGGGCCAATTCTTTCCAAAACTTCAAATGGTCGCACAAAATGAGGTGCGAACTTAGAGCCTTTCCCATAATGGATTGGACTCTTTCATGGATGCACTTGAAGAAAGACCCGCTCACCAATAGAAAACTAATGGTCGACCCTATGTGCATCAGCATACTTCTTTTTCCTGTCCTAAGCTGCTGCTAAATGCTCGTTGATGCGATCAACCTATTCCTCCATATCCTGAAGCATTTCGGGACCAAGGAGTACAATGTCCTCAAGACAGTCCCAACTCAAAGGAGTTCAACAAGGACGACCATATAGTGCCTAGAAAAGATCCATGCCAATCGAGCTATGATATCCATTGTTGTAGGAAAACTCCACCAAATGAAAATAGTCCTCCCATCGTGACTATTGATCCATTATGTACATATGGAGCATGTCCTCAAGAACCTGATTGACCCTCTCGGTCTAACCATATGTTTCTAGATGGTATGCAGAAATGAAATTCAGGTAGGTTCCTAAGGAACAATGCAAAGATGTCCACAATGTAGAAGTGAACACTAGATATCTATCGAAAATAATCCTTCATAGAATTTTGTGCAGTCAAACAATGTCTTCCATGAATATTCTGGCAACCGAAGAAGTAGTGTAAGATGATCGGATAGGGGAGAAGTGTGCTACCTTGGTCAACTTGTCAATAGTGACCATGATAACATCATGCTGACAAGAAGTCATACGCAATCTAATGATAAAGTCCACTGATATGATATTCGACTTCCATTCAAGAACGAGATGAGGCTGTAGAAGGCCTGCAAGATGTTGGCATTCTACCTTAAATATCTGGCATTACAAACATCTCACTGCAAAGTCTACAATATCCCTCTTCATACGAGCCAAAAGATATAGTGAACATAGATCCGCATACATATTCTTAACTCTTGGATGAGTAGAATAGAGAGCCCGATGTGCGTCATCCTTGATTAGAGTATGAAGACCCTCTACATGAGGCACATACATATGACCCAAATACCTCAAAAGACCATCAAACACCAATGAGTAACCTACAAAATTTCCCTCCAAAGCTTTTTTTGATTCTATTTCTGATTTCACTTCTTGATACCAGCTATTCGTGGGAAGCGTTGCAAGGATCTGACTCCACAAATCCACCTCGAGAGACATTGTAGATATATCACGTCTCTATCAACTCAGAGCATCTGCTAGTACTTTTTCCTTGCCCATAATGTACTTGACCTCAAAATCATATTCGCAAAGGAATTCCATCCATCTTCTTTGTCTGGCATTTAGGTTTGGCTGTGTAAAAATATATTGTAAGCTACGATGATCACTATGAAGTTGGAACTGATGTCCCAACAAGAAGTGCCTCCATCTCACAAGAGCATGAACAACTATAGCTAACTCCAAGTCATGCATGGGGTAATACAACTCATGATCCTTGAGCTTGGAGGACTCATATGCAATTGCATGACCCTCTTGCATCAAGACAACTCCTAAGCCTTCCAAGGAAGCATCTATACACACCACGAAATTCCTAGTAGGATCAAGAACTGCTAAAATCAATGCACTGGTCCACTTTTCTTTAAGAGCTTGGAAAGCTAACTGGCACTGCTCTGACCAAATGAATTTCTTCCCTTTCCTTTGAAGATAAGTGATGGGATGTGCAATCCTTGAAAAGCCCTAAACGAACCACCGATAGTAGCCCACTAATCCCATAAAACTGTGAATCTCAGGAATATTCTTGGGGTGTCAGTTAATCAACGATGGCTTGGATCTTTCAAGGATCCACTGGGATACCTTCAGTAGAGATGACATGTCCCAAGTATTTCACTTCAGTCTTGACGAAATCACACTTCACCAGATTAGCATATAATTGATTTTCCCTCAAGCACTGCAACACCTACCTCAAGTGTTCCTTGTGCTCCTCCATTTTTTTTTTAGTAGATCAAGATATCATCGAGAAACATGAGCAAAAACCTATCCAAGTAGGTTTAGAAGATTCCATTCATTAGTCTCATAAAAACTGATGGTGCATTTGTCAACCGAAACAACATAACAGTGAATTCATAATGCCTGTAGCGAGTGGGAAATTTAGTTTTGTGTATATTAACATTGGCTATCCACAACTAATGGTACCTCAACTTAAGATCAATCTTGGAGAATACCTAAGCCCCTTTTATCTGATCAAACAAGTCATCAATTCTCGACAAAGGATATTGATTCTTCACCATCACTTTCTTAAGCTTTTGGTATTCAATGCACAAATAGAGTGAACCATCCTTCTTGTTTATGAAAATTACTGGTGCTCCCCAAGGGGAAACACTGGGATGAATGAATTCTTTTTTGAAGAGTTCCTCCAATTGCAAATGGAGCTCTTGAAGTACCTGTGTTGTCATGTGATATGGAGCCTGAGATATAGGCTCAACTCTAGGTACAAGGTCAATTCTAAAGTCGATGTCATGCTTTGGTGGCATCCCTAGAACTTCACTTGAAAAAACATCAGAGAATTCCTTAAGGAGAGGATAGTCATCCAATGACACCTCTTGACTGTCTCCCAAATCCAATTCATTGACTGACACAACAAACAGTTGACAACCCTAATAGAAACATCTTTTCAATTGCATGGATGAGATCATCTGTAGTGAAATAGGCCTCTATATACCAACAATCTCAACCTCATTCCTTGAATTTTCAACACATCACATAGCCTTGCATTGAAAATCAATTAAAGCATGGTGAGCACTCAACCAATCCATACCTAGGACAACATCATAGGAACCAAGAGGTAGGATTCTGAGGTCCACTGTGGTCATGAGTGACCCAGTTTTCAAACTACAACCTTGAATGAGTGACTCAATAGCCACATTTTCCCCAGAGGCTAACTCAACCTGCCACTTAACACCTTGTCTTGCTGCCACTAGTCTACAATGCTCAACTATTGCAGGAGAGATAAATGAATCTAATGCTCCAGAATCAAAGAGAATGGAAATTCTAGTGCCCTATAATGAACTTGATGTCTCAACTATAGTGCCCTAATTTTTCCCTTGATGGTTGTCAACCACTGCAAACACTTGGTGTGATCTACCTGCATGACCCACTATCAGCTCAGAAGTGGCTAGTCTTTGACTAAATCCTATAGTGTTCCGCTACAGACAATGTCTAGAAATATGTCCCTGTTGACCGTAGGAGAAACAACCTATGCTCTGACCAAAACCTCTACCACCAGATGGTTCATTTTGATTGTTGAAAACTACCTCGACTAGGTGTCTATTACGTACTCTGTGTGGGCTACTCAAAATGGTTCTGTCGAGTTTGTTACCAATTCCTATTCTTTGTGGCCTACGATTTACTACTCTGCTGAGACTATGAATTATTGTGCTTTGGTTGCGATTGTTCCTGCTACTACTACTTACTACCCTTGGAGGATGCATAATAATTCCTAGAAGACCCTGTAGCTTGAGGCTGCCGACCTCTAAAACCAAAACCCGATTCTAGTGCACTACTGATCTGAACTCCTATGTTTCCTCCTAAAGCCATTACCAAGCTTTCCTCTACTAGATGAGCCTTCTCAATAGCTACCTCCATTTTCTTTGGCTCAAAGACTTGAAATCCACCACTGATTCAGGCGTTAAGCCCTTGAAAAAGTGCTAAAAAAGCATAGCCTCATCATTGTCAATTCTCGCATACTACTTGAGCTCATAAAAGCAGTGCTCATACTATTCAATGGAAATTTCCATATTTTTCAACTCATGGAATTCATCTGCCCTACGTTGTCTCTAGTGATCGGAAAGAAAAGAAGCCCTAAATCTCTCCATAAACAACTCCCAAGTCACCATGTTGATGTTAAGGTGTAAGTTTTTCTCTTCAAGTCGCCACCAAGTGGATGCAAAGCCTCTGAAGTGCATGATGGCACTCCTAAACTAGGTATTACTACCATAAGAATGCATAGAAAAGCATCAATCTAGATCGATCAGCCATGTTTCTACCTCTAGACCCCCACCAAAATTGTTAAATGTGGGTGGTCGTGGTCCGAACAAGTCTCTCATGTGACCCACCACTGTTGCATCATGTTTTTCTGATATTTCCCCTCGCCTCAGAGATCTCTCCCTTTCTCTTTCCACTCGCTGCTGCTCCTCTAGCCTAGGGCCTAAACGACCCAGAATCTCCTCAAGTAGGTGTCACAACTATCCACCTTCAAGACCCGACTACTCCAGGTTTTCACCACCACCTCCTAGATTGTTTTGGGAACTTTGACATTCCGCATGTTCTGAACCATTGGAACTTGGAGGTGATGGACTTTGGTAGTTGGCCCCGCAGCCACCACCTCGGCCACGACCCCTACCTCAAGGCATGTTGCTGCACAACGGGGAACATGTGAGATCAAGAGTTAAATGCAAAGGTTTCCTAAAGGACTCAAACTATGCAAAGAACCTAGTGTTTGCAAACTTAGCTCTGATACTAACTTGTAATGCCCTAACACGCAAACCCAAAAGGACAACTAATCACACATAAATTTTTTTTACAGTTAACATATGTGAACTATACATTAAGTTCTCCAATGAATGACATTTAATTTAAAGAATACAAGTTAATCACCTAAGTCCTCTGGGGTACACAAGGAACATTATGTAACCGAACCCATAACGAATTGATAATGCACACATTCCAAATCACATTACAAATTGTAACAAATCATTCATTAATGAAACTATACTTCCATCATAGTTCTAACATTAAAGCATTCAAATATGATAACTTAATAAAACTAGAATTAACTCAATATCAATAACCATAACATTAATCATGAGTATACAAGAAACATATTTCCACTGATACAATATGTTCAAATGATGATAACCACAGTTACTCATCATAAAAGGAATACAAAGGTACACTTATACATTACATCAACTTCTAGTACATTACATTGATCAGTCACATGAGTTTACATCATTTAATTTCCCAACACATGTGGCAGTAATAAATCAATACATGAGTATGATGGAAATACAAAATATACATCTGACAATAAAGTGAACACTGGAACATTCTTCATCAGAGTATCATTGCACTGAACTTTACAAACATTGATAGGGAATCCATCGCAGTGCATGGCATGTTCCACCCAACCATGTGGACGTGAAGGCCCAACCCCCTGTGCCAGAAGTGGACAAGGAAAACCCATGATCCAAGATAGTCAAACGAATGACCACAAGACCAACCCATAGAAAAAAACCAAAACATAATAGCCAATCACAACAATGACCACAACAAGGTGACTACTTCTAGAGAAATGCAAAGACAAAGACAAGGGGTACTATAGGAGAGTGTCATCGCATGACCCTATTATGGGTTATCTTGGCTGCCTCTCTACCGACGTCGGCCCCCATCTATGGCTATCCTGGCTTCCCCTCACTGGGCACCGACCCCATAGTGTGACACGTGTGGGACTATTAACGTCTCATGGGGATGAGGTAATGACCTTGTCAGCCATGACGTTCTTAGTCCACCCTTAGTCTATGAGAGCACTAATGGTGTGGATGAGGTATCTAATTTCACCTCTAATTGTTATTAACCTACCCAATCCACTAGTGTGTTTTATTATGTTTTCACTTGTTTAAAAAACTCATTCATGGTTTATCTAGGCTTCCCCTTTGTGCATTGGCCCCCATGACGAGCCACTCTCCCTAATAGCCTAAAACATAACCCACAACATCAAGGGTGCATAGAAGCATGTAAGCACAAAACCAGAACAACCAAGAATATTGATGAGGCATTATCCCTCTTGTATAAGGTCATAACAAAAGATGAAACAACAATGAAAACAAATAAACCAGATATCATCAATGGGTGACCAGGGTCAACTCCTGATAAAACTAACACAAACAAGTTTAATCCCACGCCTTTGGAAGCCTAAAACCATCTATTAACAGGGGGAAACATAACGAGATGGGTTCCCAATATACCCATAACATACCCAAAAATAAAAACACTTGGATGAGGGAGTAGGACAGAAGGAAGAATAACACCTCATGGAATACACAATATCCTTCAGTCTTACATTATTAAATTTCTTCTAATCACTATATCCCTAAAAAAATTACATAAACCTTCATTCACCAATTAACGAGGCAGTGGAATGTGAAACATAGTTTGCATACTTAATTAAACCAAAACTATTAACAAGGACATGTATATAGATATATGTATATTGCTTCGATTAAATGTAACAAACTTGAGTGTCTTATCAACATTGAACTAATTTCATATATATAGAGAGAGAGAGAGTTTTCCACATGTAATAACATTGCAAATCAAAGAAAATCCACAATATAACTTGCCTCAAATAATATACATACAAATATTACATCCTTTTATGCACATATGTGTGCACATATGTGTGTGTGTGTAATTTTATTAAAACTAATAATACACCCAACACAGCCTCCATGGGATGCACACAATAGCCTTGGGATGCTATGCACAACTCATGGTGTTGATAAATTCAATTTCCTTCTAAAGCCCAGCGTATACCTTTTCAGCTTGGTGTCAGGAAAGACATCAACCAACTACAAAATACAATACATAATCTGATTCAATACTAGGAGAAGCCAATAAGAGAAAGGAGGGTGCAACTAGAGTCTAGGTGCATCCATCAGACCACAATTCAAACAACACATAAATTGAATTCTATGCAGGAAATTGCAACTAAAGCTAGCAGAACGAGCACGTACAGAGCAACATATAGAAGACGTAAGGAATTAAATATCACGCTAAAGAGTTATTTCAGCCACAATTCAAAATTCAAAGAGAACATAACCTATAAATTAAGGAGCAATCACACATAATGCGTGAAACACAAGGGAGGCTGGGAGAATGAAGCGAATGGGGAGAAAAGGAGAAGGAATTGGTAAGTGTTCGAATTGAAAAGAGAGCTTCATACACACAAGAAAGAATTTGGAGGATCAGCTAATAAAAGAGAACTTCATATGAAAATTGTCTCCCAGCAGTAAAGATTAAAACTAATAAGGATTTCTATAGCCATCAGCCAAGAACATGGTCTTCTATGCACTTACAGCCTCAACATTTACATATTTGGAATCATCCCATTACAAAACGAACCAAGAGGAATCCAATAAGGTACAAATCCACCAAAGCAACACTATTAGAGGGAAAAAGGCTTACTCGAACAAAGTGTATACATATCAACCATATATAATACAAAAGTCAAACAACTCTATAAAAGAAACCCCACAACAGAGGTGTTGCAGACGCAAGAAGGAAAGAAGGGTGTAGCTTAAACTGTGCCTCCGTAAAGGCACCAAATTGCTTGCAAATAAAATTCAAGGCTTCAAAATGTAATTAAATCACACTTCTAAGATTACATAAATTGAATTGACAGGGCATTATAATATGGCCAATTCAGATAATAGTGTAAGGTATCCACACACAAGAATGATAGAGTCTATTCTACTACAAGGTGACTTAAAGGACATTGACAACATAAACGTACTAGAACCTAAAGAAAAACCCAATCATTTCATTAAGCAAGAAAGAGAGATTTTATGTAATGATGAAATGAAAGTAAAAGAGCCGACCTGAAGTCCTATGCTTCAATGTTGATGAAGATGCATAGGTCGAGCTCCTTGGAAGTCTTTATTTCGCTCTTCTGAACTAGCCATTCAAAAGCTTGATCTTCTCCCAGACAAAACTTCAATTTTTTTTATTTAAAATCTATGTGATCCATTTTCACAGAGGAAGAACAAAAAAACCCTGAAATTAAAATTGAAGTTCCCCTTTTGAATTCATTATTTTCTCCTGTTTTAAATTCAGGAGATTGCATATCTTTTCCCAAGATAAAAAACACATAATAAATCATTAAAATACACAAATATGGCAAGTTGTCATTTTATTTCAAGTTCAAACTTACGCATGCAATTGCATGCTGAAAGATTCCATCTTTTTTCTTTTCTTTTCTCAATCTTTTTCTTTTATTTATCATATTAATTTAAAAGTTAATTATATTGTTATTTATTTTAAATTTTCTTTTTCAAAATTATAATTTAGCTATCTATTAAAATAAAATTATTCAATGCACTAAAATTAAAATGACTATAAGAATAATAATAATAATCTGCTCTTTTGTTTAAATCTAAAAATTAATATTTAATGCTATAATACTTTCCATTAACATCATTAAAATAATTCGCGATAACCAAAGTACAAAAATCTATACTATCAAATCATTACTTCCACAAATTAATCTAATGGCTAAATAATTAACAACATTCATAATTTCATTTACTAATTTAATAATCGTAATTTAATTTATTTAATTTAAAACATTAACAAGACCCACATACACAACATGAACATTATTAACTAAACAAAAAATAGAGTGATGATAAACTTAATACTCCAAGAACAAAACTCATAACATTAAATGAAAACAATATTAAATAAATGATTAAAATAAAAAACACCGAACAGGATGATACCATAATGGTGACGGGGTCGTAGATGAATGACATCGTCAGACACAATGACAGGATGATAGACTTGCATGGAGACATCCTTGTCAACTCCATTTTCAACTTCATACCCATTGGGATTATGGGACACGCTCAGACCTAACAACACAGGTGGAGTCGGTGTCCAGTACCTACATCCTATATCAGACCATGTCAAATACATATAAATCTCCAGTTACTAACACACCATGTAAGGTATTCACGACATAGCAGGGCACTCACGAATGAGCAATACTACCCTGTCCTTTCAACAAGACCTAACCAGAAAACACATCATCATGAATATACATCAACAAGCATTAAGCTACAACCTCACAATCACAATCTAAGTCTCCAGTCCATAATAACACAAGAAAGAGTATTAGGAAAATAACAACATGAGGGGTATTACATATGACACATTTTAGTGATTCAAGTTTAAAATTTGGATTAGTATTGGTCATTTCCTTTATAAAGTGTGAC
>VDFB02075321.1:255609698-255773448 GCA_007258455.2 Sequoia sempervirens | reverse complement strand
AATTTAATTAAATTTTCTTATTTCTTATATTGTATGGTCAATTGAATTTAGTTATCATGACATCTTATGAGACCATGTTTCCTAATACTTTTCTAGAGGAATGTGTGCTTATATTTTAACTTTAAGTATATGTGAAGTATGATTCTAAAATGTAAACACTATTTGGGATATGATATTTCTTATCATTTGGAAACATATATTCCTTCATTATTTTCTTAATTGAGGTTACATTATGTTTAACTTAGTAAACCAAAACCATGCAAATATTAGTGATAAAATTTTCACCTTTCACTATATATGATATTGTTAATATTAAATATGGATAGTTTCATCTTATTTCTCTTTAATTTATGAACCTTAGGGAGAATTTTTAGCGGCATAAATAAAATAAAGTGAACATACCTTATACATTAAGTATTTAATTCCTATATATTATCTGTGATTCTTAGTCCTATATACATGTTCACTTGTATCTTGATTCATAAGCATGGTGTATTCATTCTATGATATATTTACTTTTTATATGTAAGGGAAGTAGATATTACATAATACATATTAATCAAAAAATTTGGTTACAATTTTATAGGCTTCATGGCTCATTCATTGTTATAGATAATATGAGAATAGATAAAGATCACATGTTATGATATACCACTTTATCTATACATATCACATAATAGCATATAATCATTATAACTCATGGAAAAAATATACTTCACAACTCCACCATTCACATACTATTGAATTCCCTGATCCATTCAAAGTCCTCTATCAACTCTAAGTTGTTCATTTTGTAAATAATGGCTCCCTTTGTCAAGAAATTATGAAGATGTTGTCAATGATGTTAACTGGCTAACTAGTTGGTATTTTCATTGATGTCTTGAATGTTGGTTATTGGTTGTATATGTTGATGACAATATCTTTGGACGAAATGAAACAATGTGCAAATTTTTTGATGAAGAAATGCAAAAGGAATTTGAGATGTCTATGTTTGGTGAGATGAATTTCTTTCTTGCATTGCAAATCAATCAAATAGAAAAAGGGATTTTTATTTCATAATCTAGGTATGTAAAAGAAATGTTGAAGAAGTTTGGGATGGATGGTTCCAAACTAGTATGCACTCCTATGGTGACGGGTTGCAAATTGGGTAAAGATGATGATTCACCTAAGGCTAACCAAAGAAAATACAAATCAATGATTGGAGGACTGTTGTATTTAACTACTACTAGACTAAATATCATGCGTGCAATATGTCTTGTGGCTAGATTTCAAGAAGATCATAGAGAAACACATGTTTTTTCTATTAAGAGGATATTTAGGGGTAAAAATACAAAGTTGTGTCACATTTTCAACCAACTTATCAACACAACTGAATTTAAGTATTTCTAACTAAAAATCAATTTTGGTCAAACATATGATCTAGTAAGATTAATTATAACTAAGTTAGATACTTCCACAACTTTTTCAACTAAAATTGTTGGCAAAAAATATATGGAGCACCACTTTGAGTCCAATTTACCAAAAACAAACAAAAATTGAAAACCTTGAAGTTTCAATAACTCCTGCTACTGTAAATAACATTTTTAAAAAATATAAAAAATACCCTTTTGCAGATCCATAAGTGTAGTTTTCAAAAATATATTTATTTTAATAGTATAATTATTTTTAATATTTTATATTTTATTTTTACTAAAATTCAGTTATCAACACAAAATATTAGGTTGATTACTATTCCAAGGAAAAATACTAAAACTTATTTAAAAAAATTGAAAAAAAAATGATGCACTAGATAAAAGAATCCATTTCAAGATTGTATAATTTTCTTTCCATTTTAGATAAATATTTATTATGGAAGTTGACATCCAATGAAAATAGTTGTTTTTTTATTCACGCACATTTTAATATTTATTTAAAAATAGATATTTACCAAAATTGGCAAAAATATATCCATGCACTAAAATTTCAAGTTATAAATACACACAAAAAATTTGGAAGAAAAAAAAAAATTGATATAAAAAGTTTGACGTCCCATGCAACTTCATTTTTCAACATTTTATGAGCAACTAAATTATAGTGTTAATTTATTAAAAACTAGTTTAAAATAAATTTTTAATTTTTTTTTAAAAATACAAACATAAAATATACTAAAAAATACATATTTTACTAGTTTACATCATTTCAAAATTCAAAACATATATGATGTAATGCCTCATCGCGCAAACACCAAAGGACAACTAATCACACACAATTTTTTTTTTAAAGTTAACATATGTGAAATGTACATTAAGTTCTCCAATGCACGACATTCAATTTAAAGAATACAAGTTAATCACCTATGTCCTCTGGGGTACACAGGGAACATTACGTAACCTAACCCATAACGAATTGATAATGCACACATTCCAAATTACATTACAAATCATAACAAATCATTCATTAATAAAACCATACTTCCATCATAGTTCTAACATTAAAGCATTCACATGTGATAACCCAATAAAAGTAGAATTAACTCAATATCAATAACCATAACATATATTATAATCATGAGTATATAAGAAACATATTTCCATAGATAAAACATGTTCAAATGATGATAACCACAATTACTAATCATAAAAGGAATACAAAAGTACACTTATACATTACATCAGCTTCTAATACATTACATTTATTGGTCATATGAATTTGCATTAGTAAATTTCCCAACACATGTGGGAGTAATACATCAATACATGAGCTTGACAGAAATATATAATATACATTTGACAATAAAGTGAACACTAGAACATTTTGCATCAGAGTAGCACTGCATTGAACTGCATGAACACTAATAGGGAACCCAACAGGGTGCGTGGCACATTACACCCGACCGTGTGGACTCAAAGGCCCAAACCCCCGTGCCAAAACTAGACAGGGAAAACCCACAATCCAAGACAATCAAATGGATGACCACAAGACCAACCCATAAAAAACAACCAAAACATAACAACCAATCACAACAATGACCACAATAAGGTAAATGCTTCAAGAGACATGCAAAGACAAAGACAAGGGGTACTACGGGAGAGTGTCATCACACGACCCTATTATGGGTTATCCTAGCTACCTCTCTATCGGCGTCGGCCCTATAGGGTGACATGTGTAGGACCGTTAACCTCTCATGGGGACGAGGTAGCGACCTTTCCAACCACGGTCTTCTAACTCCACCCTTAGTCTATGAGAGAACTAACAGCGTGGATGAGGTATCTAATTTTATCTTTAATTATTATTAACCTACCCAACCCACTAGTGTGTTTTATTATGTTTTCACTTGTTTAAACAACTCGTTCATGGGTTATCCAAGCTTCCCCTTTGTGCGTTGTCCCCCATGACGAGCCAGTCTCCCTAATAGCCTTAAAAATAACCCACAACATCAAGGGTGCACAAAATCATGTAAGCACAAAACCACAACAACCAAGAATATCGGTGAGGAAAGATCCCTCTCGTACAAGGTCATAACAAAACACGAAACAACAATGTCAAAAAATAAACCAAATATCATCAATGGGTGACCAAGGAAAACTCCTGATAAAACCAACACAAACAAGTTTAATCCCATGCCTCTAGAATCCTAAAACCATCTATCAAGAGGGGGCAACATAATGAGATGGGTTCCCAATATACCCATAAAATACTCAAACAAAAAAAACACTTGGACAAGGGAGTAGGAAAGAAGGAAGAGTAACACCTTATGGAATACACAATACCCTTCAATCTTCATTACTAAATTTATTCTAATCACAATATCCCTAAAACAATTACATAAACCTTTATTCACTAATTAATGAGGCAGTGGAATGAGAAACATAGTTTGTGTACTTAATTAAACCAACACTATTAACAAGGACATATATATATATATATATATATATATATATATATATATATATATATATATATATATACTTTCTCTCACTACTATACTATATATATATATATATATATATATATATATATATATATATATATATATATATATATATATTGCTTCGGTTAAACATGATGAACTTGAATGTCTTGTCGACATTGAACTAATTCCATATATATATATATATTTTTCTAAATTTAATAATATTGTAAATCAAAGAAAATCCACAATATAACTTGCCTCAAATAATATACATACAAATGTTACATATTTTTATGCATATATATTTATTGTTTTTATTTATAACCAAATACCTATTTAAACATCTCCTTCTTTCCTCATAATAACATAATACACTATAAATTTTACATTCCACTAATTTGAATTTAACACATTTCAGATGTTCAACATTAAAAAAAAATAGAATGGAAGTTTATTTTAACCGAATTACAATTATATATATAAAAAAATACACACCTACACACACACATATATTTATTAAAACTAATAATACACCCAACATAGCCTCCATGAGCTACGTACAACCTCCATGGGTTGCGTATAGCAGCCTTGGGCTGCTTCACACAACTCATGGTGAGTTTATAAATTCAATTTCCTTCTAAAATTGAGTGCATACCTTTTTAGCTTACCGTGAGGAAAGCCATTAACCAACTACAAAATAAAAGAAATAATCTGATTCAATACCAGGAGAAGCGAATAAGAGAAAAGAGGTTGTGGCTGGAGTTTGGGTGCATCCATTAGACCACAATTCAAATGGCTAGAGTTTGGTTTTGAGGACCTATTTAATAAAACATATTAGGTAACCTTTTACACTATAGAAAATTTATGGAGTCAAATTTTATTAATGGACACAACCCACAAAAATTTGAACATAAGGAATAATAAGGCATACGACCTATAGAAAAGTGATTAAATATCTATAAGATAATATATTCAACAAATTACTAAAACTTTGTCATAACTAATAACAAATTATGGTTCAAATATTGTAATGGAATGCAATACCCTTGCTCAATAATCTATTTGATATAAATAACCATGATTGTATGTACAATTCTTTATTAACATTATTAAATCCTTAACTAAAATTGGTTTATATTATCGTAAGAAAAAGTCCTTAATTTGAAATTAAATTAGTTTATACATATAACTATACTTACCTACTTTTATGGGTAAATAATATAAAGTAAAATGAATAATTAATCCTAAGTTAGTTAGGATCTTTCTTTAAAGAAAGGTTCCACGATATATATATGAATAAAATGAAACTTTAAGTTTCTTTTTTTTTTTTTAAATACTACCTTCTTATAATTTGCTACCTACCAGAAAGACAAGGTGACTGTTCCTCCTCCACAAACAAGCAATGGAGGAGGCAGTAAACACGATGTGATCTCTGTTTCTATCCACCACGTTTGTTGATATGCCTCTCTGCGATATGTCCTTCAAAGCACGTAAGGCTTGGTCAGCCCCATTTTATCTGTCTACTCTCCTCTGGCTTTGGTTGTTATTCAACTGCCTACACACGCAGTCCTACCATAATGCCTAGATTTTCTAATAAATTGTACTTACCATTTCCCCATGCGACCCTCTACGCATCTAGCATTAAATGAGGATTGCATATAAGGATTGAAGCGTATTAAGGACCGGTTTAGATGTACAGATCAAGCTGCCAATGACAGAGGTAACTCTAGCAAAATTTGCAGGCTAGACATCTAGACATGACAACAAAATTTATTATTCGCACACTATAGCAAAGGTAGCCCATACAAAAAGAGGGGAGCCTTTTACACGCAGTAGATATTTTTGACACCAAAATTGACCCTTAACTGCTCATAGGAAGGGAGATCCCTCTAGATTTGAGATGGCCTTGGGAAACACATTCCGCCGCTGCTGATTGGACAGAAAGAGTAGGGAATTCCCAGTCTTCTGCCAATATCACTGATTGTATTTATTATTGTCGTGTTAATTTTTTTTTGTCTTCCTACGCCATCCTAGAAGACACTTGCCTTACTCCACGCATTACCCACCGAATGCCTATCCCGTAGTTAATATTTTTGGTGTGGATGACTGTAATCATCTCGAATCTAACTCATATATCCCATCACTCTGCAAGATATTTACTAGAACTTTGACTATGGATGGGACGTCTAAGAAATTGAAACTGATCTCTAGCTTTTGGTTCGATTCAAAATTTGCGTTGTACCTGCAATTAAATTGGTGAGGGTCACTATCCTGCAAATATTGCCAACATCCCACTTGCCAGTGACCTATGTCAATAACAGACCAATTTTGAATTTTTTTTATTGATACCACTGGACACTAGTTGGATAATTTCTCACTTAACACAAGACCACAGACCATATCCTATATTTAATATACTTAGTGCCTACTTGAAGAGGGAAATGGTTGCGAATGCCCATGACAAAATTCATGCAGTAGAAGGTGCAAACAATGAGAGGCCATAGTTCGAAGGTATTAGATAACTATAACGCCAGCATGCAAGTATCGTTAGAATGCTAGTATGGAGAAATTGGAGGGTCGCGTGGAGTCTCTTTGCTACCTAGTTACGACCAAAATATTTCTAGGGTTGCAGCTAGTTATTTAAATACTACTTTGGTTTCCAAGCTGTTAATATTTCATTCACTCAAAAATTTATTTGCGTGCAGATATCCCATTTTTTGTTTATATGGAATAATATATGTAGGGGTTAATAAAAAAGTAGTAAATAATTACGTAGTTCTCTGACCACTATTTTTTTTTTTGTAGGATATCTATTTTTTGTTTGCTTGCAATGCAACACTTGATGAGTTGAGTAGGTCTGTTTCATTTATGTACAGTAATCACAATATAACTACTTCCTTCCTAGCTTGACAGACGTTACTATAAAATATTGAGTCTATTATTAGACACAATAAGAGGAATTTGTTCAACATGAAGTCTTGCAAAATTTAGTTGATGAATTGCATGATGCATACACATACCACTCCATGATGCAAAGTGCACTTCCCATAATTGACGTGCCTTTTTGTGTGCTTTAATGGGTTTCCAAACCCTATGCAAGGGTTCCTCTTCGACACAGGCAGGCCTCGCAAAATGACATGGCTAGGAAGATGCGGGCAGATGTTCTCCCAGACTACAGATGTTGTGAGGAAGTGTATAGGGCTGACTACACCGAGGAAGTGCAGGGAAGGACACAGTCTTCAAATTATTATTATTATTATTTTTTCTTTGGGAAGGACATGCTAAAAGAAATACAAGGTTTTAGCTTCTATGCCAGAAATATTTTAAAAGCAGCTCTCACAAAGTTATAACCCTGTGATGTAACTGTCTTGTGACAGACTTTGCACTCATCGTTTCTTGCAACAAAGCTTCTAATCTTACTAAAATAGAAAGCAGCATTATAATAGATATTCACTTCAAAATAACTCATGAATAGTAATATATGCTGGTTGTATCATCAGATAGATGTTTCATTCTAAACCACTCATGAACGGATATTCAGTTCAAAACTGCTCAACTATAGATAATTGTGATGTAATTTAAAGCATACAACTTTCATGCATACTAATGAGATACTTAGCTCTCTTCCTAATCCCATATTTTCATTCATCTTCCTATTTACAAATCCACACCTACATTTACAGTATTCAAATAAATATCTTTAAGGAAGCCTTTAACTCCTAGTGCTACAATATTTACTCAAAATATAGGCAACAAAATTTAAACTCAATAGTTCCTTTCTTTTTTTCAAGTGTCCATAAGAGAATGAGGCAATTACACATTTAACCTCTAGGAGGTCAACAAAAGAAATCCAACTTCTTCCAATAACTTTCAAAGAGGCATGGCAAGGGTTGAAAACTTTCTTTATTTCAAATAATATTGGAAACACTAATAACTCCCAAACCCATGAAATAACCCTTGCTCTCCACCCAACCGTAATGGCGTCATGAAGCCTCATAGGCTCTAGCCATACCCCCGAGCAAGAAATATATCAACCCCATGATGATACATGGAGTCTTTCCAAATTTTACCACAAGAATAAACATAGCATAACTTCAAGTTATATGGACATAGGCTCTCCACTCACCATCTTCAACAAAGATCCACACAAACATATCTCCCTCTTACAACAAATAACAAGGAAAGATGGAATTAGCAAAACTTATCTCTTTGCTTTAGATGTTGGACTTTAACGCTCTTATCCTTCTTCTCCCTCCAACCAAGCCACATTGATCACTTTCTCCCCAAATGGACTTCTCCTCCTATCTTCTCATTCCTCCTCCCATCTTCACAAAAGTTCTCCAAAAGGAGAAGTGGGCAATGCCCAAATCTTCCATCTTCTTGAGATATATAGGGATCCTCCAAACCCACACTCTTTCCCACAAGTGCTCACACATGTGTCAGTCTTGTGCCTATTCCAAGAACTTTTGGGGAGTGGGAGGTTGAGAGTGACAATTCACTCTTCCCAAACCCCAACACTTTTGAATTCGTCACATTCATGAATGTGGACTTTTGAGGGGTATTTTCACACTCCAAGGACAAGTTCACATGTCAAAAAGGTTCCAAACCCATAGGTATAGGTCCTAGGGGTCTATTCTTATTAAAAAACCAAGGAAATTGACCATACAACACCCTAAAAAGACAACTTTAAAGGCCAATTCGAAATTCAAGACCTAACTAAGGATTTGAAAACCCTAATAGATCTTACACTCTTAACCACATGAGTACAATCAATAAGGATCCAAAAAGTACCTACACTAAGCCACCAATCATTAAAATCCTCCACTCAATTACAACATAAACAAAACCCTAATTACCTCCCAAGTCATAGGGTCAAAAATCAAAATTTCAAAAGATAGATATTTGACTTGGGTCTAGATTGTTCTCCCTTTTACCCTTGGCATTACTCTCATATGCATTTTTCCAAATACATGTTAGGTTAGAAATATAATAAATACCTGTTCAAAATATCAATAAGATTAATTCAATAGTTAGTAAATCATAGTACACATATATATTCATTTCCTTTCTCTATAAAAGATGTAAACTTTGAGCATTCATTAAATAATAATGGAAACCTAACCTTAGCTAAATACTTTATTTACACAACTAAATTTACTCTTGGACACTCCTTCCTGTAATAAAATTTATCATTCTAATTTATATAATTTTTCCTCAAATTATCCTACCTTAGGTATACCTCTAATTGATTGGAGTCATCTTTTAAATTTACCTTGATGATTCTTGGCTAGTGATCCTTCTGGAAACTTCTCCCTGATCTTCCAAAGTCCTGCTTTATTCCTACCTATTATCATTTCCCAAGTAACATGAAACTTATTAGTGAGATTCAAACTAATATTAGATACACATAATTTCTTAGCTCATATCGATCTAAGTGTATTCTTCATATGATACTTGTCTGAGAATCTAGATATTATCTCCTCACATTCATTCTTAACATTTTTCCCATTTTCATTTAATGGAGAGAATTTGTCACAATAATCATTTACAATAGTTACTACTAAAATCAAAATATTAAACATTGAATTAGGTTAAATCATCAATCTATTCACCAACAAGAATAATTAAACTTATCAAGGTGTCACACAGTTTATAGATAGGGTTGGGCCTCACATCTCCCTCCCCTTAGATTGGACTTCCTCCTGGAAGTCGTTAAGGTTTGGAATCCTAATTCCGAGTATAGAAACACAAATGAAAAGTTAAATATACTAATTATCTTACCATAAAGGTACAAAACATTAATTCATCATTACATGTGTAGGGACACCACTTCCATAATCCAATCGCCTAAATAATTAGAACATAATTTTTTCATCATAAAACATTTATTCGATATACTCACAATATAACAAATACTAGTAGTTATCCATGTTGTTAACATTCTTGATAAAAAAATACACCAACATATATCCAAATACATTATCATCCTTGGATACCCTTCAAGGTTCCCTTTTGCATTATAAACATCACTCATGATGTTAGAATTTTTTTTTTTTCATTGACCAATCATATCTCAGAATTATTAGCTTCACATTTTGTCAAAATATATGCTTAAGAGAACATTTTATAATTATGGCACTCATACCATGTCTCAAGTAATATTAACTTTGCATCACATGTTACTATTTTTTTCTCACATAGCTCACAGGTATGCCACATCACATTTATTTGTAATTTCACATTTACACACAACAATAGCAAGGATACTCTTCCCAAATGGGTGCCCCTATCCTCATACAATCACAAAATCTACAACATAAGGCTCACATGATGGGGTTTACAAGGATGGATATTCTTGGATACCACTAGAGGCCCTTCTCTAAGGACTCCTCCATATAGATAAGAATAATCATAGAATGAGGGAAGAATGTATTAATGACCATCCCATACCGGTCCCATTCACAACCCCTTTCAAATAATTCCCCAACACATCTACTCCCCTATACAACCTACCAGGGAACCCCCCGGGATATGGCAGTTTACAAATTCCACATTACACCACACATGCCAGCAAATTTGTGACCAAGGAGAAAGCCTCAAACTGAATAACACAAGATCATAAACCAAAGTTTCAATAAAACTCCCAAGAGGGAACTTATAAATTCAAGAGAAACAAAATAAAAATAAATTGTAGCTACATTGCAACTTTCCAATCATAATTCAAAGGCAAAATTAAACAAGTCCTTGAGGCAAATCGGACTATATAACAACTTCCAAATGGCTAAATAGCCCAAGTACATAAATGTAAAATTACACATTGCTGGCGCATAATAAAATAAAACATCAATCAAGATTTACAAATAATTCATATTTCAACAATAAAATTTTCACATTACAAGGACCACGTGACTTGATAAGCCACCTAAGGGGAGGAGGGGAATGGTGGTTCTCTAACCACATCATAAGTATTATAGCATGCAATAAATGGTGGTCCCTAACCACATAAATATGAATAACAGGTGGTCCCCGACCACATTAATATACATCACTGGTGGTCCCTGACCACATAAACATGAAGCACTGGTGGTCCCTGACCACATGAATATGATTAATTGGTGGTCACTAACCACGTAAGTATGAATCACTGGTAGTCCATGTTATTCCATCTTTTACCCATGGGTTATAAACATCAAGGAATAGGTTTGCACTATGAACCAACAAGCGTGGCTCTCATATGTGGGGGAGTAGGCCACGATCAACGTCCATGGGAAGATTACAATGACTCGACATAGATCCTTTATCAAGATTAGGGACAACACCCTGAGTTCGTAATCTCCTGATGGTAGACCATGTGCCTCTCAACCCCTATTTACACTAGCTGGCATCACACTCCCATTAGGGGGAAACCAAACGCTAGGGGTACACATTTAACATAGAAATAAAACTAACACAAAGGAGCACATCACATTTCATTTAATAGACACACATATGCACTTAACACATTTATTTTAACTCACAACTAGCTAGCTTACATAAAGGCCATCACAAAGGGTACATATAGGGGATCATACTAGATGTCCACCACCCTTATCCCAAGTCAGATACCCTGTATCTCATACTTGGGGCACAACACATTTACTGGTTTTCACTTCACATGCCATAACATAATACACCTTATGAGATTCACCATATTGTAGGACAAAATCAATTTACTTACATACACTTCATTTTCTTTAAACAATATTCACTTTTCTTCTTAATTTTGTAAATATCTAATCACTTTGCATACATAAAATAAATCACTAGATGATACGAAAATGTATATTACTCCATTTCCCTATAATTTAACAATTCATGGTACACCACACTTCCCATCTTACTAAGTGTTTTACATATATGTTCAAGATTGGTTTCTCTATATTTATCCATACAATTCTTCCTCTTTCATTCAACCATGTTTATTATATTCACTAACATATCAATATGGGTAATCCCATTATAATCTTCACAACATGCTAGAGAAGGTTTCTTACTTAATAAGGAAGATAGTCAACTATTTTTTGTTTGAAGCATTGTAATATGAGAAAGGAAAGCACACTCAATTCATAAAGCACATGATAAATCATGAAATAGTAATTCTCACAACTCATTGATATCCTTTTACAAATCTTGCATTTTGCTATCTATGGTTGTACCATTTATTCACATGTTTTAATTGCCATTTTTTTTAATCACGGTTCCGTCTAACCTCATAAAGATGTACAATGAGTAAAAGTCTAGGAAGTCTTATCTACCTTTAAGGTTTCTCCCTTACATTCAGGCACGTATATGATTTTCCCTTAAAAAAGTGGGTATAGTCAATGGTTTAGAATGTACAACATTAGTTGAAAGTGTTACAATTCTACTTAGTGCCTCTTATCTATACAATTTAACTTTCCAATCACTTCTTACCCTATGAATCTCACATAATTCATTACTCAATTTATAAATTCCATAATTGATTATTCAATTTTTGTGACATCCACAACCCTCAAGGTCAACACCTAATTGTATACATGACTACCTCTTAGGCAATGTTTTACACCCATTTTATATTTTGATAAGGTCTCTTCAAAAAAATTTATGTATAATTGTTATAGGAAATAACTTAAACACCACATCTATCAATCCTCACAATCATATCTTAATTGAATCCTTCTATGCATTCATCTTGGGCTTGAATCTTAGGAATCTAGTTATTTCGTATGTTATTTAAACTTTAACCAATGAGACGTAAGAGTTTGGTCATTGTTATAACTCTATTAGGTTTACTAGTTTGCCATTTATTTGCAAAAAATTTTAAATACTTTAAGTTTTAATCATTCAATTCAAGGTAGAATCTAGTTTTAACCTTTTTCATAAATTGGATTTACTATACAATGCAAGGTTTTGATTATAAGTTGATATCATCATTCATGAAATTTCTCCTACCATCCATAAAGTGATTCCTTTGTTGATTCATAAGAATAGGAATTATGTCCTTATACACTATGCGTAAATTAAGATCTTTGAGTAATAGGAAAGACCTAGGAATGTACCATGGTCTAGGGCATGCAAAGTAGTAGCTCATGAGTATCTTGGACCTATTACCCAATCATGAAAAATTCCTTAGACTTAGGTCCAACAATCTACACCTTAAAGTTTTAATTTTAATCTTTGACAATATTTTAAATCCTAAATGTATGGGGTGCTCAAATTGCACATAAAATAAGGTCAAGAGTTTTCCTATTCTTTCACTCTTGTTAATTTGATTTCATAAAATCAAGGGTTAAGAGATTTAAACTCATTTAATTACGACCTTTAACATATTAACCTCTTTAGAGGTTCATATAGCTCCTTCCTTTATCTAGCACGATAACTCTTCAAAAGTATAACTTCCATTTCTTATTTGTATAAGGTTCCTATAAGAAGATATGTTGCTCCCAGAACAACCATAACTTCAAGAAGTAGCACTAAAATTGTATTTTATAGTTATAGACATAGGAAGCCAACAAAATAATGTTTATTTAATAATACACATCGTGATGTCTTATAACACTATTTATGCACTTTATGAAAAGACTATGTTTCAAAACTCAATTATACCATTTCAAGGTTTAAGAAAGTTAAATGCCGAAAGACTAGATTAACGTCATAACCATTGTTAGCTAGACTAATCCTTCACTGTCCTTACTTAAATCAAGGGAACCTATTTTGTCTGATTAATTCTTAAAGATAAAATGCTTTCAATTAAACATTTATTTGAACCATGGATTTCGTTCAATCTCTGACCGTAGGGTACATCACTACTCTAACTAGATTGGGTAATAACCAATATATTTCTCTTTTTCTATGTAAGGTAAGTTATCTATGGTTTTAATTACAATATTTTATTTTAGCTAACACAAGGAGGTTTGCACATTTATCCACACACACACAACTCTTAATGCCCAAATTACACCCAGAGTTCCCTAGAGTTGCAACCTAGGGCTCTGATACCAAGTGTAATGCCCATAATTTTATGCTAGAAAAACCTAACATTTTTTTTTTTGACAACAAAGTTTTAAACCTAACACATACCCATCGCACCAATTTACATAACACAACTTTAACAGTCTAGTTAATAATAATAAATTGGATGAGGCACAACTCAAGATTTATCAAACTAAAGAAACTTGTGGACTGACTCTCCTAGTCCAATTTTAAATATGTTTGATCTAATTATTCTTCGAATAATAACAACGAAAATTACTAAGTTGCTTTACTTTACTCTTCCAATTTTAAAGGGGTTTTCTTCTCATGTTTAACCAGATAAGATAGTTAAAATATTCATACCCATCTTCTTTACTTATAATAACTTGCTAAATTAATGAGCCGGGTCATTCAATATAAGAAAAATATCTATCTAGTAATCCTCTAAATTAAAAAAATAGATAGCATTCTCGTGAGCGAGTTAGCACATGTCATTTTCATTACTCACCAAGTTTTAATCCAACTCCTATCATCTTGGACTATGTTGGGAACATTATCACTTATTTCAATTATACCATATCAACTATTTTATTTTTATAGAATTTATATGATTTAATGTATGACTTTTATGGAGGATGCACAAGATTTTATTGAATTATTCTTTTTGAGTAAAAGTTTATATTTGAAAATAACCTTTTATTTTCAAATATTAATTTATCAATAAGGGTATTCAAGAAATAGGGTTTGGTTTTGAGGACCTATTTAATAAAACATATTAGGTAACCTTTTACACTATAGCAAATTTATGGAGTCAAATTTTATTAATGGACACAACCCACAAAAATTTGAACATAAGGAATAATAAGGCATACGACCTATAGAAAAGTGATTAAATATCTATAAGATAATATATTCAACAAATTACTAAAACTTTGTCATAACTAATAACAAATTATAGTTCAAATATTGCAATGGAATGCAATACCCTCGCTCAATAATCTATTTGATATAAATAACCATGATTGTATGTACAATTATTTATTAACATTATTAAATCCTTAACTAAAATTGGTTTATATTATCATAAGAAAAAGTCCATAATTTGAAATTAAATTAGTTTATACATATAACTATACTTACCTACTTTTATGGGTAAATAATATAAAGTAAAATGAATAATTAATCCTAAGTTAGTTAGGATCTTTCTTTAAAGAAAGGTCCCACGATATATATCAGAATAAAATGAAACTTCAAGTTTTTTTTTTTTTTTAAAATACTACCTTCTTATAATTTGCTGCCTACCAGAAAGACAAGGTGACTGTTCCTCCTCCCCAAACAAGCAATGGAGGAGGCAGTAAACACGATGTGATCTCTGTTTCTATCCACCACGTTTGTTGATATGCCTCTCTGCGATATGTCCTTCAAAGCACGTAAGGCTTGGTCAGCCCCATTTTATCTGTCTACTCTCCTCTAGCTTTGGTTGTTATTCAACTGCCTACACACGCAGTCCTACCATAATGCCTGGATTTTCTAATAAATTGTACTTACCATTTCCCCATGCGACCCTCTACGCATCTAGCATTAAATGAGGATTGCATATAAGGATTGAAGCGTATTAAGGACCGGTTTAGATGTACAGATCAAGCCGCCAATGATAGAGGTAACTCTAGCAAAATTTGCAGGCTAGACATCTAGACATGACAACAAAATTTATTATTCGCACACTATACCAAAGGTAGCCCATACAAAAAGAGGGGAGCCTTTTACACGCAGTAGATATTTTTGACACCAAAATTGACCCTTAACTGCTCATAGGAAGGGAGATCCCTCTAGATTTGAGATGGCCTTGGGAAACACATTCCGCCGTTGCTGATTGGACAGAAAGAGTAGGGAATTCCCAGTCTTCTGCCAATATCACTGATTGTATTTATTATTGTCGTGTTAATTTTTTTTTGTCTTCCTACGCCATCCTAGAAGACACTTGCCTTACTCCACGCATTACCCACCGAATGCCTATCCCGTAGTTAATATTTTTGGTGTGGATGACTGTAATCATCTCGAATCTAACTCATATATCCCATCACTCTGCAAGATATTTACTAGAACTTTGACTATGGATGGGACGTCTAAGAAATTGAAACTGATCTCCAACTTTTGGTTCGATTCAAAATTTTCGCTGTACCTACAATTAAATTGGTGAGGGTCACTATCCTGCAAATATTGCCAACATCCCACTTGCCAGTGACCTATGTCAATAACAGACCAATTTTGAATTTTTTTTATTGATACCACTGGACACTAGTTGGATAATTTCTCACTTAACACAAGACCACAGACCATATCCTATATTTAATATACTTAGTGCCTACTTGAAGAGGGAAATGGTTGCGAATGCCCATGACAAAATTCATGCAGTAGAAGGTGCAAACAATGAGAGGCCACAGTTCGAAGGTATTAGATAACTATAACGCCAGCATGCAAGTATCGTTAGAATGCTAGTATGGAGAAATTGGAGGGTCGCGTGGAGTCTCTTTGCTACCTAGTTACGACCACAATATTTCTAGGGTTGCAGCTAGTTATTTAAATACTTCTTTGGTTTCCAAGCTATTAATATTTCATTCACTCAAAAATTTATTTGCGTGCAGATATCCCATTTTTTGTTTATATGGAATAATATATGTAGGGGTTAATAAAAAAGTAGTAAATAATTACGTAGTTCTCTGACCACTATTTTTTTTTTTTGTAGGATATCTATTTTTTGTTTGCTTGCAATGCAACACTTGATGAGTTGAGTAGGTCTGTTTCATTTATGTACAGTAATCACAATATAACTACTTCCTTCCTAGCTTGACAGACGTTACTATAAAATATTGAGTCTATTATTAGACACAATAAGAGGAATTTGTTCAACATGAAGTCTTGCAAAATTTAGTTGATGAATTGCATGATGCATACACATACCACTCCATGATGCAAAGTGCACTTCCCATAATTGACGTGCCTTTTTGTGTGCTTTAATGGGTTTCCAAACCCTATGCAAGGGTTCCTCTTCGACACAGGCAGGCCTCGCAAAATGACATGGCTAGGAAGATGCGGGCAGATGTTCTCCCAGACTACAGATGTTGTGAGGAAGTGTATAGGGCTGACTACACCGAGGAAGTGCAGGGAAGGACACAGTCTTCAAATTATTATTATTATTATTTTTTCTTTGGGAAGGACACGCTAAAAGAAATACAAGGTTTTAGCTTCTATGCCAGAAATATTTTAAAAGCAGCTCTCACAAAGTTATAACCCTGTGATTTAACTGTCTTGTGACAGACTTTGCACTCATCGTTTCTTGCAACAAAGCTTCTAATCTTACTAAAATAGAAAGCAGCATTATAATAGATATTCACTTCAAAATAACTCATGAATAGTAATATATGCTGGTTGTATCATCAGATAGATGTTTCATTCTAAACCACTCATGAACGGATATTCAGTTCAAAACTGCTCAACTATAGATAATTGTGATGTAATTTAAAGCATACAACTTTCATGCATACTAATGAGATACTTAGCTCTCTTCCTAATCCCATGTTTTCATTCATCTTCCTATTTACAAATCCACACCTACATTTACAGTATTCAAATAAATATCTTTAAGGAAGCCTTTAACTCCTACTGCTACAATATTTACTCAAAATATAGGCAACAAAATTTAAACTCAACAGTTCCTTTCTTTTTTTCAAGTGTCCATAAGAGAATGAGGCAATTACACATTTAACCTCTAGGAGGTCAACAAAAGAAATCCAACTTCTTCCAATAACTTTCAAAGAGGCATGGCAAGGGTTGAAAACTTTCTTTATTTCAAATAATATTGGAAACACTAATAACTCCCAAACCCATGAAATAACCCTTGCTCTCCACCCAACCGTAATGGCGTCATGAAGCCTCATAGGCTCTAGCCATACCCCCGAGCAAGAAATATATCAACCCCATGATGATACATGGAGTCTTTCCAAATTTTACCACAAGAATAAACATAGCATAACTTCAAGTTATATGGACATAGGCTCTCCACTCACCATCTTCAACAAAGATCCACACAAACATATCTCCCTCTTACAACAAATAACAAGGAAAGATGGAATTAGAAAAACTTATCTCTTTGCTTTAGATGTTGGACTTTAACGCTCTTATCCTTCTTCTCCCTCCAACCAAGCCACCTTGATCAATTTCTCCCCAAATGGACTTCTCCTCCTATCTTCTCATTCCTCCTCCCATCTTCACAAAAGTTCTCCAAAAGGAGAAGTGGGCAATGCCCAAATCTTCCATCTTCTTGAGATATATAGGGATCCTCCAAACCCACACTCTTTCCCACAAGTGCTCACACATGTGTCAGTCTTGTGCCTATTCCAAGAACTTTTGGGGAGTGGGAGGTTGAGAGTGACAATTCACTCTTCCCAAACCCCAACACTTTTGAATTCGTCACATTCATGAATGTGGACTTTTGAGGGGTATTTTCACACTCCAAGGACAAGTTCACATGTCAAAAAGGTTCCAAACCCATAGGTATAGGTCCTAGGGGTCTATTCTTATTAAAAAACCAAGGAAATTGACCATACAACACCCTAAAAAGACAACTTTAAAGGCCAATTCGAAATTCAAGACCTAACTAAGGATTTGAAAACCCTAATAGATCTTACACTCTTAACCACATGAGTACAATCAATAAGGATCCAAAAAGTACCTACACTAAGCCACCAATCATTAAAATCCTCCACTCAATTACAACATAAACAAAACCCTAATTACCTCCCAAGTCATAGGGTCAAAAATCAAAATTTCAAAAGATAGATATTTGACTTGGGTCTAGATTGTTCTCCCTTTTACCCTTGGCATTACTCTCATATGCATTTTTCCAAATACATGTTAGGTTAGAAATATAATAAATACCTATTCAAAATATCAATAAGATTAATTCAATAGTTAGTAAATCATAGTACACATATATATTCATTTCCTTTCCCTATAAAAGATGGAAACTTTGAGCATTCATTAAATAATAATGGAAACCTAACCTTAGCTAAATACTTTATTTACACAACTAAATTTACTCTTGGACACTCCTTCCTGTAATAAAATTTATCATTCTAATTTATATAATTTTTCCTCAAATTATCCTACCTTAGGTATACCTCTAATTGATTGGAGTCATCTTTTAAATTTACCTTGATGATTCTTGGCTAGTGATCCTTCTGGAAACTTCTCCCTGATCTTCCAAAGTCCTGCTTTATTCCTACCTATTATCATTCCCCAAGTAACATGAAACTTATTAGCGAGATTCAAACTAATATTAGATACACATAATTTCTTAGCTCATATCGATCTAAGTGTATTCTTCATATGATACTTGTCTGAGAATCTAAATATTATCTCCTCACATTCATTCTTAACAATTTTCCCATTTTCATTTAATGTAGAGAATTTGTCACAATAATCATTTATAATAGTTACTACTAAAATAAAAATATTAAACATTGAATTAGGTTAAATCATCAATCTATTCACCAACAAGAATAATTAAACTTATCAAGGTGTCACACAGTTTATAGATAGGGTTGGGCCTCACAATGTGCACGATCATGATGGGTCAAAAAGTGGCAATATGTAAGTGATATGATGGCCCATGTGGCTGATGACTTTTTTTTTAACCGAAAATTGATGAAATGAAAAGGGTTTTTAAAGGAGACTCTTAGCTTTCCACCAATATAAATTATGCTTTACTTTGAATTTACTAAATAAATATTATTCATTTAGTATTTGAATTATGACTAAAGTCATGATCGGTAGGCTAATTGAAAAACATGTATAGCTTTCAAATGGTATCACATTTTTTGAATTTGAAACATGCATCATATTATATGCTTCACATACTATAGGATTAAAAAAAGAAAAGTTGAATTTCATGAAGTTTTGACCAAGTTAAGGTGGTTAGGCGTAAAATTTTTTATATTTTTTAAAATTTGTAATAAAAAATTCATAATTAATATTTTACTTGGAAACAAATTATAAAAAAATATGCATCACATCGGGACATGAGTCCTCTACTTATATCTAAAATATTATAAAAAAATATTATCATTTTATTGTGGTTAGGGTGGTTAGACAGACACCTACTTCTTATTTTTTCCCTGAAATTTAAGTAGTACTGCATAGAAATTTTGAATTTTCATGAAATATGTTTATTTATTTTTAAAATAAACCTAGTAGCTTATAAATTAAATTCAATTTTCTATAGATTCTATTCTTACATATTTTTGAAATAATATAGATAACTTATTCAATTCTTTACGTCAAGTTTCCTAACTCTGATTTTCTGAATTTTCATCGCCACTTAAGGGTCTATTTTTTCCATGATGATCCTGCACATACCCACACAAGAAAGAACTTGGAGGATGAGCTAATAAAAGAGAACTTCATATGCAAAAAGTCTTCCATTAGTAAATATTATAACTAATAAGGATTTCTATAGCCATTAGTCAAGAACATGGTCTTCTACACACTCACAACCTCAACATTTGTAGATTTGGAATCATGCCATTACAAAATGAACCAAGAGGAATCCAAAAAGGCTCAAATCCACCAAAGCAATACTGGAAGAGGAAAAAAATGCTTACTCGAACAAAGGTGTATACATATCAACCATATATAATACAAAAGTCAAACAACGTACCAAAAAAAAAAACCCCACAATAGATGCGCTACAAACGCAAGAAGGAAAGAAGGGTGTAGCTCAAACTATGCCTTTGTAAAGGCACCAAACTGCTTCCAAAGAAAATTCAAGGCTTGAAAATGTAATTAACTCATGCTTCTATGATTAGAGAAATCGAATTCACAAGGAATTATAATATGGCCAATTCAGATAATAGTGTAAGGTATCCACACAAAAGAATGATAGGGTCTATTATGCTACAAGGCGACTTAAAGGACATTGATAGCATAAAGATACCACAACCAAAAGAAAAACCCAATCACTTCATTAAGAAAGAAAGATAGATTTTATGTAACGATGAAATGAAAAGAAAAGAGCCGACCTCAAGTCCTATGCTTCAATGTTTATGAAAATGCACAGGTCGAGCTCCTTGGCAATCTCTATTTCACTCTACTAAACCAGCCCTTCGAAAGCTTGATCTTCTCCCAGACAAAACTTCAATTTTTTTATTTATTTAAAATCTGTGTGATCCCTTTTCACAGAGGAAGACCAAAAAACCCCCGAAATTAAAATTGAAATTCCCCTTCTGAATTCATTTTGTTCTCCTCTTTTAAATTCAAGAGATTTCTTATCTTTTCCTAAGATAAAAATCACAGGATAAATCATTAAAATACACAAAGATGGAAAGTTTCCATTTTATTTCTAGTTCAAACTTCTGCATGCAATTGCATGTTGAAAGCTTCCATCCTTTTTTTATCATATTAATTTAAAAGTTCATTATATTGTTATTTATTTTAATTTTTCATTTTTAAATTATAATTTAGCTATCTATTAAAATAACATTATTCCATGCACTAAAATTAAAATGACTCTTAGAATAATAATAATAATAATCTTCTCTTTTGTTTAAATCTAAAAATTAATATTAAATGGTATAATACTTTCCATTAACATCATTAAAATAATTCCCAATAACCAAAGTATAAAAATCTATACTATCAAATCATTACTTCCACAAATTAATCTAATGGCTAAATAATTAACAACATTCATAATT
The DNA here is from genome assembly GCA_007258455.2 of Sequoia sempervirens. Taxonomy (NCBI): domain Eukaryota; kingdom Viridiplantae; phylum Streptophyta; class Pinopsida; order Cupressales; family Cupressaceae; genus Sequoia; species Sequoia sempervirens. The sequence goes on along the minus strand of VDFB02075321.1, from coordinate 255,751,812 downwards.
TCATTTACTAATTTAATAATCCTAATTTAATTTATATAATTTAAAACATTAAAAAGACCCACATACACAACACGAACATTGTTAACTAAACCAAAACTAGAGTGATCATAAACTTAACACTCCAAGAACAAAACCCATAACATTAAATAAATGATTAAAAGAAGCGACACCAAGTGGGACGATACCATAATGGTGATAGGGTCATAGATGAACAACACCATCAAATACAATGATGAGATGATAGAATCAGATGGGGACTTCCTTGTCAACTCCATTTTCAACTTCATACATGTTGGGATTATGGGACATGCTCAAACCTGACAACGCAGGTAGATTCAGTATCTAGTACCTGTATCCTACATCAAAACAAGTCAAATACATATAAATCTCCAGTGACCAAAAAATCGTGAAAGGTAGTCACGGTGTAGTAGGGTGCTAGCGAACGAGCGATGCTACCCCATCCTTTCACCAAGACCCAACCAGAAAACACATCATCATGAATATACAACAATAAGCATTAAGCTAGAACCTCACAACATAGTATCACATTAGAACAATAACATAACTAGGTAAAATGAACACCACATGTCATAATGTCATCAATCATCATAAAGCAGTATTAAGAACATCAAAATAACTGAACTGTAAATCCACACATCCAACTGGTGAAACAATCACCATCCAAGTCTCAAGTCCACAATAACACAAGAAAGAGTATCAGGAAAATAAGAACAACATGAGGGGTATTACATCCTCCCCCTAGATCTCAGCTTACTCCTATAAACCAATGAACAAATAAGGGATTGCATCTCTGATGTGGGATGCATCCTCCCATGTTTCTGAAGTCTCATCACTAGGGTCCCATTGGACCCACACCTACTCAATGTCTTTTGCCCTGAAAGTGAGTCTCCTGTGGTGCAGAATGACCACGGGCTCAAGTGCTAGCTGCTCATCCTCAACCTGTAGAACATTCCAATCAAGTACATCAGAAACATCTAGATAATAAGGCCTAATTATAGAAACGTGAAATACATCATGTATGCATGATAGACTGGGAAACAATGCTAGGCGATAAGCAATGGGGCCAATTCTTTCCAAAACTTCAAATGGTCGCACAAAATGAGGTGCGAACTTAGAGCCTTTCCCATAATGGATTGGACTCTTTCATGGATGCACTTGAAGAAAGACCCGCTCACCAATAGAAAACTAATGGTCGACCCTATGTGCATCAGCATACTTCTTTTTCCTGTCCTAAGCTGCTGCTAAATGCTCGTTGATGCGATCAACCTATTCCTCCATATCCTGAAGCATTTCGGGACCAAGGAGTACAATGTCCTCAAGACAGTCCCAACTCAAAGGAGTTCAACAAGGACGACCATATAGTGCCTAGAAAAGATCCATGCCAATCGAGCTATGATATCCATTGTTGTAGGAAAACTCCACCAAATGAAAATAGTCCTCCCATCGTGACTATTGATCCATTATGTACATATGGAGCATGTCCTCAAGAACCTGATTGACCCTCTCGGTCTAACCATATGTTTCTAGATGGTATGCAGAAATGAAATTCAGGTAGGTTCCTAAGGAACAATGCAAAGATGTCCACAATGTAGAAGTGAACACTAGATATCTATCGAAAATAATCCTTCATAGAATTTTGTGCAGTCAAACAATGTCTTCCATGAATATTCTGGCAACCGAAGAAGTAGTGTAAGATGATCGGATAGGGGAGAAGTGTGCTACCTTGGTCAACTTGTCAATAGTGACCATGATAACATCATGCTGACAAGAAGTCATACGCAATCTAATGATAAAGTCCACTGATATGATATTCGACTTCCATTCAAGAACGAGATGAGGCTGTAGAAGGCCTGCAAGATGTTGGCATTCTACCTTAAATATCTGGCATTACAAACATCTCACTGCAAAGTCTACAATATCCCTCTTCATACGAGCCAAAAGATATAGTGAACATAGATCCGCATACATATTCTTAACTCTTGGATGAGTAGAATAGAGAGCCCGATGTGCGTCATCCTTGATTAGAGTATGAAGACCCTCTACATGAGGCACATACATATGACCCAAATACCTCAAAAGACCATCAAACACCAATGAGTAACCTACAAAATTTCCCTCCAAAGCTTTTTTTGATTCTATTTCTGATTTCACTTCTTGATACCAGCTATTCGTGGGAAGCGTTGCAAGGATCTGACTCCACAAATCCACCTCGAGAGACATTGTAGATATATCACGTCTCTATCAACTCAGAGCATCTGCTAGTACTTTTTCCTTGCCCATAATGTACTTGACCTCAAAATCATATTCGCAAAGGAATTCCATCCATCTTCTTTGTCTGGCATTTAGGTTTGGCTGTGTAAAAATATATTGTAAGCTACGATGATCACTATGAAGTTGGAACTGATGTCCCAACAAGAAGTGCCTCCATCTCACAAGAGCATGAACAACTATAGCTAACTCCAAGTCATGCATGGGGTAATACAACTCATGATCCTTGAGCTTGGAGGACTCATATGCAATTGCATGACCCTCTTGCATCAAGACAACTCCTAAGCCTTCCAAGGAAGCATCTATACACACCACGAAATTCCTAGTAGGATCAAGAACTGCTAAAATCAATGCACTGGTCCACTTTTCTTTAAGAGCTTGGAAAGCTAACTGGCACTGCTCTGACCAAATGAATTTCTTCCCTTTCCTTTGAAGATAAGTGATGGGATGTGCAATCCTTGAAAAGCCCTAAACGAACCACCGATAGTAGCCCACTAATCCCATAAAACTGTGAATCTCAGGAATATTCTTGGGGTGTCAGTTAATCAACGATGGCTTGGATCTTTCAAGGATCCACTGGGATACCTTCAGTAGAGATGACATGTCCCAAGTATTTCACTTCAGTCTTGACGAAATCACACTTCACCAGATTAGCATATAATTGATTTTCCCTCAAGCACTGCAACACCTACCTCAAGTGTTCCTTGTGCTCCTCCATTTTTTTTTTAGTAGATCAAGATATCATCGAGAAACATGAGCAAAAACCTATCCAAGTAGGTTTAGAAGATTCCATTCATTAGTCTCATAAAAACTGATGGTGCATTTGTCAACCGAAACAACATAACAGTGAATTCATAATGCCTGTAGCGAGTGGGAAATTTAGTTTTGTGTATATTAACATTGGCTATCCACAACTAATGGTACCTCAACTTAAGATCAATCTTGGAGAATACCTAAGCCCCTTTTATCTGATCAAACAAGTCATCAATTCTCGACAAAGGATATTGATTCTTCACCATCACTTTCTTAAGCTTTTGGTATTCAATGCACAAATAGAGTGAACCATCCTTCTTGTTTATGAAAATTACTGGTGCTCCCCAAGGGGAAACACTGGGATGAATGAATTCTTTTTTGAAGAGTTCCTCCAATTGCAAATGGAGCTCTTGAAGTACCTGTGTTGTCATGTGATATGGAGCCTGAGATATAGGCTCAACTCTAGGTACAAGGTCAATTCTAAAGTCGATGTCATGCTTTGGTGGCATCCCTAGAACTTCACTTGAAAAAACATCAGAGAATTCCTTAAGGAGAGGATAGTCATCCAATGACACCTCTTGACTGTCTCCCAAATCCAATTCATTGACTGACACAACAAACAGTTGACAACCCTAATAGAAACATCTTTTCAATTGCATGGATGAGATCATCTGTAGTGAAATAGGCCTCTATATACCAACAATCTCAACCTCATTCCTTGAATTTTCAACACATCACATAGCCTTGCATTGAAAATCAATTAAAGCATGGTGAGCACTCAACCAATCCATACCTAGGACAACATCATAGGAACCAAGAGGTAGGATTCTGAGGTCCACTGTGGTCATGAGTGACCCAGTTTTCAAACTACAACCTTGAATGAGTGACTCAATAGCCACATTTTCCCCAGAGGCTAACTCAACCTGCCACTTAACACCTTGTCTTGCTGCCACTAGTCTACAATGCTCAACTATTGCAGGAGAGATAAATGAATCTAATGCTCCAGAATCAAAGAGAATGGAAATTCTAGTGCCCTATAATGAACTTGATGTCTCAACTATAGTGCCCTAATTTTTCCCTTGATGGTTGTCAACCACTGCAAACACTTGGTGTGATCTACCTGCATGACCCACTATCAGCTCAGAAGTGGCTAGTCTTTGACTAAATCCTATAGTGTTCCGCTACAGACAATGTCTAGAAATATGTCCCTGTTGACCGTAGGAGAAACAACCTATGCTCTGACCAAAACCTCTACCACCAGATGGTTCATTTTGATTGTTGAAAACTACCTCGACTAGGTGTCTATTACGTACTCTGTGTGGGCTACTCAAAATGGTTCTGTCGAGTTTGTTACCAATTCCTATTCTTTGTGGCCTACGATTTACTACTCTGCTGAGACTATGAATTATTGTGCTTTGGTTGCGATTGTTCCTGCTACTACTACTTACTACCCTTGGAGGATGCATAATAATTCCTAGAAGACCCTGTAGCTTGAGGCTGCCGACCTCTAAAACCAAAACCCGATTCTAGTGCACTACTGATCTGAACTCCTATGTTTCCTCCTAAAGCCATTACCAAGCTTTCCTCTACTAGATGAGCCTTCTCAATAGCTACCTCCATTTTCTTTGGCTCAAAGACTTGAAATCCACCACTGATTCAGGCGTTAAGCCCTTGAAAAAGTGCTAAAAAAGCATAGCCTCATCATTGTCAATTCTCGCATACTACTTGAGCTCATAAAAGCAGTGCTCATACTATTCAATGGAAATTTCCATATTTTTCAACTCATGGAATTCATCTGCCCTACGTTGTCTCTAGTGATCGGAAAGAAAAGAAGCCCTAAATCTCTCCATAAACAACTCCCAAGTCACCATGTTGATGTTAAGGTGTAAGTTTTTCTCTTCAAGTCGCCACCAAGTGGATGCAAAGCCTCTGAAGTGCATGATGGCACTCCTAAACTAGGTATTACTACCATAAGAATGCATAGAAAAGCATCAATCTAGATCGATCAGCCATGTTTCTACCTCTAGACCCCCACCAAAATTGTTAAATGTGGGTGGTCGTGGTCCGAACAAGTCTCTCATGTGACCCACCACTGTTGCATCATGTTTTTCTGATATTTCCCCTCGCCTCAGAGATCTCTCCCTTTCTCTTTCCACTCGCTGCTGCTCCTCTAGCCTAGGGCCTAAACGACCCAGAATCTCCTCAAGTAGGTGTCACAACTATCCACCTTCAAGACCCGACTACTCCAGGTTTTCACCACCACCTCCTAGATTGTTTTGGGAACTTTGACATTCCGCATGTTCTGAACCATTGGAACTTGGAGGTGATGGACTTTGGTAGTTGGCCCCGCAGCCACCACCTCGGCCACGACCCCTACCTCAAGGCATGTTGCTGCACAACGGGGAACATGTGAGATCAAGAGTTAAATGCAAAGGTTTCCTAAAGGACTCAAACTATGCAAAGAACCTAGTGTTTGCAAACTTAGCTCTGATACTAACTTGTAATGCCCTAACACGCAAACCCAAAAGGACAACTAATCACACATAAATTTTTTTTACAGTTAACATATGTGAACTATACATTAAGTTCTCCAATGAATGACATTTAATTTAAAGAATACAAGTTAATCACCTAAGTCCTCTGGGGTACACAAGGAACATTATGTAACCGAACCCATAACGAATTGATAATGCACACATTCCAAATCACATTACAAATTGTAACAAATCATTCATTAATGAAACTATACTTCCATCATAGTTCTAACATTAAAGCATTCAAATATGATAACTTAATAAAACTAGAATTAACTCAATATCAATAACCATAACATTAATCATGAGTATACAAGAAACATATTTCCACTGATACAATATGTTCAAATGATGATAACCACAGTTACTCATCATAAAAGGAATACAAAGGTACACTTATACATTACATCAACTTCTAGTACATTACATTGATCAGTCACATGAGTTTACATCATTTAATTTCCCAACACATGTGGCAGTAATAAATCAATACATGAGTATGATGGAAATACAAAATATACATCTGACAATAAAGTGAACACTGGAACATTCTTCATCAGAGTATCATTGCACTGAACTTTACAAACATTGATAGGGAATCCATCGCAGTGCATGGCATGTTCCACCCAACCATGTGGACGTGAAGGCCCAACCCCCTGTGCCAGAAGTGGACAAGGAAAACCCATGATCCAAGATAGTCAAACGAATGACCACAAGACCAACCCATAGAAAAAAACCAAAACATAATAGCCAATCACAACAATGACCACAACAAGGTGACTACTTCTAGAGAAATGCAAAGACAAAGACAAGGGGTACTATAGGAGAGTGTCATCGCATGACCCTATTATGGGTTATCTTGGCTGCCTCTCTACCGACGTCGGCCCCCATCTATGGCTATCCTGGCTTCCCCTCACTGGGCACCGACCCCATAGTGTGACACGTGTGGGACTATTAACGTCTCATGGGGATGAGGTAATGACCTTGTCAGCCATGACGTTCTTAGTCCACCCTTAGTCTATGAGAGCACTAATGGTGTGGATGAGGTATCTAATTTCACCTCTAATTGTTATTAACCTACCCAATCCACTAGTGTGTTTTATTATGTTTTCACTTGTTTAAAAAACTCATTCATGGTTTATCTAGGCTTCCCCTTTGTGCATTGGCCCCCATGACGAGCCACTCTCCCTAATAGCCTAAAACATAACCCACAACATCAAGGGTGCATAGAAGCATGTAAGCACAAAACCAGAACAACCAAGAATATTGATGAGGCATTATCCCTCTTGTATAAGGTCATAACAAAAGATGAAACAACAATGAAAACAAATAAACCAGATATCATCAATGGGTGACCAGGGTCAACTCCTGATAAAACTAACACAAACAAGTTTAATCCCACGCCTTTGGAAGCCTAAAACCATCTATTAACAGGGGGAAACATAACGAGATGGGTTCCCAATATACCCATAACATACCCAAAAATAAAAACACTTGGATGAGGGAGTAGGACAGAAGGAAGAATAACACCTCATGGAATACACAATATCCTTCAGTCTTACATTATTAAATTTCTTCTAATCACTATATCCCTAAAAAAATTACATAAACCTTCATTCACCAATTAACGAGGCAGTGGAATGTGAAACATAGTTTGCATACTTAATTAAACCAAAACTATTAACAAGGACATGTATATAGATATATGTATATTGCTTCGATTAAATGTAACAAACTTGAGTGTCTTATCAACATTGAACTAATTTCATATATATAGAGAGAGAGAGAGTTTTCCACATGTAATAACATTGCAAATCAAAGAAAATCCACAATATAACTTGCCTCAAATAATATACATACAAATATTACATCCTTTTATGCACATATGTGTGCACATATGTGTGTGTGTGTAATTTTATTAAAACTAATAATACACCCAACACAGCCTCCATGGGATGCACACAATAGCCTTGGGATGCTATGCACAACTCATGGTGTTGATAAATTCAATTTCCTTCTAAAGCCCAGCGTATACCTTTTCAGCTTGGTGTCAGGAAAGACATCAACCAACTACAAAATACAATACATAATCTGATTCAATACTAGGAGAAGCCAATAAGAGAAAGGAGGGTGCAACTAGAGTCTAGGTGCATCCATCAGACCACAATTCAAACAACACATAAATTGAATTCTATGCAGGAAATTGCAACTAAAGCTAGCAGAACGAGCACGTACAGAGCAACATATAGAAGACGTAAGGAATTAAATATCACGCTAAAGAGTTATTTCAGCCACAATTCAAAATTCAAAGAGAACATAACCTATAAATTAAGGAGCAATCACACATAATGCGTGAAACACAAGGGAGGCTGGGAGAATGAAGCGAATGGGGAGAAAAGGAGAAGGAATTGGTAAGTGTTCGAATTGAAAAGAGAGCTTCATACACACAAGAAAGAATTTGGAGGATCAGCTAATAAAAGAGAACTTCATATGAAAATTGTCTCCCAGCAGTAAAGATTAAAACTAATAAGGATTTCTATAGCCATCAGCCAAGAACATGGTCTTCTATGCACTTACAGCCTCAACATTTACATATTTGGAATCATCCCATTACAAAACGAACCAAGAGGAATCCAATAAGGTACAAATCCACCAAAGCAACACTATTAGAGGGAAAAAGGCTTACTCGAACAAAGTGTATACATATCAACCATATATAATACAAAAGTCAAACAACTCTATAAAAGAAACCCCACAACAGAGGTGTTGCAGACGCAAGAAGGAAAGAAGGGTGTAGCTTAAACTGTGCCTCCGTAAAGGCACCAAATTGCTTGCAAATAAAATTCAAGGCTTCAAAATGTAATTAAATCACACTTCTAAGATTACATAAATTGAATTGACAGGGCATTATAATATGGCCAATTCAGATAATAGTGTAAGGTATCCACACACAAGAATGATAGAGTCTATTCTACTACAAGGTGACTTAAAGGACATTGACAACATAAACGTACTAGAACCTAAAGAAAAACCCAATCATTTCATTAAGCAAGAAAGAGAGATTTTATGTAATGATGAAATGAAAGTAAAAGAGCCGACCTGAAGTCCTATGCTTCAATGTTGATGAAGATGCATAGGTCGAGCTCCTTGGAAGTCTTTATTTCGCTCTTCTGAACTAGCCATTCAAAAGCTTGATCTTCTCCCAGACAAAACTTCAATTTTTTTTATTTAAAATCTATGTGATCCATTTTCACAGAGGAAGAACAAAAAAACCCTGAAATTAAAATTGAAGTTCCCCTTTTGAATTCATTATTTTCTCCTGTTTTAAATTCAGGAGATTGCATATCTTTTCCCAAGATAAAAAACACATAATAAATCATTAAAATACACAAATATGGCAAGTTGTCATTTTATTTCAAGTTCAAACTTACGCATGCAATTGCATGCTGAAAGATTCCATCTTTTTTCTTTTCTTTTCTCAATCTTTTTCTTTTATTTATCATATTAATTTAAAAGTTAATTATATTGTTATTTATTTTAAATTTTCTTTTTCAAAATTATAATTTAGCTATCTATTAAAATAAAATTATTCAATGCACTAAAATTAAAATGACTATAAGAATAATAATAATAATCTGCTCTTTTGTTTAAATCTAAAAATTAATATTTAATGCTATAATACTTTCCATTAACATCATTAAAATAATTCGCGATAACCAAAGTACAAAAATCTATACTATCAAATCATTACTTCCACAAATTAATCTAATGGCTAAATAATTAACAACATTCATAATTTCATTTACTAATTTAATAATCATAATTTAATTTATTTAATTTAAAACATTAACAAGACCCACATACACAACATGAACATTATTAACTAAACAAAAAATAGAGTGATGATAAACTTAATACTCCAAGAACAAAACTCATAACATTAAATGAAAACAATATTAAATAAATGATTAAAATAAAAAACACCGAACAGGATGATACCATAATGGTGACGGGGTCGTAGATGAATGACATCGTCAGACACAATGACAGGATGATAGACTTGCATGGAGACATCCTTGTCAACTCCATTTTCAACTTCATACCCATTGGGATTATGGGACACGCTCAGACCTAACAACACAGGTGGAGTCGGTGTCCAGTACCTACATCCTATATCAGACCATGTCAAATACATATAAATCTCCAGTTACTAACACACCATGTAAGGTATTCACGACATAGCAGGGCACTCACGAATGAGCAATACTACCCTGTCCTTTCAACAAGACCTAACCAGAAAACACATCATCATGAATATACATCAACAAGCATTAAGCTACAACCTCACAATCACAATCTAAGTCTCCAGTCCATAATAACACAAGAAAGAGTATTAGGAAAATAACAACATGAGGGGTATTACATATGACACATTTTAGTGATTCAAGTTTAAAATTTGGATTAGTATTGGTCATTTCCTTTATAAAGTGTGACACAACTTTGTGCTTTTACCCTCAGATATTTGAATGGAACTCTAGATTATGGCTTATAGTATCCTAGGGATACTAACTTTACACTAATTTCTTATACATATGTCAATTGTGTATATTGTGTTGATGACATAAAAGGTACAAGTGGTGGTGCATTCTTTCTTTGTTACAGATTGGTTTCACGGTTAAGTAAAAAGCGAGATTCAATTTCCTTATCCATTGCATAAGCTGAGTATATTGCTACAATATCCTTCTACACAAATGTTTTTTGGATGAGATAAAAATTGAAGGATATTAGAGTAATGTATGATGATCCCATTTCTATCTTTTATGATAATAAAAGTGCAATTAATATTTCAAAGAATCTAGTGGTACACTCAAGGAAAAATAATATATCTATTAGTTATCACTTTTTTAGAGAGAAATTCATAGACAATGAAGTAAAGATTGAGTATGTACCTACGAAGGATCAGGTTGCTGATATATTTATGAAGGCTCTTCATAAAAATACTTTTGAATATCTCTAAGAGAAGTTAGGGGTATTTACCCCTCTTTTGTTGAGCTAGATGCATATGGAGATGCATTAGTCTAGTGGATCTATGGATCTATCTTAGTTTTGGATTGGTGTTTGGTGGCTACATCTTAGGGGGAGAAATTAGTAGCTTGTGTTGTCATTGTGTACTTATTTGGGTTTACTCCTAAGGGGGAGTATTTAGTACTGGTAATGTTCCTAATGGAAAAGGGGTAAACAATGAAAACATATTATTCCTTTGCCATTGATGTCAAAGTGGGAGAAAGTATCATGTCAAAAAGTTTATCTACTAAGGGGGAGAATGTAAAATAATGAGAAAATGTGTTTAGAGCTATTGTGTTGTCTTTAATTTTTTTTCACATCATGTGCTTCCATCAGTGACAAAGGTGGAGATTTTTGCAAGTATGAAGATGTTTTAATTGATGTCAACTTCTTAATCGATTGCCAACCAATTGTTGTTGTCATTGATTTCTTGAATGTTTGTTATTGGTTATATATGTTGAGGATATTGATAAAATTATAATAAAGATAGGTTGTAGGTATTTAGTGTTTGTTCTGACTTTTTCTCCAATATTTTCTACTATGATAGTAAGGATTTAAGGTATTGATCATGGCTATTGGAAGTTTCTATATCTAATTTTTTTGTTTCTAGATCATTGTGCAATGTGAATTATATTCAACAATTGTGAACTAAGCTTTTCTATGTATCTAGCTGAGGTCCAGGAGAAATTTTGTTGCTCTGGATTTCTTCTTGTTCAAGTATTATGACTTTCAGTTCTCATAATGAATTGATGAGGTTGTGTTGAACTGAAATATTTTGATCAGAAATATTAGATCATGTTATATTTGTGTGTGCTTAATTGTTTTATGTGTTTTACACTGGTATTGATCAACCTTTTCTCAAACACTACTTGTGAAATTTATAGAAGCATGTTGAGGCATGTTGGGACTTATTTAGGTCCTCATTAAGTGTGTTTTTGGGTCTCCCTAATTCTAATTCCACCATAGAATGTTTTGGAACTGACCTAATTTGAATTTGAAAATTCAAATGGTGTGTGGTCAACCTTGGATGAGTTTCAAGATTGAAGATGGTATAAATAAGAGTCAAGATGTTTTTGGAATAGAAGTACATGTGCAAGAGCAAGATAGATGTGAGATAGATGTGAAATAAAGTGTATGGTCGAGAAAATTAGTGTGAAATTCAAACTGGCAAGTTTTAAGAGGTAGTGAGTTGAAGGTGTACTCTATCATTCAAGCATGTCTGCATGTGTGTGATTGAATTGTGGTGAAATTTTTTGTTTCATTGAGATAGCTTTCTCTCTAAAATAAATCTCTTCAATCTTCTTTGTACCTATGTGGTAGTGAGACTTCCGGGTGGTTAACCCTTATTGTACATTGAGTCATATTCCATATATTAAATCTTGTTTTGACAGTGAGCCTTTTCTGCCATTGAGCCTTTTCTTGGCAATGAGCCTTTGTATTCTATTTTGATATTATTTATATTGTGAGCTAATCCCCACTATAGGTTTTCTACGATTTCCACGTAAATATGGTATTGTTGTGTATATGGTTTTTCCTTCTTTTAGTTTCTACATTTACACTCAATGATTAATCACATTAGCAAAGTAAAGGATTTGTGAATGGTAATTGATCTAACCTCCGATGAAAGTATTAAAGGATAAAACGGTTACAAATGATTCAACCCCCCTCTCAGTTGTCTTGTTCAACACCTTTTCTCATCAAGATCTTGGTGTTGCATCAATGCCCTAGTAGTCTACAACTTATCAAGAAATGGGAACCATTTGAAAACAACACCATCCTCCAACACTTGAACTATGTCCTTTAGATGTGGGATATCCACACTATATGACATTGGTTGCAACACCTGCTCCACGATTCCTAATTTATTCTTCTTAAAATATCACATATGTAACTTCCCTAACTATCTCCTTTATTTTTCAAACATTTAGAAAAGGGACAATAAAGTGAGAGGCGATGTGGTAATTAACTGTATAATGACAATCAACTACAAAGAAATTTACCCCAAAATTAGCTTGATGACCTTCAAAGATCTTCTAATATTCTCATTCATGATTACCTTTAGGCACTATTCTATAATATCCCCAAGAAATGTCACTTTCTTTAACAAGCATGTTAAACTAACTAGAGCTTCCATGGTTAAATTTAATACCCTAAACAACATGCAACAATACCTATGGTAACTCTATTATTTCATTGGGAAGATATAGCCCATGGTCACACTATCACACACATTATTCAAGGAGGATATATCTAACAAATATTTCTTTCTCCCAACTTTTTTCCTTCTCATATGCTAGAATCATTAAAATTAAGTGTTGGATTCATGCTAGATCCTAAACATTGTACCTAACCATTATTTATCATGCACTATATACTTTAGATACATATATCATTCATCAACACAATGGGAGTGGTTGTATCCTTGCATCATCACCACCTTGTTCCTTAAGTAAAAATGAAATCCTTACTAGATGTGATGTCATCAATCAACTTATTCACCAAATAGTTGGCCTCTTTATTTCCCCCGCTTAATATATAGGTGAAATTATAATCCTCAAGCCTGCCTAGGACATCTAGTCATTTCATTACCATTTTATCTAACTTCTACTTAACCATTTTTTCCTTGGTCAACATATTAATGATTATTTGGGAATCACCCTCAATAATGATGGTTTATAACTTTCCTTTTATGGTTGTTTCTAGGCCAAGTCAAAGAGAATCCATTTCCATTGAACTATGTTTTCCTTCTAGGATGTGAACTTTCACTTCTTTTATTACTCCTTTTTTGTAGTTTTTAAAAATTCAACTCGCACCAAATGGGCCTGCATTTCCTCTCGAGGCACCATCAAAATTTAGCTTCAACTAACCCTCACTGAGAGGTTTCTAGACTATGATAGCTCTCATGGCCAATTTAGTCCTAATAATGGAAACCCCATTAACAAGGGATTCTATGATTCATTGATTACAATAGGGAGAATGAAAAAAATGACACCATAATTAAGGACTAAATTAATAATTTTTTATGTTATATACCTTCATAACTCAATGAAGTTATTTTTGTATATGTATCATTTTTTACATATGATCTAAGTATCCAATCAAAGGGTTTGAATTATAATAAATAATTTTTTATTAGATTGAATGAAAAAAATATTTTATCTTTCAAATAGATTGTGACTCTACAACATAAATCTTTTAATTGTCATTTTTAAAAGAAAAGTAATGATGAAATCAAGTAATCTTCTATGATGATGTTCCAATTGATGGTTAAGATACTCAAGTTTTTGTTCTTCCTCACATGAGATAAACTTTATTTCGTAGAGAAAAAAATACACATTTATAAAATAAACGCATATTGGAAAGTGCTAAAATTTAGTTTAAGCTATCATGTTTTACTATAATAACTCATTAGAGTTAGGCATGTATTTCTAAATAAATATTATTTTAAATACTCTAGTGACACATTATTTTATTATTCAATTATTTGTACTTCTTATGAGAACCACTATCTAAATATTAAGGCTAATACAAAAGAGAAATATGAAATAATAAAATATCAAAACGATTTTATAAATTAGTACAAGATGCTTGATCCTAGTCTATAATGTAAAATCAAACTTTTGATCCTAAAATACTAAAAATTTCATCCTCCTATTATTCCTCTTCATGGTATCTACAATCAAATTTTCTCCCTTACATAAATTATTGAAGGAATTCCATGAAATAAATATCTTATAATAAAATTCATAGATTTTCTGGGCTTGATACTTATCAAGAGATAGACATGTTGACACATTTTTAGATTTTTTAGATGCAATTATTTTTAAAATAAAGGCAAATGGATATGATCTTTAATTATTTCTCTATATTTAAATCCAAGAGGATGGTATAATAGTTCTTGAACATCATTTTTCCTCTTAGAGAGATATTATGACTACGTCTAATGAGAATTATCCATTTGAAATAGACCCTACTTTTCTTGGATTCTCACATATTCCTAAAGTTCATTATAAAAGTAAATTTGTCCAGCTATATTTTAGTAGGAAAATGTATGGATTTACTCTTTGATAAAATAAATGATTATTGAATATTAAGTGATTTTTCATAGGTTCTAATTTTGATAATAGTGAGCTTTTGGTCCCATGTAGGTAGTAACTAGAAATATATTGTGATGTAGGCTGTAATAAGTGCTATATTTTTGAATTTTATTAAAATGAGGTAATTATTATTGTTATTACATAAATTTATAGATATGACGATGAAGAAATTGATTTTGAATATTTTCTTCAATTTAAATACACTATGTTTTTGGAGGATCATACATATAAAGAATTAGTGGTGATATTTTTCTCTAAAATCGTCCTTTATGTTAAAGCTTAAATTATTAGTTAACAATTGTTTATGGTATAGTAGACGGGCATATCACTTTTCAATATTGATTTTTATTGAAATTGGATGACCTTTTTAGGAAATTATATATTTTTTGGGGCTAATATTTTTATGATAAAAATGTGTGTTTATAGGGAAAATGCTAATAAATTTTAATAATAATGAAGATGTGGGTAGAAATTTCAGCTTTTTGTTAATAAGGATGTGAATTATAAATTATTTTATCTTATTCTTGATGTTAGTGATAGTAATGGTGACATTAATCATGGAATTTTCTTAGGTATTTATTTAAATAATATTCACTTATATTCTTGAAACAAAGAAAAATAGGTGCACCACAAATGAGATTATCAAATGGGTATACCTAATTTTTTACTAGTTGTTTCACTCAATTATGAGGGGTATAATGCATAAATTTTAATTAGAAATCAAACCTAACCAATAAAATAATCAAAAGGAAATTTTTAAGAGGATCAATTATTGTGTACATATTGCAAAAAAAGTTCTTTTTTGGGCCTCAATGAGGATTCATTTTCCCATTAGCGAATGGGTCCCTACTAGGTTTCTAGAATATCAATTTATAGGTTTTTTTCTTCAATGTTTGCACTCCCAGATCCTATGTGTTTAGCTCCCAAAAGTTAGAAATGAATTCTATAGAAGAATTTCCATGATCTTGCAAGAAATATTGCACCTTTGACAACTTTTTTTCTCCACTTGATCTTCAACCTAAAACCTACAATCACACATCAAAGAGGAGAAAATTGTTAATTGTTAGGGAATAGGGGTTTTCCTTGATCAAACCTCATTTTGCTAATTAAACCTTAAAATGAAACAATGCATAAAGGAATGATGAATGAACAATGTAATTCCACAACTCACTAATCCTCAATTGAACCTTCGAGTACAAATCAACAATCTTACATGAAGTTCACTCAATGCATGTAGATCTTGATCCTAGAATTTGACATAAAAAAATTGTTGAATAGGATGTCCAATGCTAGATCAGCACGGTAGCTCAACAACATGCATGATGCACTATTCGTTTGACATGATGAAATGGATCTTTGATTGTTGCAATAAAATTTAATAATCTTCCCTTGAATGCCTTCTTGAATTCTCTTGAAATTATCTTGATCTCATAAACTTTCTATTAGGACTTGCTCATAAAGTTGCTTAGATGAAACTAGGTGAAATAGCCCTGTATTTATACTTATCTTAAGGTTAAATCCTAAAATTTAAATAACACAAGCTGACATCAGATATAGGTTTTGAAATCATCAAAATACTACCAAAAACATATCCCAAGGGGGGATCCTAAGTTAATTGAGGACCCATTTTCCATAGGGCGAATGGGTCCTAACATACTTAAGTAGGACACACCTCAAGAAATATGAAATGTTATGCAAAAAGGGGGTCCTAGGACCTAGTGAGGTCCCATTTGCAAGGTGGTGAATGGGTCCTAGGTCACTAACATAGGACACATTCCTTCTAAAATTAGGTGTTGTGTAATATTGTTTAAGAGTATCAAGATTTATCCCTCATAATCTATAATTAATTATACTTGGATTTGAATTAAAGGGTCCAATTAACCTCAATTAATTAATAAAGCCCTAGATTAGTGTGAAAGTGTAAAGATACACTTTACAACACCCTAAATAAGGATTCATTAAGTCTCTTTTATCTACAAGGGACCTACACTTCATTGGAATGTGTAAAGCACATTACAACACTAAATTAAGGCAACATTAAGCTTTATTTTAATGTTAAATTTTCCCAAATTAAGTGTGAAAAAAGATTAATGTTTTCTACACTATACTTTTCCCCACCTTTAGTGAGAGTATGACCCCATGTTAGACTCACACTAAAGTAGAAATTCAAGAAAATTATGTATGCATCAATGACAAAGATACAAAATCGTACACTATCAAAGACCAAGAAAAGGTCAAGCCTAGACCACCCAACGAGATGTGGAACAGATCTAGACTATCAATTTTTGCACTCAGTCTAGGTATAGGAACTTAAGGCCATCCACTAGGTGAGTATCCCTCCAGGAAGGTGGCTTAGTGAGAAATTCATGCCTATGTGTCAACTCTCACTATACTTACCATATCAAAGCTATCCCTCTAATAACTCCGATAAGGTGTTGCTCACATTCCTATCTCTGCATAACAATTTTTGTAGGATTTAGTTCAAACGGATCTTGCTTCATTAGTGTAATGTCTTTTTATTAGGGAACATCATGCCTAACATCTCCAAGAGAGGATAAATCAAAGAAATATCACACTCTTGGAGGAATTAAAACCCAATGATACCACCAAGAAAAGGATGCATCACAAGAATAAATAAAATTGCACAAAGAATTATGAATGTCGATATGCCCCCACTTTAAAGTAATTTCTAACACAATTTTTGTGAGAAACCTACTTTAAAGTAGAAGGAGACATGGAATTTTATTTGAAAATATCTATGCCAAGTCATATGTTGCTAAATGAAACTACATCATAAATAAGGGGTTGTCCCCAAAATGAAATACTAAAGATAACTCAGTATATCACTTGTGAGACAACTTAAGGCATGTTGTCCACATCCCAAGCTTGCTCTTATATATACATGGAAGGTAGTCAAATAGAAAAATGAGACAATCAACAAATTCCATATGAGGACAAGGATACCTAACCCCCTTTCCCCCACTTGGTGCAAGATAAGGATGAGTCGAGATGGTTGATATAATGAAAATCAGTATCAATTAGAGGAACTAGGTGCTTCGAGACAAGGAAGAGAACCACAATCCTTAAGATGTTGAATTTTATCACCCAAAGCTTTACATTCATTAGTAGAATGAACATGAACTCTATGATATGGAAAAAATGAAATCTTGTTATACCATTTCTTTCATGTTCTTGGCGGGAGAGATGCCAAACAATCTTGGAGGATTCACGATAGGATACCCTCTTGATCAATAATAGAAGATGTTCCTTTATTTTATGACAAAGATATCTCTTGCTTAGTACAAGGTTCCATACTTACGCAAGACTCTTTATATTGTGAGATTTTGTGTTCTCCTTGAAAGGAGGGTGTAAAATCAAATGAACTCCAATTGTTAGTGTTTTAGGTGATGAAATTGATATTAAGTGAAGGCTTCATTATTTCCTTCATTTCTTTTGAAGGACAATAACCAAGAACACTAGTGTCGATTCATTCAAGATGCACTAATGTTAAATTTGGCTAAGAAGGTTTCATAGAAAAATAGGGTTTGTATCAAAATGAATTGATCAAGATGATGAACCTCTAATTTCTACCATAAATTATCCAATTATGTGCAAGATATGATGCAAATAAAAATAAGAAATCAATCCTAAATGCTATAGCAATAAAAAGGGAAGTTTTGAGAGGCTAGAATGATGTGTACCTTGTTGTAAGAAGGTTGTTTTTAGGTCACAAAGGACTCATTCACCTTTAGTGGTGAATGGGTCCCTGTTAAGATTTTTAAAACTAAGATCTAGGTTTTATTCCTTGATGTCTACACTCTCTGATCCTCAGTTATCAACTCTTGAAAACCTATAGAAAATTTTGTAGCCTTATTCCTATTTTCTTGCAATATGAATGAAAACTTAGAAACTTGACAACATTGATAGTTTTTCTTCAAACTTGTTCTCCACTTGATCTTTAACCTATAAATTTGAAAACACACATTCAAGAGGATAATTTTTGTTTTATTATTAGTCAGTAGTGCATGAAACACGAATGATGAAATAATGAAATTAAAGCATGAAACATGAAACATTAAAATGTAGATACCTTGGAAGTTTTCTTGGAATGTAAATTTGAAAACTAACATGAAGTGGCCATGAAGAATGTATATATTGATCTCAAATTAGATGTGGAACAATGTTTGAAAGTAGATCCTCAATGCTACATCAATAATCTTAGCTCAACAACATTCTTGAATGCAATATGCCTTTGACATGATGAAATGACCTAGAGTTTTTGCAATAAAATTTTGATAATATGCCTTTGAATGCCCTTGAAAATTCTCTTAAAGTGCTCCATAATGCTCTTATAAAGGGTATGTGTAGGATCATGATAGGCCAAAAAGTGGCAATATGATGGGTATGTGGTTGACAAAAAAATTTTTACCCAAAATTGATGAAACGAAAAGGGTTTTTAAAGGAGATTCTTAGCTTTTTGCCAATATAAATTATGCTTTATTTTAAATTTAATAAGTAATTACTATTCACTTTCTATTTGAATTACGACTAATGTCCTAATCGGTAGGCTAATTGAAAAGCATTTATAACTTTCAAATTACATCACATTTTTTGAATCCAAAACATGTGTCACATTCTACTCTTTACATACTATACAATTAAAAAAAAAATGAATTTCATGAAGTTTTGACCAAGTTAAGGTGGTAAGACATACAATTTTTTATATTTTTTAAAAGTTGTAATAAAAAATTCATAATTAATTATTTACTTGGAAAAAAATTACAAAAAAATATGCATCACATCGAGACATGAGTCCTCTACTTATATCTAAAATATTATAAAAAAATATTATCATTTTATTGTGGTTAGGGTGGTCAGACAGACACCTACTTCTTATTTTTTCCTTGAAATTTAAGTACTACTACATTGAAATTTCAAATTTTCACCAAATATATATATAAACAAACCTAGTAGTTTAGAAACTACATTCAATTTGCTACAGATTCTATTCTTACATATTTTTGAAATAATATAGATAACTTATTGACATTTTTACGTCAAGTTTCCTAACTCTAATTTTTTGAATTTTTTGCCACTTAATGGCCTATTTTTTCCATGATGATCCTGCACATACCCAAGTATTAGGATTATCTCTTGAAAGTCTTAGATTACTTGGTAGATGAAACTATGTGAATTAACCCCAAAATTTAAATAATCCAAGATGAAACCAGATCTAGGATTGAAAATCATTATGATCCCACCACAATTAAATTCAAAAAGGTGTGTCCTATGTGAGGAGGAGCCATTAAATACTAAAGGAAAATGGGTCCTAGCACATCCTTATAGGACCATGCTTTGGAGGGGATGAAATAACATTAAAAACCCACCTCTAAAATGCAAAGAAAGGGGTGTCCTATGTAGAGAGAACCCATTCACCACTAAATACGAATGGGTCCTAGCACACTTTTCTAGGACATCAAATTTCCCAAGTTAAAATTCATGCAATTGGATTATTGGGTGTCATGCTAGATCCTTTGAAAAGCGTCATTAATAAGGCTTAAATTTTAATTAAAGGGGCTAATTAAGCACAATTAACCATAGTTAACTAATGAAACCCTAGATAAGTGTGGAAGTGCATAACAACACTTTACAACACCCTAAATAGGGTACAATTTAAATACATTTTAGTTAAAAAGGGCCCTACGTGAATGTGAATGTTTACAACACATTAGAACACTAAATCAAGGCATTATTAGGTTAATCTTATGTCAATTATATTCCAAAATTAAGTGTAAAAACGGTTTTTTTTTCTACACTACATTTTCCCCCCACTTTAGTGAGTGTTTCCACATGGAAAACTCACACTAAAGTAGACATTCAAGAAAATTTAGTATGTAGAAATAACAAAGGTATGTAATCATACCCCATCAAAAGCCAAGAAAAATAAAGAAAAACAAATGATCAAGTACAACTGTTCCAAAACAATGTCTATTGAGGTTGTTTGTAACATTTGTTGTTCACTCTAGGGTAGTGGGACCTCAGTCTATCCACTAGGTGAGTTATCCCAAACATGCTTGCTCACTCTGGCTAGTAGAACCTCATTCTATCCACTACGTAAGTTGTCCCAATCATGTGTGATCACTTTAGGGTAGTGGAAGCCCAATATGTCCACTAGGTGAGTTATCCTAATTATGGGTGCTCACTATTGGGTAGTGGAACCCCATTTTTTCCACTAGGTGAGTTATTTCAATCATGCTTTCTCACTCTACAATAGTGGAATATTAGTTGGTCCACTAGGTGAGTTATCCCAATGAGGTGACCAAGCATACCGAAGTTATCCTCTCGAAAATGTTGATAAGGCACCACAATGTATTGATTTTTCTATGCTTCTAAATGTCATGTCTATAATTTTTTTCTAGAGGGTATTTTTCTTTGTTCATGTAACGTCTTCTTCTTAGGGAAAATTGTGCCTAATGTCTTAAAGAGAGGAAAATTCAAGAATATCGGATCGCCACTTATGGGATTCCTCTCACTTCGTATCATGCCACCAAGCGTGATTGTATGCTTAGAAATATCACACTCTCAGAGGTCATCAAACCTAATGACACCACTAGGAAAAGGATACGTCACAAGAAAAAAATAAAATTATGCCATGAAATATATTGAAAGATGTCATCGATGTATGCCCCCACTTTAAAGCATTTGCTAACACCATTACTATGAGAAATTTCTTTACAGTATCCAATTTTTTAACCTAAGACATGAGAGGGTATGTGTAGGATCTAGATGGGCCAAAAAGTGGTGATATGATGGGTATGTGTAGGGTATGTGGCTAACAACTTTATTTTTACCCAAAATTGATCAAACAAAAAGGGTTTTCAAAGAAGATTCTCATCTTTCCACCAATATAAATTATTATTATTCATTTTCTATTTGAATTACAACTAAAGTCCTATTTGACAGGCTGATTGAAAAACATCTATAGCTTTCAAAAGGTATCATATTTTTTTAATCCAAAACATGCATCAAATTCTATGCTTTGCATACTAAAAAAAAAATGAATTTCATGAAGTTTTGACCAAGTTAAGGTGGTCAGACATACGAGTTTTTTATATTTTTTAAAAGTTGTAATTAAAAATTCATAATTAATTATTTACTTGGAAAAATTACAAAAAGTATGCATCACATCAGACACGAATCCTCTACTTATATCTAAAATATTATCATTTTATTGTGGTTAGGGTGGTCAGACAGACACCTACTTCTTATTTTTTCCCCAAAATTTAATTACTACTGCATTGAAATTTCAAATTTTCACCAAATAGATTTTTTTTTTAAATAAACCTAGTAGTTTAGAAACTACATTCAATTTGATACAAATTATATTTTTACATATGTTTGAAATAATATAGATAATTTATTCAAATTTTTACGTCAAGTTGCCAAACTCTAATTTTTATAAATTTTTTGCCACTTAAGGGCCTATTTTTCCATGATGATCTTGCACATACCCAAGATCTTTCCTCGAAAAACCCTATGCCAAGTCATATGTTTCTGAAATAAAGCTATGCCATGAAATAGGAAGGAAGGGTTTCCCCCAAAAATACATAAGGGATCTATGGATTTGGGGTCAATATTTCTTTGCTATATTATTATTTAACAACTCAAAACTATCATCATTCCCCAAATAATCATAGAACTAGAAGAATGACACAAAGAGATTAAAAAGAAAAGAAAAATCCTTTCAGGTCAACATGGAAGAGACCTAAATGACTCAATTCCTTGCATCATCCCAAATAGGAAAACACAAGACAAATGAAAAAGATAAAGCAAAATATTTTGGGTCAACATGGAAGAGTCCTAAATGTCTCGATGCCTTGTGTCATCCCAAAAAGGAAAACACAAGAAAAATGAAAAAGATAGAGGAAAATATTTTGGGTCCACATGGAAGAGACCTAAATTTTGCAATGCCTTATGCCATCCCCAAAAGGAAAACACAAGAAAAAATGAAAAATAAAAAGGAAATATTTTAAGTCAAGATGGAAGAGACCTACATGTCTCTACACCTTGCATCAGCTCCAAAAGGAAAACATAAGATGAGTGAAAAATTCCTATGACATACAGAATAAGGTAGGTACATGTAGAGGAAAGGATGGAAGGAGAGAGATATACATCAAATGAAACATCATGATGGATCAAATTACGCACATGCAAGAACATAAAGAAACTTGAAAAAAAAATAGTAGTTAGGAACATGTGAGCCAACCTAAAGCAGCTCATCTACATTCCAATCTTGGTCTATATAAACGAAAGGTAGATAACTATCTAAAGGAACAATATCAAGTTCCAAACAAGGGGAATCACCAAGTTCAACACTCTTTTTAGGATATTTTTCATTTAAGTTCATGGAAGAAAAAAATGTGTTGAATTCATCATGCACTTCATTATCAATATTTGCAATATCAATGTCATCATCTAGATTAATCACAATGGAAGGTTGAATGGAAATGTCCATGAAATGTTCTTATTTATGTTGTAGCGAGGGTATAGGATCATCATGCATTGCTTTAGGTAAGTTTAAATTTTGATTTTCTATGTTTTCCTTGTTTTCTTTTTTTTTTTCTGTAACCTACAAGCAATAGCACTACATCTACGCCTACACTCTCTAGCACTTCAATTCTATTTCAATCTATTGTCATTTTTTGTTTTTGTAAGAGTGGGTTTATCAATCATAGGTTCCATCTCTTCTGTGGGAGGAATGGAAGAAACAATAGGAGGTTGTTCAAATTCTTTCTCTTTAACTTTGTAATTTTTTTTAATTTTAGGAAGGATGATGATATTTCTTTTGCTATATCTTGGTCTCTTAGGAAATTGCAGGAAGACTTGTTATTGGTTATTATTGGATAATCATAAGGGATTTTGGTTCAATCATTACTTTGTAAAGGATAAGTGGTTCAGTTATAATTTGAGGCATGTTTTAAAGGGATAATTATGCTATTTTCTTTTCCTTAAAATTTTGATATGATTTGAAATAGAAATCCTCATGGGGGTTAAAAGGTTACATAGGCTCAGGCCAAAAGAAATCTATTGAAAAGTTTCTTTAGGCTGATGCATGATTAAATCCACTATAATGCATAGTAAAGATATCATTACCAAATGGAAAATTTACAGATTTATACACAAAGAAAGGGAAAAAATTCATGGAGCAAAGCCATGGATAGCCTAACTTCACATGAAATTTGTTCAATTGCAGGATCGTGGTGAATGAGACATTTAATGTTTTTAGTAGGACATTTAAAGGGATATCTATTAAGAAAATCATAGGGCAATAAAAACCATTATGCATCATGATCCATCCTTTTGGTTTATCATATGTTTCTTGATAGAGTTCATGCACATATAATAATTCTTTAGTGATCACATTCTCTGCACAAACTTGATCAATTGATGCCCCATTAGTGGGCTTATCATTAATTCAACCAGCTATGTAAAGAGGACCATTTGGGGAATGTTTAAGTATATCATTTTTTGAGAAAGCAATATCAAGAGGATTCCTAGTCGAGCCCTTATGAGGTCTAGCTTCAATAAATGTTACCATTTTAATTAGTTTTTCTTTGTTGATATCTTGTGTGTTTTCATCATCTATGTCGACATTCATCACATCATTCTTCATTTCACTAGCTTCAATAAGGTTGAATGTGGAATACATGTCATTATTTTCTTTCTTATTCCAGTACTCATGAATGAAGTAGCTAAGGCTATAGAAATTTTTGTTTCATTTCAATTTTTAAGCACTTTCCTTAAATTTTGTATAATAGGAACCATGCTAATGTCTTTGCATTCACTAAGGATATGGGCTTGTAATTTTTCTAGTGTATCATCTTCTTTTTTTATTTCATCTTGCAAGATCTAAATAACATCATGTGTATTGGTTGTAGGAGGTGAAGTCATAGGAAATGAAGTATGCAAACTATGAGCCATAGAGGGTTGATTATCAATACTATCAGAAAGAGAGCCAGAAAATCCAAGATCCAAAATGAGTGAAATATTATGGGATGGCATGAGTGTTGAACTACATCTTACAATAGTATTGCTAATAGGAAACCAAGTTCTAAATATCATACAAGTATTACAAACCTAGTGTGAAAACACTAAGTGGAAGGAGGCAATTCCATGACCTAGAATGTGATACAATTTTTAGATTCTAAGCAATGCAAGTTACTAGTCAGTCAATACCATAAACTAAAATGAAATGTTGTAAATGCAATTTTTGAATTTTGAAAATGCACTAAATGAAGAAAATTAAGCTAGATTCACTAAATTTGATGAGACAACAAATCAAAAAAATGAAACATGAAAGTAATAGCAGCAAAAAAGAGCCTAAATTTGAGATCTCAATTTCTAGAAAATGAAGATTAGGATATATCAAGGACTCATTCACCACTAAGGGTGAATGGGTCCTGGTTAAGTAGTTTTGAGATGTTTTTTCTAGTTTCTAAGTATTTTTTAATGTGTTTTAGATACCAAAAAGTTTGGGTCAAGCCTGATTAAGGACTCATTCACCAGTAAGGGTGAATGGGTCCTTGATTAGGGCTCTTAAACTATTTTTGAATGACTTTTAAGTTTTCTACAATGTCTTTCAGTTCTAGGTCTGAGACAGTAAGTTTTATTTTCATATTTTCTAAAAATACAATGTGAAAATGATGAATGTAATGTTGTTTTGATTTTCAAATACAAATGGTATGTAAAATGACTGATTTGTTTTTGTATTTTTTAGATTGATGAAATGTAAAATAATGCAATTCTAAACCCTAAATGAGATGCAAGTTTGAATGTAAAGTAAGAAACCCTAAATGAGATCTAATTCAATGAAAATTAGATGTAAATGAATGCAAGATCTAACTTAGAATGCAAGAATAGACTTCCAAAATTAGAGAATTACAATGTTCAATAGGTCAGGTTCACCATTATGTTTAGGGGAATGATGTATTACATGAGGGATTCACACTCAACATACTATAGGCTTACTTCACAACAATGGGTTTCACTCCTCAAGGAAATCATCTTTTAAGGCAACTTCGCTTCACGAGGCCATTTTTGGATTACAACCTCACAAACCTAAATAAGGTTACACACACACTTCCTCCACTTCAAATACTGCAACTTACTCAACCAATTCGCTCCATACACCCATTAATGGTAACTCCCTTTCAAACTATCTTCAATGTGCAATAATAGCACTTCTTAAAAAAAAACCCCAACTTTTATCTTCCAGAAAAAAAACACCTAATTCAACACTTGGGACAACTTCAAAAGGGTTGACACAACATGAAAGAACTTATCATACACCCCAAGAGCACAAATTTCCTATTTTGGTGAGCATTCCTTCATAACCTAATTTCAATGCTTTTAGGTCTCCTAAACTGACTATCATAGCTTTACTCTCAAGACATGTACTGCAACCTAGAACGAATCATACATTAGGATACCTTTTTCTTCTTCTTCAAAATATATTTCAAAATAGGTTATGTGTCTTTTGTAATATAAGGCTCAAATCTTGTTGTCTCAGTCCAGAATTAGGCCTAACTAGGCTTGGGTTACACAGGGGTCTACTAGTTGTCTCATTTATATGCTCAATTTCTCATCACAAATGCTTCAAAAATTATTCATATGGTATGCTAATGCTTCTCCAATGGTTTCCCACTCTTCTCTAATGTGTTTTCACCAAACCCTAGGCTCTAGGCTCCTTGACCGATCACAAAACTCTATTTTACAAACTAGGCATCATTGTATCCATCCAAAATCTTATCTTCACATCATGTGGCTTGGAGATATCTTATAATACATATATATAATTCTATACAACTATTTTTAGGAGGTTTCAATGACTGTAAATGGAGAAATGCAGTTTTGAATGACTGTTGTGACCCTAAACTAGGGTTTTAACCTGTTTCAGAAAAATTACAATATTTTCTCTATATTTCATCAATTTACATGCAACCAACTTTACTTGGAAGGTTATTGAAATTATTTTGACATGCAATCATTTATAAATGAACTTATTCCCATACAAGGTCATACAATACATGAGAACAACAAATTTTCTATAGAAAAATGCAAGAAAACAATGCTTTTCAATATTCAAATTCAAAATTACAATCACCCAACACTCTTCAAATGTTCACAAGGCCTTTTAAAGGAATTACAAGAATAATCCTTTAGTTTCCAACTACTTCCCAAGGAAAGAAACTAACTTGACTCTTCACCTTCCCAATTTTGCATTATGACAACTTTTGAAAACATTAACATCTTTTCAAAATGGACACAAAACTTGACCATTGAATCCCTAGTGACCTTAACATATGAAAAATGGTCTCTTGGACCTTATTTCCATGTTGAAACATCACAATTGAACAAAAAATAAGAGTTTCCTCATGGACACATGAAGTTGTCATGGTGCTCCTACACCAACCTCCTGGCCAAAAGAAATTCCAAGCCCTCTTGGATTCAAGGTAGTAACATGTCATCATACTATATATGCTCCTCTTTGAAACAACTCCAATTGGTCTTGATTTTCACCTTTGGTTTCAACTTGTCAAACCAAACTAGCCTCCTTCCTATCTTGTCATCAAGAATCAGATCCTCCATGCTTTGATGTATCCCAATTTCTACCTCAACAACTTGTCCTCCTTTCATTTTGAACTCTTTTTTTTTTCCCATCAAAATTGCTATCATAACAAGGAAGTGATAGATTATTTCCTTAGCATTTTACCTTTGCAAAGTAATAGTGATCTCTTCATCCTTGATCTTCATGTCTTTTCTCAGGTTCTCTATTTCAATTGTCTAATCAAGCCTACAAACCTCTATTTTGATAGTATCAAACTACCTAATGACCTCCTTTGCCACCAAAGCACAAAGCACTATTCCTACTATGATTTCACCATGCTTTTCTAGCCCATTTTGAGGCTTCCTAAGGAATTCATTCTTGAATTTCTCTATCTCAAACCATGATATCAACATATCATCTTCTCCCTTCAACTTTGAATCATTCCTTACTGTCTACACCTCCTCTTCTTCTTGCCTTCTATTTGTTGTCCTTGCTTGTCTTCTTCTTCTATGTAAAATTTTCTTAATGGGCCATACAACTTTCTTGTATATTTTCAAGTTCCAACTTTGCAACTACTGTATCTTCATTTGGAACTCCAAATCTATTCTTTCTATAGCATGATTTAGTTTTTCTCTCTTTCTCACTCTCTATTTACCCCATCTTTTCCCGTTTCCTCTTCCTCTCTTTTTCCTCTTGATTCTTCTTTTGTGAACCCTCTTCCTACAAGTTCCTTATCGAAAAATTCATCTTCTCTTCAAGCAAGTTCCTCTCACCTGCTTCCTCTTGTCCTAGCCTCACCTAGGTCTCTTCTCTTTTCTTCTACCTAGTCTTCTGGCAACTAGGTTCTCTCTTCAACCTACACAAACACAAACACAAAAATACCAAACTCTCTTGCCGAGACCTTCTAAGCTCTTATTCCAATTGATGCAGTACATGAGGGATTCAGAGTCAATCTACTATAGGATTACTTCACAACAATGGGTTTCACTCAAGGAAATCATCTTTCAAGGAAATTTCTCTTCACAAGGCCACTTTCGGTTTACAACCTCACAAACCTAAACAAGGTTACACATACACTTCCTCCACTTCAAAGACTCCAACTTACTTAACCAAATCCCTCCAAGAACCTTCATACACCCATTAATGGTTCCTCCCTTTTAGACTATCTTCAATGTGCAATAATGGCACTTCTTAACCACAAACCCAAAATTTTATCTTCAAGACATAAAAACCAAATACAACCCTTGGGAAAACATCAATAAGGTTGAGAAAACATGAAAAAACTCATCATACACCCAAACAACACAAATTTCCTATTCTTGTTACAATTCCTTCATAACCTGATTTCAATGCTTGTAGGTCTCGTAAACTGGTTGTCAGAGCTTGAATCTCATGACATGCACTAAAACCCAGAACCAATCACACATTAGGATACCTTTTTTTCCTGTTGAAAAAATATTCTTAAATTGGTTATGGGTCTTTTGTAAGATAAGGCTCAAATCTTGTTGTGTCAATCCATAATTAGGCCTAATTAGGATTTGGTTACACAGGGGTCTACTGGATTTCTCATTTCTAGGCTCAATTTCTTCTCACCAATACTTAAAAAATTCTTTCATTGGGAAGTAGTTGGGAACCAAAGTGTTATGCTTGTAATGAATTTTGAGAGGCTAGAATGATGTGTACCCTATTGTAAGCAGATTTTTTTTGGTCACAAAGGACTCATTCACCTTTATTGGAGAATCGGTCCCTATTAGGGTTTCTAAAATTGAGATCTAGGTTCTATTCCTTGATGTCTGCACTCCCAGATCCTCAGTTATTAGCTTCCAAAAAACTTGTTGATTGTTATTGAATAGACACTTTCTAAAGTCAAACCCCTTTTAGGTAATTCAACTGAATGATGGAATAATGAAATTGATGATTGAAACATGAAACAATGAAATATATATACCTTAGAAGTTGTCTTGAAATGTAAATTTTCAAATTAACATGAAGTGTCCATGAAGAATGTAGATCTTGATCTCAAATTAGATGTGGAACAATGCTTGAAAGTAGATCCTCAATGCTACATCAACAATCTTAGCTCAACAACATGTTTGAATGCATGATGCATTTGACATGATGAAATGACCTTGAATTTTTGCAATAAACTCTTGATAATCTACCTTTGAATTCCCTTGAAAATGCTCTTAAAGTGCTCTATAATGCTCTTGTAAATGATTAGGATGCTCTCCTAAAATTCTTAGATTAATTGTTAGATGAAACTATGTGAATTAACCTCATATTTATACTAAATCTAAGAATTAATCCCAAAATTCAAATAATTCAAGCTGACACCGGATCTAGGATTGAAAATAATTATGATCCCACCATAATTAAATTCAAAAAGGGGTGTCCTATGTGAAGAGGACACATTTTCCACTAAAGGAAAATGGGTCCTAGAACAAATTTCTAGGACCATGGTTTGATGGGATGAAATAACATTAAAAACCCACCTTAAAAATGAAAAGAGGTGTCCTATGTGATAGGATCCATTCACCACTACAAATGAATGCATCCTAGAATTGTTTTCTAGGACCTCAAATTTTCCAAGTGTAATGCAATTTGATTATTAGACATCGGGGTAGATCCTTTGGAAAGTGTCATTAAGAAGGCTTAAATTTGAATTAAAGGGGATTATTAAGCTCAATTAACTACAATTAACTAATCAAACTCTAGATAAGTGTGAAATTGTACTACAATGCTTTACAACACCCTAAACAAGGTACAATATAAGTACATTTTAGTTAAAAAGAGCCCTGGATTAATGTGAATGTGTAAAACACACTACAACACTAAATCAAGGCATTATTAGGTTAATCTTATGTTAATTATTCCTAAATTAAGTGTGAAAAATAGTTACTTTTTTCTACACTAGAAGAAGAATATTTTGTAAGAGTGTTGATATTGAGTGAAGGTTCTTTTACTTCTTTCGAGGGACAATAACCAAGACTACTAGTCATTTATTGTGTGTGAGGCTTTATAGGGACACATATACCTTGTTGTCTAGCACCAAATATTTTTCCACTATAACTAAGTTGTTTCATAAGTTCATAAACTCTTCCATAAAGAATTTTCATTCCTTTTGGATTCAATGGTTGTTCATAATGGACTTCATCAAATTTTGTTGTCTAATTTGTTTTTTCTTCTAAAGTGGTTGAGGTGGATGCTTTTAAATTTTGTTTTTATATAACCACTTTTTCTTTTCTCTTTTCAAACTATTTGTTTATGATCTTGTACTCTCCCCTGAATGTAGGTGCAAAATATAAGGAATGTGAGGTATCTTCTAACAAGTTAGTGACTTCCTCAATGTTCTTCTTGTGTTCTTATTCCTTAATGACTTCAAATTTTGCAATTGATTTCCATTCTTTCAAGGGATATCGTCCTTTCCTCAACAATCAAACAACTTCTAGGTTCAGGATAGCTTTGAGTGTGTAAACTTTATTTTTGTAGATATACTTCATTTTACAATGAAGAGTCGAAGGAACCCCATTCATGAAATGAATCCATGGCCTTCCTAAAATAAGATTATATGAAAGACCAATGAAGTATAACATGAATTGAAGTTATTTATTTTACTTTCCCAAATTTAATAGATAATGTAATCACACCAAGTTATTTTTTTCATACGTTATCAAACCCATGAATAGATAAAGAATCAGGTTGAATTTATATTTTTCCTACTCTAATCTTGTTGAAAAATTTTATGCTACATAAATTAAGGGTTGAGCCACTATCAACAAGAATTATTTTTATCCCATTTTTATTAAACTAGGCTATTATCTTGAATGATCGATTTTGTTTTTGCACTTCTAACAAAGGTAACTCATCTCAGTGATGGAAAATAATGTCTAAGTTGACCAGAGTTATGGCTTAAATTTGGGCTTCCACATCAGTTTGTTGCACATTAGGAGGAGTTGGAACTTGTTGTAAACACTTCGAAGCATGTTATGATAACTAAGTGAGGCTTGAATAAGGTCCCATAAGGATAACTTATCAAGAGTATTCTTAAGTTGTTCAAAAAGATCATACTCCTTTCCACTATGTGAGGGAAAATGAGGAGCACTAGGTAAGATAGGTTGAGGCAATGGGAGGGATGTTCAAATTGTTTTGCTTTTTTGTGGATTAATCCTAGTGTTATATGTATGGGCGATAGTATTGTAACTCAATTATTGTTAAACATTATCATTATCAAGTTTCCTTTTAGGTGGTTATATGATAAGCATAGGTTTATTTTGAACTTGTGGTTGTTGTGAGGGTGGGTATATGGTAAGAAGTGGATCAAGAAACCATTTCAAGGGATATCTAATTTGCATAACCTAAAAAGGATTGTACTTATTTTCATGTTCTCTTAGTGAAGGGGGGTCTAATGTCACTTGATCATATTCATCAAAGGAATCCTCATCATTATTATTGTCATTTTCATCCACTATGATATCTTCCTTAGTAGGAGAGTTTTTAGAAGAGCAACAAACTAGATCTCCATGACATTGATAGTTCAGTTTTTCTAAAATAACTTCATCACAAATAAGGGAGTTACCAGTGGTTGGATTTTCTTGCTTATCAATGATGGAATCCTATTTTTCAATAATTTTTTCACTAGGGGAAGAGAGACAAATAGGAATCTGATAACTCTCATTGGCTTGATCTTCTAACACCAAAATATTTTCTTCACAAATAGGAGAGATATTGGGAGAAGAAAAAGTTTGATTTCCATGATTATCCACCATTGTATTCTCCTTCACTAAAGCATTCTCATAAGTGGAAGGGGTGAACTATTTCTTAGCATGCTTAGAAAGGTGAGATATTGTAGACACGAAAAATATGCATACATGTAAATCCAATAGTTTAATCAAATAACCTTCATTTCATATTTCAAATTAAATAAATCCACTTCATCATGACATCATTTAAATAAATCAATTAAATCCTAAAATTTTATTAATTAACCTTTATCTTGCATCATCCTTTAATAAATAAACTAAACTTTATTTAATTAAAAGCCTAAAGTCATATTTCTCCCTCTTGATTTAAATAAATCAAATATTCATGTCAAAAGGGTCAAACTCACCTAATCATCACTTAAGCTAATCTAATCCTAATTAACCTAACGTAGCCACCCATCACATCCTCTAGCTTTTCCCACTTGACCAAATAAATCAATTTATTGATTTGGGTATGTGCAGGATCATGGTATGCCAAAAAGTGGCAATATTTGTAGGGTATGTGGCTGACGACTTTTTTTTCACCCAAAATTAATGAAATGAAAAGGGTTTTTAGAGGAGATTCTCAGCTTTCCAAAAATATAAATTATGATTTAATTTGAATTTAATAAATAATTATTATTCATTTTCTATTAGAATTATGACTAAAGTCCGATCGATAGGCTGATTGAAAAACATCTATAACTTTCAAACGGTATCATATGTTTTGAATCCAAAACATGCGTCACATTCTATGCTTTACATACTATAGGATTGAAAAAGAAAAATTAAATTTCATGAATTTTGACCAAGTTAAGGTGGTCGACGAGTTTTATATTTTCTAAAAGTTGTAATAAAAAATCATAATTAATTATTTACTTGGAAAAAATTACAAAAAAATATGCATCACATCCGAACATGAGTCCTCTACTTATATATAAAATCTTACAAAAAATATTATCATTTTATTATGGTTAGGGTGGTCGACGACACCTACTTCTTATTTTTCCCTGAAATTTAAGTACTGCATTGAAATTTCAAATTTTCACCAAATAGATTTTATTTATTTTTAAATAAACCTAGTATTTTAGAAACTACATTCAATTTTCTACAAATTCTATTCTTACATATTTTTGAAATAATATAGATAACTTATTCAAATATTTACGTCAAGTTGGCTAACACTAATTTTTCTGAATTTTTTGCCACTTAAGGGCCTGTTTGGCATACCATGATCCTGAACATGCCCATTTATTAAAATCCTTATTTTCTTTCAACTTGGCATAAAAAAATAGAATATTCCCTCAAGTTTGAAAATGAGGACAAGTTGACTTGTCCGTTCCAACATTGCATTAACTTCTCATTTTCATGTCCCCCTCTCAACATTTATTTCACAAATTTGAATTTGAATCTCCCTCTCTTGGGAACATTGGCCAAAACTTGCACGTCCCTCAACCTATGGCAAGTTGACAAGTGGCCACTTTTCATTGGTTTGTATTTAGTCCCACATTCATCCATTTGGCCATTCTCTCATCAAGATAAATCTATAAATAGAAGGATTAATCTTCATCAACTCATCTACATCTTCATGCAAAGTTACTCTCTTGATTTGAGAACTAATTTTTCTCTTCATCATAGTGCATTGCATCATTTCAGTTTTTAGCAAGGATTGGGAAAGGGTCATAAGCAAATTTGACACCAATCCACTATGGAATAGGTACTTGTTATGCTTTCATAATGTCTTTAGATTTCTCTTGTTATTTGTTGCATTTTGAAGAATTCACATGTTATTTCATAGGAAAATTTTGATGAATTTGTAGACCACTAACCCATGCTTGAAGTTTTAAGTGTTTGCAGATTTTAATAGGTTCTCACATGTGGCGCTAGAAGGAGGGCTATGCATTCTGGTTTTAGCAATCAACTTTACATTTGTGGAATCCAGTTTTACATTTGCTAAATCCATTCAGTTTTAAAGTCTTTTCAAATTGACATTTTATTTTGGTTTTAGCATTGGAATTCAATTTTAAGTTTGATAAACGCATTTAGTTTTTTTTTTTTTTAAGAGTTTCAAAGTCATTGCATTCTAGTTTTAGCAATTAGCTTTATGCCTGTGGGATTTAGTTTTGCACCTGCTAAATGCATTTAGTTTTAAAGTATTTTTCAAAATTACTTTGTAATAGTTGGCTTTACACCTGCCCATTGCATTACTTTGAAAACATTCTAAGATGTGTTGGAGGCGCATCCTTTACCCCTACTGATTGCAATGGATTAAAGAACTTTTATTTGTTGTTTTATATGCACCTACACCCAACTTGGTGTCGATTCCACAACAAGGAATAGGAGTGGAAGTCTTGTGTTGGGTCAAACCACAAGTAGAGCCTTTGCTCTTGATTGCCAACTCCCTTTGAGTGAAAATTAGTCTGCACAATGTATGGCTCCCCAGACTTGTTGCCTAAAAATTTGAAGTCGAATTCATCATGTTGATCACCTTACAAAGACATATAGAAGGTTGTAACAGTGTCTGCTTAGTCCCCTACAACAAGCCTGGTCTGAAAATTTTCCTTTCTGAAGAGGTATGTGCTTTTAGAAGAAAATCCCGCACCAGAAATGTTGTTGAGCTTAAGCTTGAGCATTTGTCCCTCATACATGACATGATCCTTTGCCCAACTGGGATAGAAGAATTCATTGAGCTATGCACAATATGAACCCCACACTCTCACTAAGAAAATGAGGGTGAGAAAAACCCACCAGCATATACTCTTCCCAGTGACAGACATGGAAAGTAATCACTGTGATCGTAGTAATAAGGAGCCTCTACCCTGCAATTTATATACTCAGAGCTGGACGAACTACAAGGTAGAATACCAGTCATGGTGAACTCTTGTTGAATTTTGGAAAATTTTATAGGAATCATTTTTTTTACTTGCCCTTTTGCATTTAATTTAAAATCCTTTCAAAGGTCTCTTAGACGCGTCATTACACCTACCACTTACATTTGCTTTGAAATCTCTTCAAATGCCCTTACTGTGTGGCTTTGTACCTCTCGATGACACTTGCTCGAAAATTCTTAAAGCCTTTTTCAAATTTTTGCATAGCCTTACACCCATAGAATGGCATGAGACCGCATTTCTCTAAGGCATTTTGTCAAATAATCTGTATGCCTTGTAGACCACGAGAACACATTCTTTCAGCCATTCTGTCAAATAGTTCGCTATGAATATATCAACCTTTTTTTTTTTTCTTGGCAATTACTAAATAATAGAATGCCTAGAGGATAATGAGTACATCACAGAAGGTGTTGTTGACATTATTGCAAAGGCTAGTGTCTCGATTGAAGAACAAATGACAAAGACAACTAGCTTAGTAGATATTTTGCTTGAAACACTATGTGTAAAGACTAATCGAGGATTTCCATTATGTGCTGGTGTAGAACCTAGGTCATGTGCAAGACTGAACAACAAATAAAATCATTCAAACTATTCTCTTCTAACATGTACAAAAAGTTAAATGTGTTGAATGTTGATGTTTGGATCTAACCTCTCGGTAATGTACGCATTAATGCCTCAACGCGTTTATGATCTTTGACGGGCGGGGTTGGCATCACTTTAAATGTGTTAGATTCCAATCTTCTCTTTTGTTAAAATTAATTTAGAGTGCACGTCACCTTTTAATTCATGTGGTGGGTTTAGTTTTCATCTGATCTAAATATTTCTTTTGAGGCGCTTGATATTCACTTAATGTTGCTGTCCTTTAGAAGTTCCCATGCACAATATATTTTGAGTTGCAGACTATATCAAAAATGGTGTTTCATTTTAACTCGCCAGTTATTATAACATTATGTGCTAGATTCGGTTTGTCTTGATTCTGACATTGAGATTGTAATTTGAGATTTCCAAACAAAACCAGTTTTAAAACAAATCATAATCATGTTGTTTTGAGGATAGCAGGTAGTCATAGTACTTCCCATTTTTGAAAATTATTTGCATATACCCCAAGTGAATAAAATTAAATTGATCTTTTTTGCTTCCGTAAATTTTGACAATGGTAAAATGTCTATAGAAATTGATTGGCCTCGAAATAAAAACTTACATCTGGTTTCTTTAACATTGGATTTTTATTTTTTTACTTTTCTAACTTTAGATCTTTTGTTTTAAGTTTAGTTTTTAAGGTTCTGATTACTTGTATTTTAATTTTAGATTAATTCTATTTTAACCATAGTTTTTTTTTAAATTTAGTATTAGCTTTTAATCTTTATATTTTTATTTTTATTTTTAAAAGTTAGTGCTTAACTTTTGACATTACCTTGTAATTTTAGATTAATTCACTATTAATGTAGAATAGTTTTTTATAATTTTTAATTTAGATCAATCCAAATTTTAGAGTAGATTTTAATTCAAACTAGTTTTTAATTTTAGAATCTAGACAAGTTTTTATTTTTTAATATGGTTGAAGGGGATTGTGGAAAGCAAGATTTCTATTAATGATTCAGTTATTTTTATCAACCTTTTCCTTGAAATCAATGCTTGAAGCAATTTTAATTTGACCTTTGTATAATTATTATTTTTTTTCTTTTTTCTACATATAGGAAAACAAAGGAAAGCAAAAGGAAAACAAAGGAGAACAAAGAAGGCGAAAGGAAAAACGAAAGGAGGAGAAGTAATGAAGATGATGTCTTGAAAGATTAAAGGTTTTTTTAACACTTTAGTGTTTGTTTAAACACTTTTCATGAAATTGTTATCTTTTCTTTCTTAGGACACTAATTTTCATTTGGGTTTAAGAAGAATCTTTCAAATTCTTCTTGCAAAGGCTAAAACGAACATTAGGGATACCACTTACTAGATTTTGTTTCTTGGATTAACAATTGAACAAAGTATCTCTTACTCATCTTTTGGTGCTTAAAAAGAACTCACATTTTTCTTTGTGGATTTAAAAAGAACAAGTGCAACTTTGTTTTTCATGAAACCTTACTTAAACTAAAGGTATTGAAAAAGGACGTATGCACTTCTCTCGCACTTTATAGTGATCTTGAGAATCAAAAGGAATTTTTCATTACTTTAGGGTGAGATAAAGCAATCACCTCCACACTTTGATTTAGGTTTAAAATTAAACAGGATCTTGTGCAAGTGTGAGTGGGGGAATTATTGCGTATATTCTCTCTCTTTGTTACCATCAAAGATGGATCGAGTTACAGATCTTGTCTTTACTCGCTTTTGTTTATCCTAGAGGGCCTGCCTTGGGGAAAAAGTACTCACCCAAGGGAATGACTCAAGCAGTAACACTCTAAAGCCAACAGTATTTCTAGCCAGGATATAAATGTGGGTATTGGAAGAAATGCCAATATCACGCGGTTGATTCTGACAAGATGGATCCGAAAGGGGACTCTTGCCATATGGGTCAATCTCGACAAATGAAAAGTCCTTACTAGAACGCATGTGCTAGAATTTTCCAAAATCCTTTAATCTATTTGTTGGTGCAAGAACGGTCATTCTAAAGCCGCCCCACACTTTTACGGTCTTTAGTAGAAATGGAAAACATGCCATGGGAGTTTCGTGGGTGTTGATGCTTGGATGCCCCATATAAGTGAGTGTCATGGAGGGGATCCAGTGGGGTCAAGCAGCTAACCATTTGCTAAAGATAAGCGTAGCTAGACTTGTCCAAGTGGGAATCCAACAAATATTGTCTTACACATCCATAGGGGTTTGTACTTGCTCTTGGTTTGAAAACACGGTGGTTTGATCAAAAACATTTGAAAACAAACATTTAACATGATCCTCAAAATTTCAAACCCTTTAGGAGGAAAATACCATTGATCAAATTCTAGTGTTATTGCTTTCCCTTGGGATTACATCCTTAGAGGTTTCTAAGAACTTGAATTTACAGCTCAATTTTCCCACTAAAGTTAAAAAATAGGTAACCCTGGCCTTAATTTCATCAAACTTTCACATAATATACCTTGTGAAATGAGACGAAGTTGAGACATTGGACATTCATTTTGAAAAATAATTGAGAATTTTTTGTGATAAAAATAATCCATTAAGCAAAGATTAAAAAAAATTGGACCCCACACATGTGTCTCTAATGATTTCATGCAAAATCAAGATCAAGAAACCAAAGGTGAAAGCCCTTAGTCTGAAATCCCATCAAGAACATATCTCTATGTTATATGAAGTCAGACAAAGACTGCTTTTCAACTTTTACAAAAAGGCTTCAAAGAACAATCCTGGTTTGTATTCATTCTATTACTGCCAAAACCCAAATCTCTTTAGAGAGTTTGAACATCTTGTTTAGAGAAAAGCTTGTTCTTCAATACCTAGGTCTAGGCAAACAAAGTGTCTTTTTTAGGTTCATCTTAGGATCAAAGAAAATCAGTATATTTTTCATCCATCCTTCAAAACATCAAAACAAACATCATCTCACAATCACCTTTTGTAAAATCTTGTAATCATCCTTAATGCTAGGATTTTTGGATAAATCAAAATCATCAAAATCCTTGGGACTAAATCCTTGAAAAAATTATCAAAATCACCTTTGGCTAGGTATGTGTAGATGTATCCTTTTGCATATGCTTAGTCAACAGTTATGAAAACCATCTTGTTTAGCTTGGTATATGTAGATGAATCCTTCATCATATGCTTAGTGAAACTATCATATTGTTTGGATAGGTGTGGGTAGATGCATCCTTCTCCCCACACATATTCAAAATGTCATCCTTTGATCAAATCTATCCCTTAGATAATCATCCAAATATCTTAGGGTATATTTGTTCAAAATCAAAATCAAAGTCAAAATCAATCAAGGACAAATCA
The DNA here is from genome assembly GCA_007258455.2 of Sequoia sempervirens. Classification (NCBI taxonomy): domain Eukaryota; kingdom Viridiplantae; phylum Streptophyta; class Pinopsida; order Cupressales; family Cupressaceae; genus Sequoia; species Sequoia sempervirens. Next base: position 255,712,923 of record VDFB02075321.1, on the reverse strand, counting down.
AAATCCGCAACATATCTGAAAGTCCCAAAAGCCTAGTATCTCCTTCAAGATTTACCAAAAGATCATAACATCCACATCATTCATCTTTTACATCATCATAATATCACCTTTCGATCCTCAAGATATCCTAAATTTTTTTGCTTTGAGACATAAAATAAGGATCAATCCAAAGAATCAAGAGATTCATCTCCCATTCTTAAAAATTGATCCTTGTTTTATGGTTGAAACCGGATCTCAATAGAAGAAGAGACTGGAAGCCAACAAAGAAACACCCGCTTCAAGTGATTTAAGTCAAACCACTCCTGAAATGAATCCCATTGGGTCTGGAACTCTCACAGTTAACCTTCAGACATCATCACAAAATCTGCAAGAGGAAAACCAACGAGAGGTTCTTGCCTTTGGAATGACTCATGATGAAATGACTGAAATGCTTCAAAATCTAGAAAACCATAAAATCATCAACATCATGATGAGGCTCAACCCTTCATTATACATGCTTGAATTAGCAAAAAAGGGAGCCAAGTTACCTTTAGATTTTGACGAGTACCATAGTCGAGACATCATTTCCTCCAATCTCATCCACCATTCCCATCTCATCTACACCCCCATCCCAAAACATCAAGGAAAACATTTCGTAGATCACGACATCGTTTGCTCCAACCCAACCCAATGTTAATAAGGGAAATGCATTCCTCAATGCTATTCAAACACACCCCCTTGTTAATAATCAAAACTTGGATGCAAATACCATATTGGAACAAAACATACCCCAAAACCCATTACACAAAAAATTTCCTCTCACATTCCATCATGATCCATCATCATCATTTTTTTACGCATCACCTTAAACACCTCTCCTCACAAATTCGCAAGAGGATGGAGATATGTTCGGACCTGGAGGTATTTTTGGCACCACAACATTTTCACAACAACTCACACCCCTTACATTTCCACCACTTCCACCATTGCCATCATCATCCACACCACTCCTTGGCTTAGGGCTTCCCCCTTTACCAAGTATCGATCAAAACAACATCCCAAATATCAACCAAAGAATTATTTAAAATGCTCAAAACTTGTCATTCTCATCGCAACAACAGATGACAAACACACAAGCAATTGCAACATCATCAAACGCCCCCATAACATCGCAAAGCATGGTCTCTCATGGGCCAATCACATCAACGACACCACTTATGACTCAAACCACCACATCAACAACACCATCCACCAATCAAATAATCAACGCGACATCACCTCTCACCACTACAAAAAATGCCATTCTAAATCCACCACCACCCCCACCACCACCAACTTCCACCACATCAAACCAATACAACGCGGCATTGCAAGCTACTTTTCAAAGGGGATTCCAACAAGTGTAGAAACAAAAATCTGTACACCTAGTTGCTCAACAAGCTACTCAAGTTGGCCAAGCTGCACAAGCCGCATTAGAAGCGCAACAAGCCATGCAAGCCCAAGCTTTATTGCAACAACAACAACAAGCCGCACAAGCATTGAAAGCACAAAAGGCCACTCAAGCACAACTTCTATTGCAACAAGAAGCAGCACAAGCACAAGCCACACAAGCACAAGGTGAAGTGCAAGCTCAATATCAGGCACAACAAGCCCAATATCAAGCACAACTTCTTGCAAAAAGACAAGCAATGCAATTGCAACCATATCAGCAAGCAATAAAGCAATATCAAGAGCAACAAGAAGCAGCAGAATTGGCAGCCCAACAACAAGCGTTGTTGGAACAACAAAAAGTAAAAAAACAAGCCTTGTTGGAACAACAACAAGCACAACAACAAGCAAAAATCTTAGCGCAACAATAGTAAGATCAACAATAGGCATTGTTCATACAAAAGTAGGTGGAAGCCTACCTCATTCAGAAAAACATACAAATACCATCAAACAACACACCGACCAACCCACCCATCCAACCCACGATCAAAAAAACCTAAAACACTTTCATCCCACCCCCTGATGTGCAAAATGATGTAATGACACAAATCAAGTTGCTCTTGCAACAAGTGCTCGATCTTCAATCAGGATGAACAAAGAAAACACCAAGCAACTTGTGTCCCTATCCATTTGATAGGAGCCTAGTGATGAAACCATTCCCACAGGCATTTGAAATCCCCAAATTTGACAAATATTGAGGGATGGGAAACCCTGAAGATCACATTAGGGAATTCCAGGTTCATTGCATTTAAGTCGCATATGACGATACTTATCTGACGCGGCTATTCCCTAGGTGTTTGGCAGGCCACACTATGGAATGGTTCTCTGGTTTACCTTTAGGCATTAGAACATTTCAAGAATTTATAGATGCATTCATTAAGAACTACACATGTAACATTGCAATGGATTTTAGTCTAGAAGAACTCTCAGCTCTGAAACAAGGAAAGGGTGAATCTTTCACTTCATTCCTACAACGATGGTGATCCAAGGCTAATTAGAGCAAGTGGAACATGCCAGAAGAACAAGTTTGCACCATCATAGCCAACCTTGAAGGCCGCTTGGCATTTCATCTCAAGGTTCATGGCATCGCCACATATGATTAGTTGATCTCCAAGGTGCTCAGCATCGAAAGATCCCTTATGACTCAACCTGTGAAATCAACACCATACCCCGAACAACAAAACAACTTCCCACCATCCAATTACAATGATAAACCTTGCACATGGGCAAGAAACAAAAACATTACTAATAATGGTGTCATCGATGACAAGGTGGTCATTAGTGCCCCTCACCAAAATACATATGCATCACAAATCCAAACACAACACCAAAACAATCATCACATAACACACCAACCAAACAACAATCCAACAATCAATAATCTCAATGAGCAAAGAGGACCACCCCAATGCAAGAGTTATCCCAAGCGAAAATACACCACTTTGACGGAACCGCTTGAGAACATAATGAAAAAGTTGATAGATGAAAAACTCATCAAAGCTCCTACATTTGAGAATTACCAAGAACCAGATGTGAAACCTCCTTGGTATAATGAGAATCAACTCTGTGAGTTCCATAAAATCAAAGGCCATACCATGAACAGTTGCGTGAGAATGAAAAAAATCACCAAAGATCTAATTGATAAAAGAATCATAAACATGGAACAACCTACAGGAAATCAGGATCTTAAGATATACATGAATCTGATGCTGAATCATGGAAACAAAGGGAATAAAAATGATAAAGGTAAAGGCACCCACTCAAACGTAAATCATGTCTATGAAACAGTCATCACCTCCCTAGATAAAAATTTCATGGTTATCAACATCAAGGGCTCCTATGCCAAAATTTGTGGAGTCACCACAAGAGGCGGAAAAGTAACCATCGCATGATCATCCCACCCAAATAGAGTCCCTACATCTAGGTCTATTACAAATGGCTACAATGTCCTAGCTAAACTCAAGAGAACGCCAACACAAATCTCCATCATGAAGTTGCTAAAAATCTCATCTTCCCATAGGAAAATCCTTGAAGAAGCATTGGCCTCATCCACTGTCCCCGCAGACCTTGATGTAGAGCAATTCCAAGTTATGGTCAAAAATATCATTACGCCTAATCTTCTTACATTCTCTAACCAAGATTTCCCTGCCCAACCATCTCACAACCATGCACTTCACTTGGAAGCCATAGTACATAAAATCAAATATCAAAAGGGTCTTGGTGGATGGAGGTGCGGGTTTGAACATTTGTTCTCTCAACCTCATCAAGCAATTGAAAATATCAGAGGATTCGATTGACAAAGGGAAGGGTATCACGATAAGAGCATATGATGATCAAGAAAGAGTGTCTCAAGGCATGATCAAACTCCCTATTCAATTAGGGCCAACTCTCATTGAAACCACTTATCAGGTTTTGGACCTCGACTTGCCATATAACATCCTCCTAGGACGTCCATGGATTCATGCAATGAAAGCAGTAGCATCAACTTTCCACCAATGTGTGAAATTTACACATAACGAACAAGAAGTAACCATCCATGGAGATCCTGAACCTTTCTCATATTGCAAAAATATTGAAGCAAAGTATTACAAAATCCCCCAAGTGCCAAAAAATGATGAGGGCCCATCCACACAATACATCGATCCTGCCACCCTTGCATCCACTTCTGTGACAAAGACACCCACCACTCCCGCAATTCCCACCATTTCTAACATTAAGCTCATCATCCAGGATGACGGTTGTGGAAGCTACAAGCTCCCTAACAATGATTTTGTGGTAGGAGAGTTACCACAATCTCCTAGATCACAGGGTCATCCACAAGAAAATCAAGCTTCCACATCACAAACGTCTCCTAAATACTATCCCGAATTCACAAGCTGGGGAGACCTTGGCCAGGAGGTTATTGAGGAAGATCCATCACATATGCTATATCAAGATGAAAGACCAGTACCAGAATTACCAATGGATAACGGAAGCAAGGGTATACAAATGATGCTAGCAATGGGATATGACAGAAATCAAAGACTAGGACAAAATGACAATGGGCTCATAATACATATCTTGCAAGAGACGCAACCCATAATAGATCTTTGCCTTGGATGTACCCCTCTGAGTATAACCATACATGGCCAAAGTCCTCCGGTTAGAGCGGTTAATAAACTTTGTCAGCCAACTGCAGCAAAACTACGATTACTAGTATCCACAGATCGTGTTCTAGATAACTATACCTTTGATATAACCGATGTCTGTAGTAGTAGTGATGATGAGGACCGCATATCCAATCTACCTAGGCTATTCAAAGATACCACTCTTTTCATGATTAGCGCCCTATCTTTTGAATCAAATCACCAAGATCATGAAATTAGATTAGTATACCACCAACTAATTGACTATGACCAACGAGGACCACCGGTTCTTGATACATTTGAAAATGATGAGGCGCTCTCAGAATTCATGGGATTGTTGGACAACATTCTAGATGGGGATCACAAAGCAAGGTTTACAATGAAGTTGGACACATGCCTATTATGGGGAAACGATTGAATCCTTCAGTCGCAAAAGTGAGAAATTAAGAATAATATCCAAGTCCTTGAGTGAAAACCACACTGTGGCACTCTCTGACAAGAAAAGAGTAAAAAGAAATGATACATCCAATGGTGAAAACTTTTCTAAGGAACCCAAGGATGAGGGATTCAATATTCCTTTAATAGCTGTTCATCAGGAAAAGTCAGTAGTCTTGGCAGAAAAATGTAATCCTATCAACCTAGGAACAAAGGAGACCCCGCATATCACATTTTATGCAGAATCACTACTATCAGAAGAGCAAGAGCTCCTAGCAGCCTTCTTAAGGGAAAGAAAGATAAACTTCACATGGAGTTATGTTGACATGCCAGGACTTGATCCAAAAACTGTGGTTAACCACTTAGCAATGTATCTAGAAGCAAATCCTGTCAAACAAAAGTTTTGAAAAATGCACCCTCAGATCACCTTATTGGTCAAAATGGAGCTAAAAAAGCTACTAGATACAGGATTCATACGACCAATAGATTATCCAGAATGGGTATCAAACTTGGTACCTATTTCAAAGCCTGACAGAGCCATTAGAATCTGCACAGACTTCAGAGATTTGAACAAAGCATGTCCAAAAGATGACTTCCCACTTCCTAACATCCACATGATAGTAGACATGACAACAGGACATGAGATGTTATCACTAATGGATGGATTTTCAGGATACAATCAGATCATGATAGCTAAAGAGGACCAAAATAAGACAACTTTCACTTGTCCATGGGGGACTTACTACTGGAACATGATGCCATTTGGCCTAAAGAACGCAAGAGAAACATATCAATGGGCCATGACATTAATATTCCATGAGATGATCCATAAAATAGTTGAAAACTATGTTGACAACATTCTAGCTAAGTCAAGAAAAAGAAAAGATCACATAGCAACCCTAGGTGCCATCTTTGATAGACTAGACGAGTACAAGGTCAGACTAAACCCAAAGAAGTGTATATTCGGCGTACAATCAGGAAAGCTCCTAGAATATATAGTATCAATGAGGGGTATTGAGTTGGATCCAGTGAATGTGAAAGCAATCCTCGAAATGGAAGCACCAAAGACATTAAAACAATTGAGAGGCCTCCAGGGTAGACTTCAATCCATTCAAAGGTTCATAGCACAACTGGCAGATAAATAGAACCCATACTCTCACCTACTCCACAAGGGAGTAGTGTACAAATGGGATACCAAGTGTGAAGAGGCATTCAACAAAATCAAGGAATATCTACTGACACCACCAGTCTTAATGCCACCCATCCCAAGAAACCCATTGATTCTACACATGTCAGCAACAATAGCAGCCCTTCGAGCTCTCCTAGCTCAGCATGATGAAAACAGAACAGAGAGGGTTATTTATTACATCAGTAGGACAATGGTTGTTCATGAGCTAAACTATTCATTCATTGAGAAAGCATGCCTCGTAGTAGTGTTTGCATCATAGAAATTCAGACATTACATGTTGGCACACAAAATAAAGCTCATTGCCAAAATCGAGCCACTCAAATACCTACTATCAAAGGTAATGCTCATAGGAAGAATAGAAAAATGGGTAATGATACTGTCATAATATGACATCAAATATGTGGAGAGGAAAGCAATCAAGGGACAAGTCATCGCAGACCAACTGGCAGAAGCACGTATCTATTCTAAGAATCCTCTTGTCTCTGAGTTTCCAAATGAGTCTATTTTCAACCTCAACGTAGCTAACCACTGGAAACTATACTTCGATGGCTCATACACACAACATGGATCAAGAGCTAGTGTTTTCTTTATCGCACCACAAGGAGATTACATACCAAGGTCCTAGAAACTAGCATTTCCTTGCACTAATAATATTTTGGAATATGAGGCTTTAACCATAAGTCTCAGAATAGCAGTGCAATGGAACATCGTAGCTCTCAAAGTATATGGAGACTCCCAATTGATCATAAATCAAGTGAACGATGAATACCAAACCAAGGACGACAAGCTCACTCCATCCAAGAAATTGGTGGAGACTCTAAAAGAATCCTTCATCGAAATTACATTTGAGGAGATACCTAGAGCCAACAATAGAGCAATAGATGCCATGGAAACAATTGGGTCCCTATTGGACATCCCCAACAATGTTCCAATATATGAATTCCTGATAGAGCAGCTTCTCATGCCCACATTCAAGGTACCAGAATTATAATTTATGTGCACAATCATTGGTCCCAGTGATCCTTGGTACGAGGACATTTACACATACCTTCATATAGGAGTCATACCCATCGACCTACCTTCAAACCTAAAGCGAACCTTTGTTAAAAAGGCATCTAGATTTTTCATCCCAGGAGATACTCTATACCGTAGGAGCATATAAGGAACCCTACTACACTACTTAAATGCTGAGGAGGCATTAACCACTCTAACTAAGTACATAATGGTATATGTGGTTCACACTCGAGTGGAATGACCATAGCTAAGAAATTGCTAAGGATGGGGTATTATTGGCCCACAATGGAAAGAGAAGCACATGATCATGCCAGAAAGTGTCTACAATGTCAACAACATGGGGACCTCATCCATGCTCCAGCTCAAGAGCTTCATCCTATTGTCACACTGTGGCCCTTTTCACAATGGGGACTCGATCTCATTGGGAAAATCACACCCACCTCATCTAATGGCCACAAATTCATCATAACCACAACATAGTACTTTACTAAGTGGGTGGAAGCCATACCCATGACGTACATAATAGGGAAGCAAATTTCAAAGTTTATCCTAAACCATCTCATTTGTCAATATGGTGTTCCACAAGCCATTATCTCAGATAATGGGACACCATTCAAGAATCAGGATGTCTACAACTGGTGCGAGAAATTCAAAATCCAACATCGTTTCTCTACACCATACTATCCTCAAGGCAATGGCCAAGCAGAAGCTACAAACAAAACCATTTTTAAAATCCTCAAGAAAATAGTCAATGACACAAGTCATGATTGGCGCCTACAACTTATTCTCGCCCTTTGGGCCTATCAAACAAGCATCCACACACCCACCGGTGCCAACCCCTTCTCCTTGGTCTACGAATCAGAAGTCGTACTTCCCATTGAGATTGAGCTCCCATCCCTTAGGATATCACTGTAAAACCTCATAACAGATGAAGAGTATCGGGTATCAAGAATAAATGAGCTAGAGTTACTAGATGAGAGACGTATTGATGCTTTGAATCATTTGCAAGTCTATCATAATAGACTCAAAAGGAGCTACAATAAGAAAAACAGAAGCAGGATGTTCCAAGTTGGAGAACTGGTCTTAAAAGAAAATTAGAACAATATCCCAAACCCAAGCAGTAAAGGAAAATTTGAACCCAATTGGTTGGGACCATTCATCATAAACACAAGTTACAAATCAGGGGCATATCAGTTATCAACATCTAAAGGGGAACCTCTGCAGGAGCCCATGAATAGCTCCAATCTCAAAAAGTTTTATGCCTAAATCTTTCAAGGTATAGAACCAAAAAAAAAAAAAAGTCCTAAAAAATGGTTACCTTGGTGAAAACGGCAAACTTGGTGACAACAAAAAAATCAAAAAAGAAAAAAATCCAAAAAAATCAAAAAATGGATCAAAAAAAAAATTAGTAAAGAGAAAAAATCATCCTCTAGTGAAAACCACTTCGGTGGCACTTTGGGCAAGTACTTGGTGAGAACTTGGAAAATAGGAACCTTGCGTAAATAAGCACTTCCCATCCACCAAGATCTTTACAACTTGTTCTGTATCATCCATCCATTTCACTCATCCACTCGCATCTGCACCATAGCTTGGTCCTATGTTCGTATCATTGTCCCTCCTAGTACTACTCGGCCCATCCTCAAGGTCAGTTTGTCCTTCCTTTATCGGAGTAGTCTATTGCATCACGCTCGGGGAATTTTCTCATTGGATTAGATTCGTGTATATCCTTAATGTCCTAAAAAATCAAAAAATCAAAAAACATAAGAAAATCAAAAAATCCAAAAACATAAAAAAAATCAGAAAATCCAAAAACATCAGAAAGTTAGAAAATTCAAAAAGAAAAAGGTCAAAAAGTCAGTCAAAAAGTTAACAATAGAGTCATCTTGTCGAATTACATCATCTCTGAGCTTGAACATAGGCAAGGTTGATCTTTGATCGTCCCCCAAGACACTTAGGTTAGTCCTTTAGGAGTTTGTCATAATAAATTGACATCTCATCGTGTATATTGTCATTTGTAAATCAGTCAAGTCATAAGTCAAACTACGTGGTCTCTGCGCGTATAACGTAGGCAGGGCTAATCTGTTGATCAGCCCCTGAGGCCCCTAGGATAGGTCTTGAGGTTAGTCTCTTGGTAAAAATCTCCAAAACATTTAAAAAATAGAAAATCAAAACATTTGTAAAACCTGGAAAAATACTAAAAATAACCTCAAAACATTGCAAAACATCAAAAACATCCAAATATTTGAAAAAATCCATCCATCTCATTTTGCTTGCACCTACAATAAAAACCATCCATAATAAACTAATCTCCACCCTCAACCTTTGGTGAAACAGTTAGAAACAAGTCTAGCAGGTTAAAAGTTAAACTAAAAAATGTTAAGTCTCAGGTCTAAGTCAATATGTAAACAAGTTGGTCAATTCTTTGTGTCAATAGTCCATCATCCAATCAGTCCCATATCAATCATATGATAACATCATGTCCTAGGATGAATCCTTCCTACAGGGGGAATTATTTATCAGAAAGAACACTTTGGATAAACGAAATGATGTGTCACTATCCACTAACATGTCCTAGGATGTATCCTTCCTACAATGGGCATTATCTTTTGGTAATAGTTTCATTTCCTATCCTTGAAAACACATTCCCTTTTGGTTAGCGGTATTGAAGAACATCAACTTGTTTGTGTGCTTTATCTTTGTCTTTTGACTTATCTTATTACACTCAGTCCAAGGACCTCTCAAGGATATTTGAACGAAGGATTTAGAGAGATAGGAATGGGGCAATGATCATTATTCTTTTGTCTATTGTGCTTGTTGGACATTCTTGTAAATAACTTGGCGAATACTTTTTTTGTTAGATATGTATAGAGGATGTTTTGGACTTGTTGACTATTGCAATGATTGGTTATACCTTTCCATGTTTTGGTCTGAGATGTTTGAAACTTCTAAAGTGCATCCTAGCAAGGTTTTTGTATGTCAGGTGTGAATAGGAATACTCCTATCTATTTGTCAAGTCAAAGTCCATCACACTAAGTACAACACCATCCTGGTCCTTTATACCTTGATGCATCGTACTTATGCATGTTATCAAACATAAGGTAAGTGACCCTTTTAAAATCCCAATCCTTCATAAGAAAATCATCCATCTATCATCATCATTTCATCATCATCATCTCTCATAAAGTTGGCTTGTTGGATCCTCTTGTCATCATTTAATGTCTTCTTTTCTGCACTAACATCATAGCATGAATAGTTAATCATCATCACCAGTGCATTCATCTTGCATTCACAAACCATCAGTATTCTACATATTATCTCACATGCATAATCATCATCATAATATAGATTTGTTAGTCTAAGCATCTCATAAGTAATCACATTTACATATATCATACATTTGCATAATCACAACATATCATCATCATAATATAGATCTGTTAGTCTAAGCATCTCATAAATCATCACATTTGCATATCATACATTTGCATAATCATAATATATCATCATCATAATATAGATTTGTTAGTCTAAGCATCTTATAAATCATCCATTGCATAATCACAACATATCACATCATCCATTTTATCCATATCATACATCATATCATCATTTAAGTTGTTTAATATAATATACATTTGTTATTCTAAGCATCTTAAAACCATCTCATTTGCATCATCATCCATTTTGAACATCTTTATCGCGAGATCGGCCCTCAAATGGAATCTTTTCACTCAATCTCTTGAGGGGGCAATGTACTAGTGTACTTCTTTCCGTTGGGGCATTTGAAAAGAAATCATAAATTTTTTGAATTTTGATCGCAACAAGTTTATTCTTTGAACCAACGCAACAAGTACATTGCTTCAAAGAGGGAAAAAATGTAGACCCGCAAAATATGCATACATGTCAATCCAATAGTTTAATCAAATAACCTTCATTTCATCCTTCAAATTAAATAAATCCACTTCATCATTACATCATTTAAATAAATCAATTAAATACTAACATTTCATTAACTAACCTTTATCTTACATCATCCTTTAATTAAATAAACTAAACTTTATTTAATTAAAATCCTAAAGTCATATTTCTCCCTCTTGATTTAAATAAATGAAATATTCATGTCAAAAGGGTCAAACTCACCTAATCATCACTTAAGCTAATCTAATCCTAATTAACCTAACCTAACCACCCATCACATCCTCTAGCTTTTCCCACTTGCATAAATAAATCAATTTATTGATTTATTAAAATCCTTATTTTCTTTCAACTTGACTTTAAAAAATAGAATATTCCCTCAAGTTTGAAAATGAGGACAAGTTGACTTGTCCCTTCCAACATTGCATTAACTTCTCATTTTCATGTCCCCCTCTCAATATTTATTTCACAAATTTTAATTTGAATCTCCCTCTCTTGGGCACATTGGCCAAAAATTGCACATCCCTCAACCTATGGCAAGTTGACAAGTGGCCTCTTTTCATTGGTTGTCTTTAGTCCCACATTCATCCATTTGGCCATTCTCTCATCAAGATAAATCTATAAATAGAGGGCTTAATCTTCATCAACTCATCTAAATCTTCATGCAAAGTTACTCTCTTGATAAAAGAACTAATTTTGCTCGTCATCATAGTGCATTGAATCATTTCAGTTTTTAGCAAGGATTGGGAAAGGGTCATTAGAACATTTGACACCAATCCACTATGGAATAGGTAGTTGATATGCTTTCATAATTTCTTTAGATTTATCTTGTTATTTTTTGCATTTTGAAGCATTCACATGTTATTTCATAGGAGGATTTTGATGAATTTGTAGACCACTATCCCATGCTTGAAGTTTTAAGTGTTTGCAGATTTTAATAGGTGCTCACAGATACTAACATTGTTTGATAAAAAATGAAAAGTACATCTAACCATCTTATTCAATGCTTCAAGAATGTAAACAATGTCTATGCAAAAATGAAAAGTAGTTTTATCCAATATATGCAAAACTTAAAAAATGCAAACAATGTATATCCAAAAATGAATATCACTTTTATCAAACTTATGAAAACCCTGATGAATGTAAACATTGTGTATGGAAAAGTGAAAAGAACTTCTATCCATATTATGCAAAGTTTTAGAAATGTAAAAAAAATTCATAATTGATGCTTTTTTCTACTGAAATGATTTTGGAATTATTCAAAAATGACTACACTAAATTGATGATTTTGACCTAGATGCATAAAATAGAAGTTTTTGAAACTTTCCAAACTAATACTATAGGTTACTAGCAAGCCTATGAAGTATAAATTACAAGAAAGCTTAGAAAAGTTGGCCTTTTTGGGCCTTCAAGGACTCATTCGCCTATTGTCAAATGGTTCTTAGTATGCTTTTTTTGAAAACTCTGAATCTAATATTGAAGCTTACTACAAAAACTTGTTGACTATGTAACCCTAATAGGGACACATTCACCCTATGAAAAATGGGTCCTAGTACTGGATTTTTGAAAGTTGAAAAATGTAATTTCAAAGTGATCACATGTGTTTTCTATTTCAGGTTTCAAACTGTAACTTTTGTCACAAAACATTCAAGAATTTAATGTTCAAATGCAAGTGAAATGAAGGACAAATGATAAGCTATATGAGACTTTTTGAAACGTAATTTTGAAGCAATTTTTTAATGTTAATGATGAAAAGTAGACTAATATGCAAACACTATGCACAATTAGTCTAACATTATGCATTTTTTGTTGAATTTTCATATTTAAACAATGCAAAAATGCAATTTAAATCATATATGCAATGAATTTTGACAACCCTAGATTAAATTAAATCTAATGTAAATCCTAGATCTATGGTTTTAATGCACTCCAATTTTTATAATTTTCATGTACAAAGTCAAGTTCACCAAAATGAAACAAACAAAAAGAGGTTCACCCCCAAAATGTTGGTAAAAGGGGATGAATGGACCTATTTCTCCAATTTCATTCAAGCAAATGAGATCCACATCAAAAATTGACCAACAACCATTAGGAGAAATAAACATTCTATTAGTACTTTCTCATAAAGTTGCTTACATGAAACTAGGTGAAATAGCCTTATATCTATACTTATCTTAAGATTAAATCCTGAAATTCAAATAACACAAGTTGATGTCAGATCTAGGATTTGAAATCATGAAAATACCACCAGAAACATGTCCCAAGGGGGGTCCTAAGTTAAGTGAGGACCCATTTTCCACATGTTGAATGGGTTTGTTGATCGTGTTTTCTGCACAATAACAGCCAGACAGAATATGATATCCTATCTCTCTTGAAAGGTAAATATCTATCGGAAAGCATCAAGAGATAACCCCAAGGTCTCTAATGTCAGGTCTTGACAGTTCATAAAAAAAATCAGTAATAAAATGTGAAAATGCTGGTGATCACAAAGGGACCTTACTACGAGCAAAATGCTAAATCCATTTTATCAGATTTTAACAAATTAGTGATACTCCAATCCTAAAATTAACCAAATGATTTAAATAAATAGAAAAGGAAAAGGGTTTTAGCGAGATTTCTAAATCTAATACTAATCCTAAGATTAACAATGAAAGTAACAAAACACTGAAATGGACCAATCCTTCATAAACTAGTCTTTGCTTGACCAAGATAAATCTGCAATCTCGAAGAAAAATAGTGTAATCTTCTGAGGTGTTAAGATTTTCAAATCATGAGCATTCATTCAATAACCCCTTTTGTAGTTGAAATGAACAAATCCTCACAATCGAACTAGGTATAATAAAATATGAAGTCTAGGCTAACTTTGCAAAGCAACTAACAATTAGTTGGTTCTGAAAAGTATGGACTGAAGGATTGCTACAACATTCAAGTATCGAATCACAAACATTATTAAATCTAATCTAATCTAAATGTTAACTTCCTCAAAGCAATTTTAAAGATAAGATGATAAGAACCATGCAAGAAACAAAAGGAAACAAGAATGGCACCAAATCACAATGTCATTTTGTATTCAACTTGTTCACTGTAACAACAATCCTGGTTTTCTGTTACAATATTTGCTTGAGAATACCTACTTGCTTCTAACTACTGACTAAACTATCTAGCTATTATCTCCAATCCTTCTAACTATTTCTGACCGTTCTAACCAACAACCCTTTACAAAGAGGCAAAACGCCCAATATATAGAATTCCCCAGAAAAAGTCGGCCAAGCAAGGTTTTCAAAGTAATAAATCGGTACAACCACCCGGCCAGGAGAGTCTTTGAAATGGGTCCAATAGGAATTAAATACACGTCCCGTTGAGGTCGGCCCAGGATCCGCAACACAGCCTGGACGTGCTTGGGAAGATAATGGGGAAGCACAAATCGCATCACAACCTATCATTAGGTCCCTTCCCTATTATCCCCACGCCGATCTGACTCTTCATGTAGCTTCAAGAATGCTCCATCCAAGTCGGCCATAGGTGGTACTGGCAGAGCCCTAAGTCACCTTTCCATGGAGGCAATCTCGTCCCTTGAGTGTTTGACCGACCTATCCTAGTCTGCTTTGTATGTCACATGTTTATCAATAACTGCGAGGTAGGTGGTTGCATCATCCAGTTGGTGATTAGAAATAGAACCATCATCAAGTGGTGCATACACATCATGCCACCATTCTCTCAATTGTTCCAAGCCCAAGTACTTGGGCGCAATCTTTCTTCTTCCCGTCATGATTTCGAAGAAGGCAATGGAACAATTGTAAATTTTAGTCAAGGTGTCATCAATCTGCTTGCCTTGTTTGTGAATCTTTTTCAACACCTTTTGCCTAATTTGAAACACTTCAAACCATTCCCAAGGTTCGGCAGCTCTAAAGGAAGAAATAATTATGTCACTTACCAACCTGTCGCGGGTGTATTCCATTAGAGTTCTAGTTTTCTGTAGAAGGAGGTTTGTATCCTCCTTATCTTGTGCCAACACTTGTTTCAACCACTCAATCACCATAATAACATCTTCCCCCATTGACAGGATCTTGTTAATAGCTTCATCACCCTTCTCTTACACTCCTTTTAGCCAATTCATAGTGGCAAGGTTGGAAGCTTTCATCTTTTCAAGCTCAATTATGGTTTCTTGAGGTAGAGGATGGGTAGTAGAGGAAGAGGGATTAATAGACTGTAGAGGCTTTATTAATTCCTCCAAGCACTTCCTGAGATTTTCATTTTCTCTCTTCAGCTCCTGCTTGGCCTTTATTTCCCTCCTCAATCGATCCACCATAACTATACTAGAGACCTCGTAGTCCTCAATATCCTGCTCAACTGATGTAGGCCTGAGATTGAAAGTTTGTATATCATAATCACTTCCAGCCACATTGTCTCTTTTTTTGTTTGGAACAGGGGTAGCAATATGAACAACCTTGTTATGTGCCTCATCCCCCTCAACTTGTGAGATCACCCTAGCCTTCTTCTTTCCTTTATCCTTCCCAATCTTGGCGAGTAGTGCATCCTAGTTCAGTGGACTATATTCCATTACCACCTGCTTTCTCTTTATTTCTTTCTCCAGCCAATTAGGGACAGTGGACTCCAATTGCACTCTGCTCTACCCAATTTCTTCTTCATGCTGTTCTCCCACCATTTCCTCATTCAAATTCCATCTCTCAGGGGTCCCATCCATTTTACTTTCTTCCTCTGAAACATGCTCCTCTTCATGTGTAGGTGAGGGATCCTTTACTACCCCTACCTCCCTTGGAGGCGATTCAACTGCTTCAGTTCGAATAGGAGAGTCAGCATGTGTGACCATAGGGGGTTGCATTATCCTTTCAATTTCCACCTCTGCATTATGGAGTTCCCCTTCATGAAATTCTTCCTCTCCTGTATCTAGATCCTCATCAATCTCCCTCATTTCACCTAGTTCACTTTGGGTTTCATGAGTGGAAGGGAGGTCATAATGTTGCTTCTCATGAGAAGCCATCAGAGGAAGATCAGCCATAGGCATACTATCCCTGGGAGAAGGGGTCTTAGACTTCCTTGCATACACTTTGGATTTTTCCCTTGAACATTCAACATCCACCACCAGTGGAGTAGGTTTTTCTTTTCCAACCTCAGATCTAGCCTTCTCTGATAATTTGACAATCCTTTTCCTCCTTGGCATAGGAGCATCGACCACAGGACTCTATTTTTTAGTCTCTCTCTGCTCTGGATTCTTAGTCCTAGTCCTTTTCTTAGCCTTTATCCTCCTCTGTTTCACTGTTTCTTGGGCCTCTTCTGCTTGAATGCTTTTAGATTTACCTTTGATAGGGGAATCCAGCTTGCGCTTGCCCTTCGGATCCTGCTTGGTGGACTCCTTATAAGTAGAATGGGAATCTAAGTCCCCCATTAGGGCATAGGTGCATTGTACTCCTTTGTTTTCCGACTCCCATACTGTGTATTTGAGCCACATCCTAGTGAATTTTAGGACTGGATCCATCAGTTACTTCAGCTCTATCTTTTCCTCCTCTGACCAATCCACATCACCAATAGGCCTATCCTTTACTGCCTCATAAGCATGGTCCTGAGTTACGTTCCCATCATCTTCTAATTGATCAGGCACTGGTCTAACATTATATAATCAAACTACAACTGGAAGCTATGAGAATTTATTCTTCCTAACCTCAAATTCATAATTGTAGTTGGCCTAGTAATCTTCTAAGTTCACCTTGTGGCTATATTCTTTGCTGGCCTTCTTTTGAGCCTCCCCTATGATGTCAAACCTGGATCTCTTGGAGTGGAGAGACAAGCCAAGAGCACACAATTCTTCTTCTGAAGTTTGAGCAGAACCAATGGAAGGACATACCTCACCAGTGCCAATCCTTAGGGAAAAATCCCCACCAAATCATGTCTTATGCTTGTCTTTCTTGACAATTGCATCAAAGTCACAAATCTTCTTGGTGACTTCCAACAATATGATGTGGTAAGGAGGATACCTTGGAAGCCTGTACGTGGCCTTTTGACAGCCATCAA
This sequence comes from Sequoia sempervirens, assembly GCA_007258455.2. NCBI lineage: Eukaryota > Viridiplantae > Streptophyta > Pinopsida > Cupressales > Cupressaceae > Sequoia > Sequoia sempervirens. The sequence goes on along the minus strand of VDFB02075321.1, from coordinate 255,695,748 downwards.
TCTGGATGCAAGAGAAGGTTGGGAACTAGATGAACCATGCCCCATACTTCTTGATGAGCTCTTTAGCCAAATCTGAAATCCTGACAGGCTCTGCCTCATGAAGAATTCTGGTGATATGCATGGTGAATGCATCATTTTCCCTCCTATAGTCAGAGCCTCTTAAATATAACTGATGGAAAACTTCATAAATGATGTCCTTTCCAAAAATTCCCTTTGTATCCAATCCTCTGTAGGAATGGAACCTAGCCAGTGCATAGACCAAATATGAAGTCATTGTGAAGGTCTTTGTCTGCAACACATTGGACAATTGCTTATGAATCACTTGACTGATGACCCCTGCCCAATGGTAGTTGATATTTTCTCATTCCATCTGTACAATCACATGGCACATCCAATTCTCAAATGTACCAGCACTCCTCAATCCAAGCACCCTACTAAGAAAGGTGATGGCATCATAATACTCCTTGAATTTTGCTCTATACAGTTGTTTAGGCAACTTGGAATAGTGGGACTTGGGCTTCTCTAGCCAGGAGTTGATTTGTTGATGTGACTTCACAGTCTGGTCATGGTAGAATTCCTGGGCTACCTCATTGGAGAATCCCACCACATGAGATCTGTCTGGCATGTCGAAGGTTTGGACAATGAAGACTAGGTTGAGATTGGAAACGACTCTCCCTTGAGGACCAATTATCCTCTATGTATCTTGATCATAGTGCCTGATACACTCAAGGACCAGCTCATAGCATTGCACTGTAGAAGGGAAACTAGCAACGTGTGACAATCCTAATTCTTTCATTCTCCTGGCCACCAAAGGAAGATCTTCAGCCACAATTTTTTCTTTAAATTCCTTGTAGTCCCAGAGGCCAACATTCGTATCGGTGACTTCTGACCAGATAGAAGTGATCTTACTCTTAGGGACCTTGGTCCTAATGTCTAGCTTGATCCTCTCTGCACCAGACAATGAGGAACCAGCTGCTACCTTGCTTGACTCAACCTGCATTCAACATGAAAACATAGTAAAAATAATAGGAAAGCAAGGTTAATTCTTCAAAACACCATTAGAAAGCATCTCACGAAGTCAAGGTGTTGTTGAAATTCACATCCAATGACCATAACAGATTTTGGGTTTCAAAACCATTTGTGGAATCTGAGCCAGAGAGGAATTTCAAGAAATTCTAGACCAACCGGATTCCAACGGAGAAGTCAAGAGACACCTACTTAATCATCGACTTGATCATTTTTCATCAATAGTTCACATGGGAAATCCAAATATGACATGAAATAACCATCAATATGCATCACAAATTATAAACGAATCCAATTATTTCATGTTCCTTCATGTTTCATCATATTTCAGAAAAATCCGTGAGGGATGGATTTCTGCGAAGAATGAGTCAAATAGGGGACTTCTGAAAATTTCAGAGACGGCAAATTTTAGAGAAATCCGGACTCGATGAAAATCTGCTGTTAAGGGACAATTCCAGACTAAACGGAGATTCCCGGAATGAAGGATTTCGACCTGAGTTAAGATCTCGCAGAGAAGTTTTGGCGAGAAACAAGAGTCTCGCCGAAGTAAATAACTAGGATAGGCTTCGCTAAGATTTAGGGGTTTTGGTGAAACATCCTAGCAAAAAGAGACAGCAAATACCATCGATATGATCAAAGGACAGTCGAGATAGGGTCTTGGTGAATGCTACATGTCTCACCGACTGGTGGGTTTAAACAATCACTCTAGCAAGACTCAAGTTTATCTATATATGATGTCCAAGCGAAGTCACAAAGTCTCACCAAAAGTGATGGTGTATCAAACATCTCGATGTGACTAGTGGGTAGTCAGGGTAGGGTCTTGGTGACAAAGGGGAGTCATCACAAATTTGGGAAAATATCAGTATAAGTTCTATGTTCGGCTGGATGTCCCAGCGACTACACAACACTTCACCGACAAAGGAATCCCATCGGTATAATGTCTGGCTGACACACTGACATCTTAGCAAAGGAAGATCCGAGCTCGGTGAGAAAGGAAGGGGGTCGCCAAAAGGTCTTGGCGACAGCCAGGAGTCTCGCCAAAAGTGAAGGTCTTAGTAGGAACAGGGATCTTGCAGAGAAGTCTTAGCGAAAGATGGATGTCTCCCAAACAGAAAGACTTCGGCGAAGGCGATAGTGCTCGGTGAAAAGTCTCGCTGAACACGAAAGTCATAGCGACAGAATGGAAGATCAGCAAGACTTTTAGGGACCCGTTATGACATCTCAGCGACTTGGTTTATCTTGCCGACTGGAAGACTTCGACGAAAGCGTGACATCATCTGGGCGAGCAAATACAAACCTAAGAAGTCTTCTTCGGTGCAACGCAGGGCGATCAGTATGAGGTCTCCCCGAACTCGAAGGGTTACGGTGACTTGGAAAGAATACAACCCAACGAAAGCAAAGGCGCTCGGTGTGAGGGACAATATTGTCACAGCGACAAGTCATGAACATAAAAAAAGGCCCCTCGGTAAAACATGAGGCGATCGACATAAGGTCTTACCGAAGGTGAAAGGTCACAGCGAAGAGACTTCGGAAGGGATGGATCATCCCAGACTGCGACACTAAGGCACGATTTCACCCAGACGCTGAACCTACTAAGGATTCTGAAAAGTTTAAACTAGGGGAAGCTAGGGATGGGCTCTTTCATGAATTGTCTTTGTATTACGGGCCCATTTTAAGATGAAATAACCAGACATGGCACTGTCCTAGGTTTCAAACCTCACCATCTACCATTAACGCATAGGCAAGCTTAGGATTTTTTTGTTTCACTATTGAGTCACTACCAGGGTTTACTAGACACTCTCAGGCAAGGTTTACCAAAATGCAGATAGACAAGTGAGTTCAAGACTTACCCAAGGGATGACAAATGATGCAAAACTGAACAACCCTAGCATGAAATAAACAAACACACAGGAACTCAAATCCCACAAGCCTTCACAATACCAATGTGCCATTCATAAATTAATTCAAAGTAGAGCAACCAGAGACATACCATTAAAAGGCAGGAATTGGTCTCGGAAGCAGTAAATGCGAAGCTCAATGGTGTCCGCAAAAATCACAGGCAACAACGCACAAGAGATAGCCACCAAAGCAATTAATTCAAGCCCAAACACCCCAAAACGAAGTCAATCAATCACATGAAAGCACCTCTTAGCTCAAATGATGGAAAATAGAAAACATAATGGCGCAAAAGATCTCAGAAATAAAGTAGGATCTAGCCTTCAAAGCGTGTACTAAGCCATTAATGCACTCGATAAGATAGTCATGAAACCCAGGGAACCAAGGATAGGGTAGAGTCTAGGGAAATCCGGACCATGCAGAAATCTACGAAGAACCAAAATTCCTGAACCACAAGGGTCCAGCTGGAAATCAAGCAAGATCCGGGAAAATCCGACTAGGGCAGAAAATCCCGAATCAGGGCAAAAGCCCAAAATTCATCTAGAACTTAAGATTTTCAATAAATAACCTGGGGAAACACTTAGGCAATAAAAATAAACATTTAAGCATGTGCCTAAGTAAGACGAAAACCTCAAAAGAAAGTGCCAAAACACCAAAACCAAAGCGAAAGAGGGTCCCTGCTTACAGCGGGGCGTGTGTGCAAAAAATTGCACAACAAATGGTGACTTCTGTTGGGACAATGCTCCAGAGCATTTGATGACGAACAAGAATCAAGAACCCAAAATCTCTGGTTTCCATCTCACCATTGAACAAACAAGTCAAAAAGCAAGATTTACAGAATCAGAACCAAAGGATGGATTAAACCCTCCATAAACTGAAAATCCAAGTGTGTGCACATGGGTTCATTTACCTCCTTAAGCCACTATAGAAACCAAGCTTTGTCAAGTCAGGCTACATAAGGATTCTAACTTCAAAAGCATCCTGGATAGAGCCTTGCTGCCAGTCAGGCATCCATAGCCCCAAGGAGGTTATCGTTGTGGCTCTCCTAAACATAGCTCTACTGCCAGCCAAGCATCCATAGCCCCGGTAGAGATATTAAGGTATCCCTGACAAGTTGAATTTATTATTTATTTATTCAATATTTCATTTTTCTTTTCTTTTGATATTCAATCTATGTCTCTTTCATTTCAACCTGTGAACAATGAAGTTCACACTTAGGGCTGAGAACCACAGTGGCACTGAAGCAGAAATATGATTTTTTCACTTGACAAGACTTCACAAGGGTTCCTATAGTGACATCAGGATTCTTAAGATGTATGAAAGATATGAGATTTTAAGAGTACTTCAAGTTAAAATCCACACCAGTGACTCAACCTTCTATAGATATGACCTTAAAAATGTTGGCAATAGCAAAGACTTCAACTATCCTTTCAAGATGCAAGACTAAAGTTTACCAGTGAAATACTTAGAACAATTCCAGAGAAGGCAGATTTTCCATGCAGGTGCAACACACCCAGGCAAAAATAGAGAAACCCCCAAAAGCACAAAAGCAAAGCAGAAAGGGAAACCTTAATCTAACTATATACAAGACCGGAGCTGGAAACAACTCAAGACTTAAAATAATGCTTCAGATACTGCCCATTGACAGGCAGTGGGATATCCTCTCCAGTGAGAGTTTTCAAATAAAAAGCATTATCTCCCAAGATTTATAAGATTTGGTAAGGTCCAAGCCAAAGTTTATCAAATTTTCCATGCTATCCCTTATGATCATGGGCTTTATCCCAGGAAAGAACCAAGTCAAAAATCCTGAAAGCTTTAACCTTGGCTTTCTAATCAAACCACCTCTTGACAACCCCTTGATGCTTAGCAAAGTTCTCCAGGGCTTCATCTCTCTTTTCTTCAAGGTGCAATAGTTCAGAAAGTCTTGCCTCACATTTGTCTCCCTCATCATAATACTCATTAATGAACTGAAGGGTCATCCCTATGGAGGCTTTATGTCTTGTACAATCTGCCCAAAGAGCAAATCTGAGTTGGGTATGCCAATCTCTAGGGTTCCTACCTAACAACTTATGGATGACAGTCAATAGATTCTTATTAGAGGATTCAACCAACCCATTACCCTGTGGATAGTAATTAGATACAAATTTTATAATGATCCCATGATCAAAAGCCCAGTTAGAAAACTTCAACGATGAAAATGTAGGACCATTATCACAATCCAAAGACATGTGGCATCCAAAATGATTAAGAATACCAGATTCAAGGATGTTAATTACTACCTTAGAAGTACACTGTTTGCATGCAAAAGCTTCCGTCCATCGTGTAAAATAATCGGTAATGGTGAGAATATACCTGTGACCAGCAGAGGAGGGTGGATTGATGGGGCCAATGAAGTCCATTCCCCATTGAGAAAAATGTTTTACCTTGATGATCGGCTGGAGTGGGAGTGCTGCATATTTCTCTTTGTTTGTCGCCATCTGACACACATGGCATGTCCTGACATGACTATGGGTGTCTTTGAACAATGTAGGCTAGTAATAACCAGCTCTGAGAATCTGGTTTGTTGGAGATGGTGCTGACCCATGGCCTGTACCATATCTGTCATGGAATTCTGACATCATTCTTTCAGATTCTACCCTTCCCAGACACCTTAAGTACACACCTTCGTGATTTATTTTGTATAAGACAACCCCCTTTAACATGAATCTGCCACTCTTTAAGCACAATGCCCTTCTTTGTACTGGATTGAGATGGTTAGGGCACCTCTGAGTCAAGAGATAATGAACAATGTCATCATACCACTCTCTCGGAGAGACATCCTCTACAGTATAAGCATGAGCTATAAGATCAGGGCCTGTCTCCACCATTGTCTTTGTGAGACCTTGCCCTCTTACTAGCTTCATTAGCTGAATTTCCACATCATATTCTTGTAGCATAGTTACCCACTTGGCCTTTTGTTCTCCCAGCTCATTTTGTATTAAGAGAAGCTTAACTGTAGGATCAGGAACTATGGCAAAGATCTTATTTCTGAGGATGTAATGTCTGAACTTCTTGACTACCCTGACTAAGGCATAAGCCTGCTTCTCCACATTTGGGTACCTCAGTTCTACATCCTTCAATGGAGTGCTCATTAATGCTATGGGGTGTTCATTACCTTGGTCAGATTTCTGAGTTAATATAGCAGCACAAGAATGGTCAGAAGCAAATGAATATATGTAGAATGGTTTGGCATAATCAGGGCTTACTAAAATAGGAGCTTTGGCAATAGCTCTCTTTATTTCAGCAAATGCTTCCTTCACTTCTGCATTCCACTCCACCTTGGCCTCCTGCTTCAACATTACATTCAGTGGTTTGACTATCTCTACAAATCCAGTGATGAACTTCCTGACAAAATTGATTTTTCCAAAGGACGACTTCATTTCCTTTTTACTAGTAGGTGGCAGGATCTTGATAATAGCCTCTATACATTCTAGATCAATTGCAATGCCATTTTTAGAGATGATATTCCCTAACAACTTACCTTCAGTTACTCCAAAGATGCATTTCTTTGGGTTGAGGGATATCCCAAACTCTCTGCATTTTTGAAAGACTTTGCATAAATCTGAAATATGATCACCTCTCTTTTTGGAAAAGACAGTTAGATCATCCATATAAATGATTATGTACTTACCAATTATATCTTTGAAGGCTATGTCCATTGCTCTCTAGAATGTAGCTCTAGCATTAATCAGGCCAAAAGGCATTCTTCTATAAGAGAAATTCCCCCACTTAGTGGTGAAAGCAGTCTTGTGTCTATCCTCATATTGCACCATGACTTGGTTATATCCTAAGTAACCATCCAGAAAAGACATCATCTGGGACCCATTGACAATCTGTAGTACCTCATCCAGTGAAGGCATTAGATAATTATATTTCTCTGATGCTTGGCTAAGGTTCCTGAAATCTACACACAATCTGATTTCGCCATTTTTCTTTCATACAGGAACCAAGTTCGCAACCCAAGTAGAGTGTTTGACTGGAAATATGATTCTCACAGACAATAGTTTTTGCACTTCCCTTTGTATTATAGGTTCCAGCAGAGCATTAATAGGCCTCTGCCTCTGTTTGAAAGGTTTCACTCCTGGACTGAGAGGGATAGTATGAGTTATGACTGATGTATCATAAGTTTTCAAGTCCTCATAACTTCAGGCTATCACATCTAGATAATTGTGCAATGCATCAATGATTCCTCATCTTTCTTCTAGGGTTCATACCTTACCAATAAGAACATTTTTTACATCCCCTTGGGATCCCACATTATACTTGTCACATTGTCCACTAATGGACTCCTTCCTAGTGTCTTGATCCTGGTTTTTGATCTTGTCAAGATCAAAGATCCTCTCTAGTTGTACCATTCCCCTAGGGATAGTTTTGGTCTTTAGGTTGATTACCCCTTCCAAGTCTACCCCTGCCTCTTGAGGCTCAATTTCATCAATGATCTGAGAAGAAAAAAAATCTATGTTTGTGATAAAGTCCAGGATATGCTTATCATCTTCAAACACCTAGAAACTTGTAACATTATTAGGGACTAAGGGCATTGGGGTCAGTTCCACTGTAAATTTCTTCAACCTAGAAAGAGATAGAGGCTGCAGAGTGTTGGCTGCCTAGGCCAAGGAATCAACCATCTAATTTTTATTGTGTAGAATCAGCTGAATGTTAAAGGCATCAAATCCTTCAACAAGGTCCCATACCCTGTGTCTATAGTTAGTCATCCTTCTATCATGGCAAGAGTATTGCCTCCTAACTTTCTTGACTACTAATTTAGAATCTTCATACACTTGCAAGATCTTAACCTTCTTCTTCAGGGCCATCAACAATCCATGCACTAAGGCTTCATACTCGGCCACGTTATTTGTACAATGAAACTGAAGTCTATGAGCAGCGAAGAATGTTTTACCTCTTGGACTAATTAGCTCAAAGCCAACTCCAACTCCTTGCTTTGATTTAGACCCATCAAATCTCAGAGTCAAGCAACCAGTAGTTGCAGAGTCTCTTGCTGTATTAATTGCACTGTTACTACTGGATAGCTCTTCAGAAGGCATCATTCATTTTCCTTGTGGTCTTCTTGGACATTCACATTATCAATTTGGGCTGTAGGATTAGTATGATTTTGTATTTGTCTTACTGTGGCTTGGCATAAGCAACAGTCCAATTCTAAATGTGAAGCATTGTGTACCCTGCACCAATTGGGAAAGAGTAACTCCTCAAAGTTCATCCTCCATCCTAACTGAATCTAACCTTCAATACATTTTTGAAGGAACTCTTGAAAATTTTATAACACATCCAGTCGACTATCCTCTGGATCATCATTACTTTCAGCTGGTTCACCATTATCCTTAACTGGGTCCACTAAGGCTTCAACACCACTAGACTTTGTCATGAGGCCGTGAGATACTGTATGCAACATGAGGACCTCCTTCGAGTCTAGTCTTTCAAGGGAAGCGGAAAGCATGTAACTACCCATACCTACTTCTGACACCAAGATCTCAGCAGAGGTCCTCTGATACTCTGTAATCATGTATTTCATCCTAGGTTCTCGTTCAATCCTAATATGATTTGGCACTCCTTTCTAGGGGAGCCACATATGGGAGTGATCAATTAAAACATATCCATTCAATGCCCTAGTAAATTCCCTTCACAAGATTAGGCCATAAGCGTCAGGAATGTCAGCCACTTGTATATTAATAACTTGTTGAATCTTAGGATCAGAGGCAATCTGCATGTGGATCATATTCAATTCTCCTACAACATTGAATTCTATCCTATCCAGCTGTGTGACTTTCTTTTGAGAATCAACATGGGTGATACCCATAGCTCTATAGACACCTAGGGGCATAACATTGGTCGAAGCACCCGAATCCAACAAACAATTATGTAAATTTTTGTCAAATATGCAGACAAAAATCAAGAATGGGGGAGTATCTGTCTTCCCTTGGAACAGAGTTAGGGGAGTGTCTACTTGAACAACTTGAGATTTATCCCTTTCCCTCCTAGCGTCCCCAGGGGGCATATGGACTTGATCATGAGACTGATTTTTCCCTCCTATTGGTTGAGAACTAGATACTTTATGGACATTCTTGCTAACTGATTTATCTCGTGACACAAAATTTGCATCATAAGAGCCTAAGACTACATTCCTGATGGATGGAAATCTTAATAGTTCAAATGTAGACAGACTTACCTTCAACTTGTGGAGTTCTTCAGCAACATATGTGGCCAATTTTTCTTCATTAAAATTAGTGGGGGTCTCCCTTGGGTACTCTATCACCTTTTCTTTCCCTGCATCAACATTTCTTCCCTTTGGTACATCGACAAGTCCTTCTTGAGATAAATACTACCTAGAAATTGGGGGCAATGAGGGGTTGTTACTAGCATGGGGGTCTAGAGGTGTGTTGAAGTTGTTTGGTGGAATGGAAGTAGTGAAGGGGCCTCCAGCCTGAGGGCACCTATGTGGCAACTCCCTCAAATCATACTTCTTGACAGGCCTCTGGAAGGTTTGTACTTCTTCAATGTAAGCTTCTTCTTCATCCCTAGGACCATTATCATTTACTGGATTCTCATCAAATAATTGGGTCATTTCATCCCCATTGCATACCTGGTCTGACTCATCCTTCAACTGGTCAGATTCCTCTTCAGGCACGTTGTCCTCACTTTGCAGAAAAGGAGCATGGTTTAGTACTAATAGTGGTGAATCATAAGGAATAGAAGGTACTATCTCCTGACAGCTTGAATTGTTCTCCACCTCATAATGGAAGATCGAGGCTTCCATTTGGAACTCTTGACAGTCTAGCTCGGAATGCTGACTAGTTTTGTGGAGCCTACACTACCTTGACTAGTTTTGTAGACACCGCTAGGAGGCTTCTCTTGATTTACTGGCTGACTAATAGACTGAGTAACTAGTTGATTGATTGGTTGATCCAATGGGGTGGGAACTCCCCCATTGTTGGGACCTGTGTTCCAGGTTCTATTCTGTCCTGACTGTTGTCTTCTCTTGAATCCTTGTCCACCACCTCGGTCAAAGTTCTGGCTTGAGGATTGCCCTTTATCATAATTCTTCCTTCTTTCATTATTATATCCCCTGTCATTATTGTAACCTTTGTCTTGGTTATATCCTCTGTCGTTGTTGTATCCTCTAACATTGTTATATCCTCTGTCTTGACATTGCCCCCTATCAAAGTGTTGTCCTTGTGGATTTTCTCTGCTTTGATTGGATTGCATGTTTCTCTGAGCGGCCTGTAGCTGACTATTATGATTCCTCATGTAGGTCACCTCCATATTCAGCTTCTTTATTTGTTCTGACAATTCATCCAGTCTTTCTTTGTCAGGATTACTGTATGAAGGTTGATTTGCATTATTTTGAGAACACCCAACTACAACATTGGGATTTAGTGACTGGTTCAGGACTTCATAATTTTGCAGGTATGAAGGATAACTAGCCTGAGGCTGAGTGTGCAGGGATTAATTCACAGTTTGTTGGGGATAACTCATCATGGATAACATTTGTCCCATAGGTGGTCCAAGGTGAGGGATCAAAGGCAACTGAGGTACCTGGTTCATGATAAGAGTATGGTGTGCAAGGGCTTGGTTGACAGCTAGAATTTGTCCAAGATGAGCAATGGGTCCTAATGAGGGTAAAGGCCTAGACAGATGTTGCCTTAGATTTGTGTTGACTTTTACAGCCTCTGCATATGCATCCAATAAACTCTCAGGGGGGTTATTACTCCATTTCATAAAAGTGGCTATCAAACTATCAAGTCCTTCGTAATAAACTTCTAAGGCAGTGGATACATCAATAGCATAAGGGGCTTGTAATCTAGTGTAGGCATGATGAAACCTATTGTTGAAAGACCCTATGGGCTCATTGACCTCTCTCTTCACATTTTTCAACTATCTGTAAAGCTCATTAGAACTAATGGGAATTCAAAATTTCTGCAAGAAGGAAGCTTCTAACTCGGTCCAATGTTGGATGGATCCAGCAAGCAAGTGGTTATACCAATAGAATGCATCTTCCCCTAGTGAGTAGGGAAATAACCTACATGCTACGTCCTCATGGTTTATTCCCCTATCTTTAAGGCCACTGTAAAAGATTCTAATGTGCTCTTTAGCGGTTCTATTAGGATCATTAATATGGAATTTTGAATAGAAGTGCTCAGGGTTTTTTGGCATAACATTATAGATAGCGAAGCTCAGGGGAGATGGGTTGGTTGCTAGGAAAGCCATTGGTGGAGGTGGGGGTGGTAATGGCTGATTTATGACTGGGTGAGGTTGTGGAATGGGAATGGCCTCAGACTCAAATGAACTTGATGAAGATGGGGATGACGGGAGTGGATGAGATGCATGAGAAGATGATGATTCTGCCCCTCTATTGGTCCTCCTTGACCAAGTGGGGTCTGGTAACTCTTGAAATTCTTCCTCTCCTCGAGAAAATCTTTTTCTTCTTCTAAATCTCCCAGGAGAGATGGCGTTAAAAAATTGATCCAGCTTGCTTGTTATGGCCCTCCTTCTAGTGCCAGTTCCTGTCGATCATGTTTTCTGCACAATAACAACCAGACAATATATGATATCCTATCTCTCTTGAAAGGTAAATCTCTATCGACAAGCCTCAAGAGATAACCCCAAGTTCTCTAATGTCAGGTCTTAATAGTGCATAAAACAACTTGGTAACAAAATGTGAAAATGCTGGTAATAACAAAGGAACCTTACAACGAGCAAAATGTTGAATCCATTTTATCAGATTTTAACAAATTAGTGATACTCCAATCCTAAACTTAACCCAATGATTTAAAGCAATATAAAAGGAAAAGGGTTTTAGAGAGATTTCTAAATCTAATACTACTCCTAAGATTAACAATGAAAGTAACAAAACACTTAAATGGACCAATCCTTCATAAACTAGTCTCTGCTTGACCAAGATAAATCCACAATCTCACAGAAAAATAGTGCAATCTTCTAAGGTGTTAAGATTTTCAAATCATGACCATCTATTCAACAACCCCTTTTGTAGTTGAAATGAACAAATCCTCACAATCGAACTAGATATAATGAAATATGAAGTCTAGGCTAACTTTGCAAAGCAACTAACAATCAGTTGGTTGCGAAAAGTATGGACTGAAGGATTGCTACAACATTCAAGTATCGAATCACAAACATTATTAAATCAAATCTAATCTAAATGTTAACTTCCTCAAAGCAATTTTAAAGATAAGATGACAAGAACCATGCAAGAAACAAAAGAAAACAAGAATGGCACCAAATGACAATGTCATTTTGTATTCAACTTGTTCACTGTAGCAACAATCCTAGTTTTTTGTTACAATATTTGCTTGAGAATACCTACTTGTGTCTAACTAATAACTAAACTATCTAACTATTATCTCCAATCCTTCTATCTCTGACTGTTCTAACCAACAACCCTTTACAAAGAGGTGAAACGCCCAATATATACAATTCCCTAGAAAATGTGAACCAGACAAGGGTTTCGTAGCAATAACTCGACATAACCACCTGGCGAGGAGAGTCTTCGAAATGGTTCAAACAGGAATTAAATGCACGTATGGTCGAGGTCGGCCCAGGATCCACAACGCAACCCTGATGATGCGCGGGGAGATAATGGGGAAGCACAAATCGTCCCCCAGTCTATCATTAGCTCCCTTCCCTATTATCCCTGTGTCGATCTGACTCTTCATGTAGCTTCAAGAATGCTCCATCCAAGTCGGCCACAAGTGGTAATGGCAGAACCCTAAGTCGCCTTTCCATTGACGCAATCTCGTCCCTTGAGTGTTTGACTGACCTATCCGAGTCTGCTTTGTATGTCACATGTTTATCAATAACTGTGAGGTAGGTGGTTGCATCATCTAGTTGGTGCTTAGAAACAGAACCATCATCAAGTGGTGCATACACATCATGCCACCATTCTCTCAATTGTTCCAAGCCCAAGTACTTGGGAACAATCTTTCTTCTTCCCGTCATGATTTCAAAGAAGGAAATGGAACCATTGTAAATATTAGTCAAGGTGTCATCAATCTGCTTCCCTTGTTTGTGAATCTTTTTCAACACCTTCTGCCTAATTTGCAACACTTCAAACCATTCCCAAGGTTCGGTGGCTCTAGAGGAAGAAATAATTTCGTCACTTACCAACCTATTGCGGGTGTATTCCATTAGAGTTCTAGTTTTCTGTAGAAGGAGGTCTGTATCCTCCTTATCTTGTGCCAACACTTGTTTCAACCACTCAATCGCCATAATAGCATCTTTCCCCATTGAGAGGATCTCGTTAATAGCTTCATCACCCTTCTCTTACACTCCTTTAAGCCAATTCACAGAGGCAAGGGTGGAAGCTTTCATCTTTTCAAGCTCAGTTATGGCCTCCTAAGGTAGAGGATGGGTAGTAGAGGAAGAGGGATTAATAGACTATAGAGGCTTTATTAATTCCTCCAACCACTTCATGAGATTTTCATTTTCTCTCTTCAGCTCCTACTTGGCCTTTATTTCCCTCCTCAATCGATCCACCATAACTGTACTGGAGACCTCATAGTCCTCACTATCCTACTCAACTGATGTAGGTGCGAGATTGAAAGTCTATATATCATAATCACTTCCAGCCACATCGTCTCTATTTTTTTTTGGAACAGAGGTACCAATATGAACAACCTTGTTATGAGCCTCATCCCTCTTGACTTGTGAGACCACCCTAACCTTCTTCTTTCCTTTATCCTTCCCAATTTTGGCCAATAGTGCATCCCAGTTCGGTGGACTATCTTCCATTACCACTTTCTTTCTCTTTATTTCTTTCTCCAGCCAATTAGGGACAGTGGACTCCAATTGCACTCTACTCTACCCAATTTCTTCTTCATGTTGTTCTCCCACCATTTCCTCATTCAAATTCTATCTCTCAGGGGTCCCATCCTTTTTACTTTATTCCTCTGAAACATGCTCCTCTTCATGTGTAGGTGAGGGATCCTTTACTGCCCCTACCTCCCTTGGAGGCAATTCAATTGCTTCATTTCTAATAGGAGAGTCAGCATGTGCGACCACAGGGGACTGCATTATCCTTTCAATTTCCGCCTCTCTATTGTGGAGTTCCCCTTAATGAAATTCTTCCTCTCCTGTATCTGGATCCTCATCAATCCCCCTCATTTCACCTAGTTCACTTTGGGTTTCATGAGTGGAAGGGAGGTCATCATGCTGCTTCTCGTGAGAAGCCATAGGAGGAAGATCAGCCATAGGCATAATGTCCCTAGCAGAAGGAGTCTTAGAATTCCTTGCATACATTTCAGAATTTTCCCCTGAACTTTCAACATCCACCACCAGTGGAGTAAGTTTTTCTTTTCAAACCTCAGAGCTAACCTTCTCTGATAATTTGACAATCCTTTTCCTCCTTGGCATAGGAGCATCGACCTCGGGACTCTATTTTTCAATCTCTTTCTGCTTAGGCTTCTTAGTCCTAGACCTTTTCTTAGCCTTTGGCCTCCTTTGTTTCAGTGTTTCTTGGGCCTCTTCTGCTTGAATGCTTTTAGATTTACCTTTGATAGGGTAATCCAACTTACCCTTTCCCTTCGGATCCTACTCGGTGGACTCCTCAGAAGTAGAATGGGAATCTAAGTCCCCCATCAGGGCATAGGTGCATTGTACTCCTTTGTTTTCCAACTCCCATACTATGTGTTTGAGCCACATTCTAGTGAATTTTAGGACTAGATCCATCAGTTGCTTTAGCTCTATCTTTTCCTCCTTTGACCAATCCACATCACCAATAGGCCTATCCTTTACTACCTCATAGGCATGGTCCTAAATTACGTTCCCATCATCTTTCAATTGATCAGGCACTGCTTTTGCATTATATAAATGAACTGCATCAACTAGAAGCCAGGATAATTTCTTCTTCCTAACCTCAAATTCATCATTGTAGTTGGCCCAGTAATATTCTAAGTTCACCTTGTGGCTATATTCTCTACTGGCCTTCTTTTGAGCCTCGCCCATGATGTCAAACCTGGATCTCTTGGAGTGGAGAGACAAGCCAAGAGTACACAATTCTTCTTCTGAAGCTTGAGTAGAACCAATGGAAGGACATACCAAACCAATGCCAATCTTTAGGGTAAAATCCCCACCAAATCCTATCTTATGCTCGTCTTTCTTGACAATGGCATCAAAGTCACAAATCTTCTTGGTGACTTCCAACAATATGATGTGGTCAGTAGGATCCCTTGGAAGCCTGTACGGGGCCTTTTGACAGCCATCAATCTGGATGTAAGAGAAGGTCGGGAACTAGATGAAATAGGCCCCATACTTCTTGATGAGCTCTTTAGCTAGATCTGAAATCCTAACATGCTCTGCCTCCTGAAGCATTCTGGTGATATGCATGGTGAATACATCATTTTCCCTCTTATAGTCAGAGCCTCCTAAATATAATTGAGGGAAAACTTCATAAATGATGTCCTTTCCAAAAATTCCATTTGTATCCAATCCTCTATAGGGATGGAACCTAGCTAGTGCATAGACCAAATATGAAGTCATTGTGAAGGTCTTTGTCTGCAAAACATTGGAAAATTCCTTATGAATCACTTGACTAATGACCCCTGCCCAATGGTAGTTGATATTTTCTCATTCCATCCTTACAATCGCATGGCACATCCAGTTATCAAATGTACCAACACTCCTCAATCCAAGCACCCTACTAAGAAAGGTGATGTCATCATAGTACTCCTTGAATTTTTCTTTGTACAGCTATTTAGGCAACTTGGAATAGTGGGACTTCGGCTTCTCTAGCCCAGAGTTGATTAGTTACTATGACTTCATAGTCTGGTCATCGTAGAATTCTTGGGCTACCTCAATGGTGAATCCCACCACATGAGATCTGTCTGGCATGTCGAAGGTTTGGGCAATGAAGACTGAGTTGAGATTGGCAACGACTCTCCCTTGAGGACCAATTATCCTCTGTGTATCCTGATCATAGTGCCTGGTGCACTCAAGGACTAGCTCATAGCATTCCACTGTAGAAGGGAAACTAGCAATGTGCGACAATCCTGATTCTTTCATTTTCCTAGCCACCAAAGGAAGATCTTCAGCCACCATTATTTCTTT
The DNA here is from genome assembly GCA_007258455.2 of Sequoia sempervirens. NCBI lineage: Eukaryota > Viridiplantae > Streptophyta > Pinopsida > Cupressales > Cupressaceae > Sequoia > Sequoia sempervirens. The sequence continues at coordinate 255,679,713 of VDFB02075321.1, read as the reverse complement.
AAATTCCTCATAGTCCCAAAGGCCAAGATTCATATCAGTGACTTCTGACCAAACAGAAGTGATCTTACTCTCAGGGACCTTGTTCCTAATGTCTAGCTTGATCCTCTCTGCATCAGACAATGAGGAACTAGCTGCTACCTTGCTTGACTCGGCCTACATTCAACATGAAAACATAGTAAAAATCACAAGAAAGCAAGGTTAATTCTTCAAAACACCGTTAGAAAGCATCTCACAAAGTCAAGGTGCTATTAAAATTCACATAAAATGACCATAACATATTTTAGGTTTCAAGACCATCCGTGGAATCTGAGCCGGAGAGGAATTTTGGGAAATTCCAGACCAACTAGATTCCAACGGAGAAGTCAGTAGACACCTACTTGATCATCGACTTGATCATTTTTCATCAATAGTTCACATGGGAAATCCAAATATGACAAGAAATAACCATCAATATGCATCACAAATTATAAACGAATCCAATTATTTCATGTTTCTTCATGTTTCATCAGATTTTTGGAAAATCCATGAGGGATGGATTTTCGTGAAGAACAAGTTAGTTAGGGGACTTCGGAAAATTTCAAAGATGACAGATTGCGGAGGAATCCAGACTCGACGGAAATCCGCGGTTAAGGCATAATTCTGAACTAAACAGAGATTCCCAGAATGAAGGATTTCGACCTAAGTTAAGATCTCGTGTAGAAGTCTCGGCGACAAACGGGAGTCTCGCCAAATGAAATCACTATGATAGGCTTCGTTAAGACTTAGGGGTTTCGGTGAAACATCCTGGAAAAAAGAGACATAGCAAATACCATTGATATGATCAAAGGACATATGGGGTAGGGTCTTGGCAAATGCTACATGTCTCACCGACTGGTAGGTTTAAACAATCACTCTGGAAAGACTCAAGTTTATCTATATGATGTCCCAGCGAAGTCATAGAGTCTCACTGAAAGCGATAGTGTATTAAAAATCTCGATGTGACTAGTGGGTAGTCGGGGTAGGGTCTTGGCGACAAAGGGGAGTCACAGTGAATTTGGGAAAATATCGGTATAAGTTCTAAGTTCAGTTAGAGGTGCTAGTGACTACATAAAGCTTCACCGACAAAGGAATCACATTGGTATAATGTTCGTCCAACACACTAAGGTCTTAGAGAAGGAAGATCTGAGCTCGGTGAGAAAGGAAGGGGGTTGCTGAAAGATCTTGGTAACAGCCAGGAGTCTCGCCGAAAGTGAAGGTCTCGGTAGGAACAGGGATCTCATGGAGAAGTCTTAGCGAAAGATGGATGTCTCCCTGATAGAAAGACTTCAGTGAAGGTGATAGTGCTCGGTGAAAATTCTCACCGAAGGCGAAAGTCACAGTGACAGAACGAAAGATCGGTAAGACTTTTAGGGACTTGCTATGACATCTCAGCGACTTGGTTTATCTTGCCGACCGGAAGACTTCGGTGAAAGCATGACATCATCTGGGCAAGAAAATACAAACCTAAGAAGGCTTCTTCGGTGCAACGCAGGGCGATCAGTATGAGGTCTCCCCGAACTCGAAGGGTTATGACGACTTGGAAAGAATACAACCCAACGAAAGCGAAGGCGCTGGGTGTGAGGGACAATATTGTCACAGCGACAAGTCATGAACATAAAAAAATGGCCCCTAGGTAAAACATGATGTGATCGACATAAGGTCTCACCGAAGGAGAAAGGTCATAGCGAAGAGACTTCGGAAGGGATGGATCATCCCGGACTACGACACTAAGGCACGATTTCACCCAGACGCTGAACCTACTAAGGATTCTGAAAAGTTTAAACTAGGGGAAGCTAGGGATGGGCTCTTTCATGAGTTGTCTTTGTATTACAGGCCCGTTTTAATACGAAATAACTAGACATGGCACTGTCCTAGGTTTCAAACCTCACCATCTACCATTAACGCATAGGCAAGCTCAGTATTTTTTTGTTTCACTGTTGAGTCACTACCAGGGTTTACCAGACACTCTCGGGCAAGGTTTACCAAAATGCAGATAGACAAGTGAGTTCAAGACTTACCCAAGGGATGACAAATGACGCAAAACCGAACAACCCTAGCATGAAATAAACAAACACAGAGGAACTCAAATCCCACAAGCCTTCACAATACCAACGTGCCATTCATAAATTAATTCAAAGTAGAGCAACTAGAGACAGACCATTAAAAAGAAGGAATTGGTCTCGGAAGTAGCAAACACGAAGCTCAATGGTGTCCACAACAATCGCAGGCAACAATGCATAAGAGATAGCCACCAAAGCAATTAATTCAAGCCCAAATGCCCCAAAACGAAGTTAGTCAATTACATGAAAGCACCTCTTAGCTCAAATGATGGAAAATAGTGAACATAATGGCACAAAAGATCTCAGAAATCAAGTAGGATCTAGCTTTCAAAGCACGTACGAAGCCATTAATGCACTCGATAAGACAGTGATGAAACCTAGGGAACCAATGACAGGGCAGAGTCCGAGGAAATACAGACCACGCGGAAATCCGTGAAGAACCAAAATTCCTGAACCACAAGGGTCCAACCGGAAATCAAGCAGGATCCGAGAAAATCCGACTACGGCGAAAAATCTCGAACTAGGGCAAAAGCTCGAAATTCATCCAGAAGTTAATATTTTCAATAAATAACTTGGGGAAACACTTAGGCAATCAAAATAAACATTTACGCATGTGCCTAAGACAAAAAGCTCAAAAGAAAGGGCCAAAACACCAAAACTAAAGCAAAAGAGGGTCCCTACTTACAGTGGGGCGTGTGTGCGAAAAATTGCACAACAGGGTCCTAACATACTTAACTAGGACACACTTTGAGAAATGTGAAATGTTATAAGAAAGGGGGTCCTAGGACCTAGTGAGGACCCATTCACCAGGTGGAAAATGGGTCCTAGGTCTCTAACCTAGGACACATTCCTTATAAAATAAAGTGTTGTGTAATATTATTTAAGAGTATCAGACTTTATCCCTCAAAATGTGTAATTAATTAGGCTTAGATTTGAATTAAAGGGACCAATTAACCTTAATTAATTAATAAAGCCTTAGATTAGTGTGAAAGTGTAAAGATACAATTTACAACACCCTAAATAAGGTAGAACTAAGTCCCTTTTATCTACAAGGGCCCTAAACTTAATGTGAACGTGTAAAACAAATTACAACACTAAATTAAGGAAACATTAAGCTTCATTTCAATGTTAATTATTCCCAAATTAAGTGTGAAAAGGGGTTACTTTTTTCTACAATACAATTCCATTCTTTGTTGATAAGATAAATTTAAATAAAAAATATTAATTAATCATGTGTGAGGATTTTCTTAGTCCTTAATTTTCTTGTAGATTTATTTGAGCATGATGCAATTGAAAATTGATTCTTAGGATAATATATCTAGTCTTCATGTAAGAGAGGAATGGCATGCATCTACAAAATTATGGGGGACCAAAAAGTGTCAAAAATCACTCTTTGGACGATTTTATGTATCATGTGAGCATATTTTAACATTATCATGTTACAACATGAGAACACTATAACATGCTCACAGTATAAAAAAAGAAAAATATAATATTCTTTCATTATATCTTACCTTACAAACTATAGACCATTAAGATTATCTTACTTATATGGACATCCAACCTAAAGGGTTGGATTTTAATATTAATTTTCAAAGATATTTTCTTTGCAAAATAAAGAAAAATAACTAAAATCTAAGAATTCTCTCTATCAATATCGCACACTTCTTTTATTGTTTATAATCTAAAAATATCCATAATAATATCAACATCTCTCTCACCTTTCTAATCATACATTTTTTTTTGTAAATTTCAAATGTTTTATGTTTTTTATTTTCAATTTATTTTTCCAATATCATCTTATTTTGTTGAAACATTATGTATAATATTTTGGTGTTATTTTTTATGAATTCATCTAAATTTGAAATAAATTATATTTTTGCATTCTAAACTCTACTCTATACACATTAAAAGTAAAATAAATTTTAATTAGGTTTCAAAATAGATAGGGATGAGCATACTCAAATTTTTACTTTTTATAATGTGCCAACTTTTAAAAATTGATAACTCATATATTCATTAAAATAATAATATAAAAAATATAAATAAAATAATTGATGTTAGCTAATTTATTACTGAAAAAAATTGTAAAATAATTAAAAAATCAACATTCAAATGGGAGCACATCAAGTACTATTTTTTTTTTTGATAAAAATAGGCGAGCTTTGTATGATCTCCTTATTTGATCCAAAAACATCACCAAAATCATATGGGACATACTAGAAATATATAAAATTTTGTACTACTTAGTTATTATTTTTAATTGATATATTTGGTAATAGTAGCTTCATAACCATAACTCCTAACTCCACCTCCTTCATGAATGCATAATAAAAATAAATCTATTTTTTTACATAATATTGTAGTGTCAGAAATTGTAACCCTAAAAAATTCACATTAGATTTAACTCCCCCTTATTTGCTCGGACCTAATTATGTATCTTATTATCTCTATTACAAATATGTTTGGAAAATAAAGTAATGGGAAACAAAAATAAGCATTCAATAATTTTTTCAACACTTTCAGCCCTAAAAGGAATGGTTCTAATCTATAGAACACCATGTCATCGACCACTTATTTTTGGGTCCAATTTTAATATGTCGGTGACAATATTTTATTATTTGAATTTCCAATTTTACTTGTTGGTTATTGGCATTTGATGTTTATAAAATTAGAATAATTGCTTATAAATACTATTGATTATACCATTTCAAATCCTAGAGAAGAAGTTAGAAGCATAATTAAGAAATTTTGGAGAAGTAATTAATATCATTGAGCAATCAAGAGTAGTCAAGAGTAGAATTATCAACATTATTGCATCATTTATTCATGTTAAGAATCAATCATGTTTTCATGTAAGTTTGATCATGTATTGTGATAATTTTTTGTGAGCAATAATACTTGCAAGATTTAAATCAATATATCAAATTTTCCTTGAAGGTGATGAGTACATGGCTTCTATCCATCAAGGAATTTAGATCTAAGTCTTGACTTGCAACATTTTAACAACTGATTATAATTTTTATGATTTAGCCTCTGTATAAAAAAGGGTATTCTCTCTTTATACATCATCAAATTCATTGTAGATGTAGAAATACCAAAATAGGATTTAACTTAGGAAATCCCTTATTTGCAACAACCCTTCCCCCTCTATCACATGTGCAGGTTTCTAGATCTCAAGATATATCGAGGAAGATGAAGGACTAGTTGTTCATTCATGCATTCAATCCAACAAGTTGTCAAGACACAAAAATTATATTTTATCATCAACAAATTAAGTTCCAATAGTAACCCAAGAGGATAGGAGCTACATACTAGGGACCTTGGGCCTATATTTTTAGATCTTTTGGGTGTTCCCACAATAGTGGTTTACACCTTTTGGGACATTTTGTTTTTTGCTAAGATCACATATTTTTAGAAAATATAATGATTTAAGCCTTGAAAAGTTCAATTTAACAGTTTTTAATTGAAGAGGGTTTGATGAAACCACCTTATATTAAACCCCCTTGGATAGAACCCCGCTAGTTTTAAACCATACCTATAATGCAGTCTCCTTCACACGTATCAAAATGCTAATAAAAAACTAGTTTTGATATAAATTTTGGGGGATAAAATGAATTCATTTAAAATTTGACTTTTGTAAGTATATAGTTATTTTTTATAAGATGCCGAAAAAATATAATTTTAAACATATTTAATTTGATTATTATATTTATTTCTTATTTCTTGTGAATGTAGCTTTTTCACCAAAAATCAAGCTCTCTATTTTGCACATTTGGAAAAATAGTAGATTATCAAAGAAAATTTTGAAAAATATCAATGCACTAGATATTGACATCCCTGATCCAAAAAAAATAAATCAATTTAATTTTGATACATACAAAAAAGTTATGTTTTAGCGAGTAAATCATGTCTAAATCGTACCTGGTTTGACTTTGAAACTTAATTAAGAAAAAATAATTCAATGAAATGTTATGAAACCAATTCCATGAACTATATATCATATTTATGAATCTAAATTTGAAAAAATTAGATTTTTATCCATCATAGAAAAAAAAGTATGTGTTAGCTAGTAACGCCATGCTTTAAAATGGTGTTTACTATTAAAAACTAGAAGAAGATGGAAAAAGAAGTGAAATCTGATTCCAATTTTTTTAAAAAAAAATTATTTATATTCTACAAAAAAAAATTCACAAATCACTATTTTCATCATCTTCAAATTCCTCGCAATTTAGCCACTAGAGGTGCTCGAAAGTGAAGATTTAGTTAAGAAAATTAGTTCAATGTCCGGTTTCACCAAAAATTGTAAACCAATATTGTGGGATCACCCTTATAGAAAATGAGGGTAGCTTGGGGTGTACCATTCCCCATACTAGCTAAACCTACAAAATATTTATACCCCAAGTTCCTATGTGTCTGCTTTCTATATTTTTAGAATTTTCTTCCATCTTGTTGCATTCAATTTCTAGGAAATCATAAAAGACTTGCATTGTCATTATTTACCTAGAAACATCATCAAATCTTCAAATTTAGTCAATTTATCAATCATCTAATCAATCACCAAATCGTTAAACAACAAAAAAGAACCTAAAAAGAAACAAGGATGAGAACCCTAATCCACCATTTTGACTCTTCCTACTAGGTCTTTAGTCAAGAAGATTTGAGATCATTTATAATCTTCAATTATGGATAAATGTGATTTAGGACATAAATCCCTTTTCCCAATCAATAAATTTGGTAATTCTAGTTGGTTCAAACATTTTAAATCTTCTAAAATCTAAAACATATCATTTAGATATTAGGTTCTTTACATTCATCACTAGTGCATTCATAATTTTGTTATATAAGGCATTGAAAAAGTAAAAAATTGCATGGCATTTTACATCCAAAGACATCTACTATTAATTTTAGCCATTGAAAAGTAGATCCATTTTAGGCTTGCATTGATAAATTTGCATTCTAGGTCATCTAAAATTTAAAATTAAATCTAAAAGCGTTCAGATGATTCATTTAGGCATTTGCATATAGAAAAAAAGAGGAAAACATGTGCAATGTTATTGTTATAAAAAAATAAAAAGATTTCAATTTTGAGATATGTCAAGATAGGAATTGTTTGTACTTTATGTTGAGAATGTGTGTCTTGAACTCACTATTAAAACCCTAGCTTAGTTGCCATCAAAATTAGACTTCCCAAAGTTTTGCATTTGGTCTTTACCACAGTCCTGCAAGGTGCAACAAAGACGGGTGTAGGCTGGCATTGTTATCCACCATCCCATGGTGGTCTTCATCAGCTTACATGGGTGTGTGGGGCCATACTACCACCCTGCAATGGTCCATGAAATGGCTAGCAGTAGAGAAAGGGTTATCCATCCACCCCGTGATGGTCTAAGAGATAGCCTACAGTAGTGTGAGGAAATCTTAGTAACTCATGATCCCTTGGCGTCTTGTAATGTAACTTATAGTAGAGCAATGAAATTACTATCCTACGAAGGTCTGTCTAAGTGGTTAATACATTTTATTGATTAGACAAAATTATAGAAGCAAACTGCAATCCCATAGCTAATCAACAAAGGCTTTGCAGTATTGCGGTTAGGATTGGGAATGAAACGTAATGACGTGTGAACGGTCCTTTGACTATCTTGTGACCATTTCGGTTGTTGGAGCAATTGTAATGTCTAGGTATATTCTAGGAAGTTGAAGTATTTGATTCTTGCAACTCTTGGAAATTTTGGTACACTAAAAATGTGATTGCATAGTGTATTGTAAGGTGATGGTCAATTAAATAGTAACAATGTGCTGCTAGTTTTGTAGCTTTAAAAACACTTGTGAGAGCACAACTCTATCACTTGTATGTATTTTATATTATACTATAGTACAAGTGATATTTTCTTTGGTGTGTTTATTTTTATCCCGTAAGGGGTTTTTCACATAAAATCCAGTACTCATTCTTTATTTTCTATTATGTTATTCATGTATGTACATTTTTATGTTCTACAATTGTAAGTTTTGAAATATTTTTTCTATCTCTATCCTAAAGATTAGTATTTGGAAGGTCTTTCCACAAATTTCTTTCCTTTTAGTTGATTTCAGAGCTTGGCCAAATTTGTTGTCCTTGTGTGTAAGACAAGTTTTTTGTGTTGATCTTGTTTAGTGGGAGTTTTGTAGAGAAATCTAGTTTATAACTTATTGCAAATTTAAGATAGTGAACACATTCAAAATAATAGAGATTGAGAAAATCAATGGCAAAAATTTTTAGTTGTGCAAACTCAAAATGGAAGACTTGTTGGTAGACCGAGAGTTATGGGATGTAGTGTCCTCTAACAAACCATCAACAACCTCATAGAATGACTGGGATGCAATGGACTAGAAATCCAAGGGTATGATCAAATAGTGCTTGGTCGATTTAGTTTTGTTGAATGTCCATGAAGAGAAGACAATGAAACATTTGTGGAAGAAGCTTGGTGATATTTATCAGGGGAAATTTCTGGTAAATAAGTTATTTTTGAGGAAGAAGTATTCTTTGAAGATGGAGGATGGAGCATCTGTTGCAGATCATTTGAATGCATTTAATATGATTGTTGCTCAATTGTTGTATATGGGTGTGAAAATAAATGACGAGGATCATTGCATTCTCTTTTTCTTTTTTTTTTCCTCACACATGGGATCACCTGGTAATGGCTATTGGGAGTAAAACAACCACTTTCAAGATGCAAAATGTGGTTGCTTCACTACTGCCAGAATAAATGCAGAGGAAATCTTCTAAGATGGCCAAGGAAGCTCTTGGTATTTGAGGAAGATCAAAGGAGAAAGGAAAGAAGAAAGAAAAAAGAATAAATCCAAGTAAAAGGGTAGATAAAAATCTCCTAGTAAAAATTCTAGGTGAAATTCTCAAACTGTGGGTAGACTAGACATATCCAGAAAGATTGTAAAGAGGAGAAGAAGAAGAAAAAGAAAATAGTTCTTCTGAAATTGTCTCTTCTCGGAGTGATGCAAATGTTGTGATAGCATCCTTGGTGATTCAAGCATCAAAATATGTTAGCCTAATTGAATTAGGTGTGTCCTTTCACATGACCTCTCATAGAGGTTGGTTCTCAAAGTATGAAAAGTATGTTGGTGGAAGGGTGTATATGGGTGATGACTTTGACATCAAGGTTTTTTGTCATGGAAATGTCAAAATTGAATATCCTAATGGAAGAGTGAAGGCAATTTATGATGTGATGGATATACCAAGTCTAGCTCAAAATTTTCTTTCTATAAGTAAGCTTAATGATTTTGGTGTACAAGTCTCTTTATCAAATGGTTTTTGTAGAATGAATAGAGGCTCTATGGTGCTAGCTAAGGTGCACAAATTAGCACTCTGTATAAGCTAGATGCATGTGCAGTATGGTGTAATATTTTTTTTGCAAATTCAAGTAAATATGATCATGTTGAGAAAGGATGTGTTGTTATTGTGGGCACAAACTCTTTGGAGATGATGCTACCGACAAAGAAAACAATTTTGTGGCATTAGAGGCTCAACCACATTGGTGAAAATGGCTTAAAATTCTGGTTGAAGGGCTTGATAATTGTAATCTTGAGTTTGATTTTTGTGAATATTGCATATATGGAAAGCAACATTGTGTTTCATTTTATTCTAATTCTCATAAATCTTTTGGTATTCTGGATTATATTCATGTTGATTTGTTTGGTCTAGTTAATGTTCCTTCACTTTTGAAATCTATTTATTTTGTTTTGTTCATAGATGATTTTTTGAGAAGGGTGTTTGTTTATTTTCTCAGAAGTAAAATTGAATTTTTCAGTTGGTTTAAGGAATTCAAAACCTTGGTTGAAAATCAGACTAGTAGAAAGATTAAGTGTTCTAGGATGGATAATGGTGGTGAGCTTTTATTAGAAAATTTTGATAAGTTTTATAAGGACCATGAAATTAAAAGGCATAAAACAACTCCTTACACTCCATAGCAAAATGTTGTTGCAAAAAGAATGAATAGAAAGGTAATGGAAAGGGTGAGAAGTATGTTGAGTAGTTTTGGTCTAGAGCAGAAGTTGTGGGCTAAGGCTATATCTACAACATGTTATTTTGATTAACAAATATCCCACTTTAGCACTTGTGGAAAAGACACCTATAGAAATGTGGTCTGGGAAGAATCCAGGTCATTGAGATACATTAGTGTCTTTGGCTGTGAGGTGTATGCATATGTTCCCAATGAAAAAATATCTAAACTAGGAAATTCTTTTGTAAAGTATATCTTCATGGCTTATGGAATTGTTGTGAAAGGGTACAAGCTTTGAAACCCAGTTATAGAGAAGGTGTTGTATAGAAGAAGTGTGATCTACAACCAAAGGTGAAAAAAGCAGAAAAGAAAGAGGTAGCTAAAGTTCCTCTTACTCTAGATAAGGATTAACTACATACTCCTAGTGGACTTGTTAGTGAGGAGAGTTCATGAATGTCTTAAAATTCTCATCAATAAGAAGAACCTCAACCCTAGCTTCCAAGGATTTCTACATGTGTGAAGTGGCAATCTAAAAGGTTTGGTTCTTCTATGTTCGATTCTAGTTGTGCCTATACTTTGATTGCTAACACTGATGAGCCTAGGACTGTTAGAGAGGCTATGGGTATGTCTGATACAAATTCTTGGTTAGAAGTTGTGAAGCATTTTTTTCCTTTGAAAATTTTTGTTTTCGGCCCTTGTTTCCTTTATGCTTCAAGATGGATTTGTTCCTTAAGGATGAAGACTAATATCACATAAAGGTGTGCAATGCACCACATGGTGGTTGCATGCCTTTATATATATTGTTTTCCTTTCGGGCTTGAATTGGAACATGTGTCAGCTTAGCAAGGATTTTCTTCAAAACCATTCTCATGAAATCTGAAATTTCCCACTCACTTGACACATCATCCATTTGCTTAGGTAGTTTGTATCTTTCATGGAAGGATCTTTCTAGGCAATGTTTATCAAGGAGCATGGAAGATGTCTTACTTTTGAGGTGGATCCTTCGAGTCAGCATCATCAATCTTCATATTTGATTGATCGGATTTTACAAGGCTATGCTAAAAGCTCATTGTCTTCTGATAATATATCTTTGTAAAATATCTGAAACCATTAATGAAGTGTTGATACTTTATGAGCAAATATTTTGGTGATCTAATCAAGATCTAAGATCATATTGTAAGCTATCAGATTTAGGCACCTGGTAGTTTCTTCTTTTGGCTATAAATAAGGGTTGGCAATACCGAAGAAAGAGTTTTGAAGTTTTAGTGAGTCATATTTTCTTAGAAATGGGAGGGTTTTATAGAATACTCTTTATTCTATTTGGCATGTTGTATTTGTTCATACTATCATTAGATTGGCATCTAACCTCTATTTTTAGTTAAATATATCATAATAATTTGATCTATTTGAGAGAAATCTTTGGGATTATGCATTTCATGGCCTTTTTAAGATTTCTTTTTCATAGTTTGATTATGTTGAGAACATTGTGTTAAAGCCTTATGTTGATATTCCAGATAATTATTTTACATGTTAAGCTTTTATGTTATCTGCTATCTTCTAGAAATTGGATCATGTCTATTTAACTCTTTCATTTTGTATAAAAGATATGTCATCTTGCATATTATATTGTAAAGGATGAAGGATTCTATAAATATTTGAGTGTTCCTATTAATCTTTAGGGTTTCTTATTTTTGTTGGACCTTAGTGGATGCTTCCCATGGGGAGATTTGAAAGACTGCATTGTGCTTTCTCTATCCTTTGCTACTCATTTTGTTCCCAACAATGAAGGGTCTATGGCATTATGTGTCCATATCCTTAGTTATAAGAAATAGTTAAATTTTGAAATTTTCTAAAAGCTTTGGTGCATCAAAATCTTTATGTTTTATTTACATTTCTCTCTACCCCCTTTCTCCAAACATAAAGAAGAGCTATCTTTCTTTAAATATCCCAGAGGTCATTTAGTTAGGCACAATTTGGTCCCCCAGTCACTGAATTTATCATAATGTTGTTCAAAGAGGTGTAATATTTTATGATCGATAGTTTTTTTTATGGCATGCCTAGTGGGACCTTATTTTTACGAACACCTAATTAGAAGTTAGAAATACTTCTTAAATTAGACCCTAAATAGAGGCTAGAAATCTCATGCTCAGTGTTCAAAAAATAGCATATTCTAGAGGCCATTTCAAGTACTCCTTGTTACCTGCTTTAGCACCAAGGAGGAGAAGACTTATAGGTTCCATATCACCTATAAGAAGCAATAGGGTAAGAAGTGTTAGCTCATAATCCAGAGCTTTATCTACTCCATCAGGAGGTTGATTTTTCCAAATCAAAATACTTGTCTACCCTATCCATATGAATCTATTCACAATCATATAGATTCATACTGCTATCCAAATCATAATACTTGTCTACATACATCACAATTGTTTATAACAAGCTTTTTTTGGAACCTTCTAGAAATAGGGTTTTACAGGGCCATTTTTCATTTGAGATGTTAATGGAAAAACCTTGACGTGTCAGCGAGAAAAAGACTTGAAGTGTCAACGAGGAAAAACCTTGACATGTCACTATGAGTGTATAGTATTTGCATGATCAATCGCCACATACCAACATACATCCTATCAATAGTAAACTGTATATAATTGCAAATTTGAGAAATATGTTCCCAAAAATCAATAACCCATGCCGAAAAATTAGATAGCCCTAGTCACCACAACACTTCAAATTGTCAGGAATAGTTTGAGCAAGGATATTGTCCCAAGATAGAAAAACTTTGTGGAAGATGATAACACATGGTTCTTCTCGTGTAAGATAGCCATATGCCCTGAAATTTTCTGAGGGGAAATATTTAACAAAAGATAGTGGAACAAAGAGGCCAAGGTGTGAACCCATAAATAGAGGAATATTAATCTCACAAAATGGAGAATGCCTACTTCAGAGCACAAACACAAGGGATGTCCTTAGAGAAAGAGCTAGATATTTCACCAGACCAAGAATATTTTTCTTGGATGGAAGAAGAAGATGCAGTATTTGCAAATGATTTTTTGATGACTAGTGCCTCGTAAGTATAGTTAGACTACAACACAAGGTCCAAAAGAAGGCTCACTAGAGAATACATGCAACAATATTTGTAATCACCATAGCCACAAGTGGAGTAGGATTCATAGGTCGACCCACTCAACAATTGTAGGCTCTACCATTGTGAGAAAAAGAGGTGGACAAAGCATTCAGCCCATGCACATTGAATCAACCTCTATCAAAGACAAAAGAAATACCACCATTCAAACCTAAGGTCCTACTAGTTAGAATGCTTAACATGGTAGAAAAAATTAAGCAGGCACCCACCAATGTGTCTTTGTGAGAAGTTATATAAATCCAAAAATAGAAGTCATTGTTCGAGGAGGCATTGATGAAAGAGTAACAAATGGCATGGATGGATACAATCCCACCACATAAACAAGATAAAGGAAAAGGGCCTACATCAATACCCCCAACCTTCAGGAGCCATGGCATACGTAAATGTTGTAGAAAATGCAAAGATAAAAGAGGTAAGAAAACCAAATCCTACCCTTTTATTTTTAACACTTATTGTGGGAGATAAGATTTTACACAATAACATGATCGATTTGGGATCTACTACCATGATCATTCCTAAGCAAGTGGAAAATGCCCTGAAACTTGAATATGAGCCTTTAGAGAAAGGGATCATGCAATTAGATAGGAAGAAAGTCTTGATTGTTGGTCGCATCAAGGATCTATCTTTGACCCTCTTCTCATGTTCGATCCAAACTGTCACATAAGAGGTGGTCATGATAGACATCCCCCAATTTTTTGGGATGTGTCTTTCAAGGGACTTCATAGAAAAGCTTGGAAGATACTTAGTGCTTGATAGGTAAAATTCAATATTATAGACAAAGCATGGGAAAAAAATGAAGATTGTGTTAGAAACTTTGCACCTAGAACATATAGCAGATAATGCAGTCTTGTGCTTTGAAACAGTGCATACCTCCTTCTCAGAAAGGGAGACATATTGGATAGAAATCTTGCAAGAAAAAGAGGATACAAGTGATTGGACCCTTGATTAAAAGGTCCTTCTCAATCAGTTTATCAATTTTAACCTATTCAAGAGCTTCCATGCTATTGGATTGGGCACCTATGTGATCTTCGAGAATGATCAAGTCTTCCCAAAATTTGTAAAGGAGAAGGAAGAACCCAACAAACTAAGTGAAAACAGTCTATAAAAAATATATTTTGATGCGGCCAAATGCAATATCAGTTCCAGACTATGAATTTGACTTATATCTCTGACTGGATCAAAGAACCTCAAGGCTTTCTACTTCTAGTTCACATGATTGAATAATAATGTAGAGTATGATTTTTTGGTCCATGGTCTGATTCACATAGAATGAATGGGCGTGAAGAGAGTACAAGTGTTCAAAGATTTGGAGTTGGTTGCAAACCACATTCATAGATAGACAACCATGAAAAATGTAAGAATGAGGTCTTGCAGACATAGAATATGGGATCTAATCGAGATCTTTGAATTTTTAAACATATAGGTTATTCCACAATCCTAGAATACCATCACAGATTAGATGGCTTCGATGTGCTCATAGTTTGAGCCAACCACAAGAAAAAAAAAATGGTTCATGTACCATCATCTGACCATCAATTCCTAAAAAATGAACAAAATTGGTAGGTTTTTGAGGATGATATCCAAATTGCTGCCTTTTTACAAAATTCAAGGAAATCCTTCAACCATACATAGTATGAATCTAGTAGAGCTATGGAAGGAAAAGTGATCCAATCAAAAAGCAATAAGATCCTGTGAGGCTTGATTTCTGTCAAAAATATCTTTGACTGTGAAGATGCAAGAAGTGGCAAAAAAATATTCACTACCAACAAAGGGGATTATGAAGATCTTGATGTCAAAAGAGGTAGAAAGCTAAAAATTAGAAGAGATGTCTGGGTATGTGCAGGGTCATGATGGGCCAAAAAGTGGCGTATGTTGGGTATGTGTAGGATATGTGGCTGACGACATTTTTTTTACCCAAAATTGATGAAACAAAAAGGGTTTTTAAAGGAGATTCTCAAATTTCCACCAATATAAATTATGCTTTACTTTTAATTTAATAAATTATTATTATTCATTTTCTATTTGAATTATGACTAAAGTCCTGATTGATAGGCTGATTGAAAAACATCTATAGCTTTCAAACAGTATCACATTTTTTGAATCCAAAACATGTGTCACATCATGCTTCATACTATAGGATTAAAAAAAAATTGAATTTCATGAAGTTTTGACCAAGTTAAACATACAAGTTTTATATTTTTAAAAGTTGTAATAAAAAATTCATAATTAATTATTTACAAAAAATTATAAAAAAATGCATCAATTCGTATTGTATTGTTAAAACATACACCTACTTCTTTTTTTAAATTTAAGTACTACTGCATTGAAATTTCAAATTTTCACCATATAGATTTAAAAAAAAAAAAAACCTAGTATTTTAGAAACTACATTCAATTTTCTATAGATTCTATTCTTACATCTTTTTGAAATAATGTAGATAACTTATTCAAATTTTAATGTCAAGTTGCCTAACTTTGAATTTTTTGAATTTTTCGCTACTTAAGCGCTTGTTTTTCCATGATGATCCTGCACATACCCATCCCACAGAAGGAAAAGGAGAGATGGAAAGGACTATGTGCTAGATACAACAGGGTTGTAACTTGGACTTACGAATATCTTAAAGCATGTGATCTAGGCATAATTCAACACACCATTTACTTGGTTGAAGGTTTGAAACCCAACCGATAGAAACAAAGGATGGTCAATCTGAAGGTTGAGGCACTAATGGAACAAGAGCTTACCAAATTAATCAAATCAAGAATCGTATATTCAATCAAAACTTCCATGTGGGTATCCAACGTTGTACCAGTGTGGAAGAAGAATGGTGATATTTGTCTTTGCATGGATTTCAGGGATTTGAACAAGGCATCGTTAAGAGATCACTACCCTTTTTCCTCAATGGAGCAAATCCTATAGACTATGGCCAGATTGGAGATGTTATCATTACTTGATTTTTTTTAGGCTATAACTAAGTCTATGTGAAGGAAAAAGACCAACACAAAACAATGTTCACCACCAAGTGAGGAACATTCATATATGCAAAATTTCCCTTCAAACTTTCCAATGTGAGTGTCATCTTTCAAGGAGAAATTGATATCATCTTCAAGGGATTTATCAATCAAATCATCCTAATATACCTAGATAACCTGAATTTTTTTTTCAAAATCAAAGGATGATCATTTTGATCATTTAGAAAAGGTTTTCTAGAACTGTCAACAATTTGGGATTTCTTTAAATCCTAAGAAATGTTTCTTTGAAGTATCGCAAAGTAATCTACTCAGTTTTATGGTATCAAAAGAAGGAATAGCCATAGAACTTGAAAGAGTGAGGCTATAATAGAGTTACCATTACCAATAAACTAGAAGGGGTTACAATCCTTTTTGGGAAATCATTTTTGTTAGTTGGTTCATTTTAGACTTCATGGGCATCACAAGACCTATTACACTGATGTTAAAGAAAATTTAACTAGTGTTTAAGTGGACTCCTAAAGGAAAGCTTTCTTTCGAGTAAATAAAGGTAGCCATGTTTGTAGCCTCAGTGTTAGCTAACCCAAACTTCTCCAAGGATTTCTTGCTCTACGTCTATAGTGGCCAACACAACATAGCTTTGATACTCACTCAAAAGGATGAAGAGGGAAGCAAAGAAAATCCCATCACATTCCACTCTAGGACTCTCAAAGGATACAAAAATAGGTACAATTTTATTGAGAAATAGGCCTTTGCTATAGTTAAAAGCCTCAAGAAATTTTGACCCCTGGTATTGGCCAAAAAAATCACCATCCTCATTTCCCATCTTAGTGTTTGGGAATACATCATCAAAGGTGAGTTACCCAAAAAAGGGCCAACTAGATCAGCAAGATTTTAGAATATGATGCAGACATCTTAACGACCAAGTTTGTTTGGGGAAGAGGTCTTTGCAAATTTCTTGTATAGGAATTAAGCTCCTATGAAGAAGAAGAGACCACCTAGGTATATACCAATCAGTTCAGGTTTGATGACTCATGGGTGGCAGATCAGATGCAATTTATGCAAAAAGGGTTAGTACATGATCAACATTCCACCTCATAAAAATGCTACTACCAACTACAAGGCACAAGTTATGTACAAATTGAGGGGATTTTAATCAAAATAAATTATGAAAACATCCTTCTTTGTTGCTTGGATAAGCCACAAGGAGAAAGAGACTTAAATGAATTCCATATCAGTTCTAAGGGAAAACACTTCTCTGATAGGACCACTACTTTAAAGATAATGCAGGTAGGCTATTACTAGCCTTCCATGTTCTCCAAAGCCCATCACCTAGTGTGGAAGTGTACTCAGTGCCAATTTTTCATTTGCAAGTGGCAGAACTCTTCCATGCCACTCATCTTGATCATGACTAAGGAACCCTTTGCACAATGGGGTTTAGATTTTGTTGAGTGGATACTTAGGGTGATTGATTATTTCACAAGATGGATGAAGGCTATTTCTTTGAAGAATGCTATAGAAATAGAAATTATTATATTTCTTGAGGAGCTATTGCAAGGTTCAGTTTGCATAAGACCATTATATCTTATAATGCAATAGCCTTTGTAGGATCTGTGATGTCAAACTTCACTCTCAAGAATGGGTTCTACCTAAAAACCTCACCCAAATACTACGCACAAGGAAACAAGTTAATAAAGTTGACTAACAAAAATATAATTAGGTTAATAAAGCACATTGGCTTAGAACACTAGAAGGAATGGCACAAGCATCTGTGAGCTACTTTGTGGGCTGACAGAATTACACCTAAGAAGATCTTGAAGGCATCCCCTTATAAATTAATGTATGGAAAGGATGTGGTTCTACCCATTTCCATAGAAATTCTAGCATTGCAACTGTTAAAATATTTAGAACTTGAAGAAGATTGTGGAATGGAAGTAAGATTGGTAAAACTTTTGGGTCTCGAGAAAAAAAGGATAAAACATGTATGATGCCATAATCAAGTGCCAACAAATAGTCAAGTGATGGTTTGATAAAAGGGCCTCCATCCTAGAATTCAAAGAGGGAATCCTTATGCTAAAGTATGATGAACGCACTACAAAACTAGGTAAGCATGCCAAATTTGACTCACTATGGAGGAGTCCTTTTCAAATCCATGCATGTAACAAAAGAAACGCATATGAGTTGGGGGATATGTGTAAGGCCCCATCATTTTTGTTCAATAGTTGCAAAAGTTTTTATTAGTGGTCATATTTGGTAGAACATATAACAATAAATTCATGGTACAAATGACTATAGCTATGTGTGTCTTACTCCCTAGTTTTGACTAGCAATGTCATCATAGTACATTATAAATGAATTGATATAGGATCAAGTTGTGATTTGACTTGATGATACTTTCAATTGTTTAATGTTATGAGGGAGTTATTTAAATTATTAATGGAATTTCTTTTGTATAACAATGTTTGTTATTGAAATGATCTACCTTTGACATATTTGGTGATTAGCTATTAGTGCTAGTTATTTGGTTCTTATGAAGAAGCTAATGAATTCTAGTTCCTATGAATACAAATGTGTGGCACCCTAGTTGGTAGATTTAAACAATAAATCTTTCATTCATACCATTTCATATATCATCTTAGTGTTTGACATGTGTCTTTATAATTTACTTTTCTATTGGCCCTAGATTATGTTTACTATTGTAAATGAGATGTTGTGTGTGTGTAAGTTTGTATTGCTTGTTATATCACTATGTTATACTAATGAATATGGGTGAGTGTGAACGGGAATTTCAATGTGATACTAATGCATATTGCTTAACCTTGGAGCATTTCCATGCAAGTGTGTCAAGCAAGTACTTTTCTTACCTTGTTACATTTTATTTTTGCAGAATTATAGATGTTAGTAATAGAAACAAAGTGATATTTTCAATTAGTTGTAATTCATATTATAAATTAGGATTTACTAATTGAATAATGTTTGGGGAATCCAATAGGTTTATTAAGAGTTTAATTGCTTCGGTTAGCCTTTCACATAACTTGTAATATAAAATTGATTTATGAATTGTGTAATGGGTGGAGTCTATAAAATAACCATTGATATATTACACATACAACTAAGTGATGATATGACAATAGTTATACCCGTTATGTACTCTACTTGAATTAAATGTTGTAATGAAAGAGACTTTAACGTAAAAGTAACTATATAATTGAAACCACGTATGTAGCTAAATTTTACTTAAAAATTGGTGGTAATATCTAACTCAAAATACATAAAATAATTCAAATATAATAAAACTACATAGGAAAGGATTGAATTAATAAATATACTAATCTCATAAAAGCCTCACGAATCTATAAAATATTATAACACCTCTTGCAATAATTTTCACTTAAATAATTTCACTTCTCCATTTTTGGCGAGCTGCAACCTGGAAATAAGGTTTGCACTGATGGATTTAGAGTATGTTTATTAAAATGAGAATTATGGTCAAGATCCAAAAGTTGAGCACATTTAGTTTTTAAGTATATATCAGCATAACTAATATATAATGTATATTCTGTGCATGCTATGTTGTATGGCCATAACCTATTCGAAGCTCCCATTTTGGCATAGATTAAAAAACTTTATGGAATTTTAGCGTTACACTTGCCAGTTGCATTGCCCACCACTTTGGTTCGAGGCATTCTGTCAGCAGCTCACATGCCTTGTTTATAGTCCCACGGTCCAAATGTCTCGTCTATACTCTTCAACCACAAACCTGTTATTGGTTTTTAGGAGAAAAAAAGAACATTATTCATCCATCTGGAGAATAAGAGTTGCAGAGAGAGTCATTGAAGCTCATATTATTTAATTGGAGTTCAACACCAGGTCTGCTATTTCTAGTTCATATGTTTGACTTTCGATTTTAAATGGTACTAGTCAAATCTAGGAACAAAAGATTAGAGCATTTTAAACTTTCTTCTTCTTTTACAGAAAAACTGGGAATCAATGATAAACGCAAATATTCTTATTCTTCTTTGTAATATATCCTTGCCATAGAACATCTCGTTAACCAAAAGAAAGGCAGAAATTCTTATTTCTAAAGAGATACTATTAAGAGCAAAGCCACAGTAATGCCACGAACTTTTATTATATATTGCTTTGGTAAGCAAGTGTTACTTGCTTATGAAAAGATAAGCTTACGTGGGAGGGAAAAGGAGCTATTCCTTAATTTTTAACTCTTTTAACATTTCCTATGTTAGTCAACATTTTACCCTTTAAGCTTAAAATTAAAAAAGTGGGTTAGATTTCCATAATAAAATAATGTAAGAAAACCACCCACTTGCTAGTGATTTTCCTAGTAAAATATTAGTGTTTATTAATTATTGATAATTTTATTATTCAAAATAATAAAATATAGTAGAGTTTGGATCACATTAGTTTTTATTGATTTATTAATATTTCAGTAATAAATAAAAGTATTAGTGATTATTAATTTATTAATGGTTCTTTTAATAAAATTCATGAGAAAAATATTCTATAAAAATAATTGTGAAGTGAAGTTAAAGTAAGGGTAAATTAAGATTAGAAATAATAAGGGGATCATGTTATTATTAATGTTCTAGTAATGCTAATTTTAATTTTAATGTTAATAGTATAACTGATATTAATATTATTGTTAATATTAATAATATGTAAAGAATCATACTATTATAAAATAAAACAATGATAATAATAATGTCATTATCCTAATCAAAGATATTAATGATATATATATATATATATATATTATTCGAGAGGTGGATATTAAAATTTATGTCATTGTTAATCAATCATAATGAGGTAGTAGAGACATTAGAAGTTAAGGGACAATGATGTTAAAATCAAACTCAGTATGCCACCTTATATAATTGGTGTAGATTTAGTATTCTATAAAATGAATATTTAAATTTGATTAAAAAAAAATAAGAAAATAAATAATAACAATACAAATTACTAATGTGATGAAACCAATTTGTAGATCATCATCAATCTTTCTTTTTAATTCATGTTATGTTGATCAAACAACTATCAAATAGTCAAAAGGAGTTAAGATTGTAATTATAATTGTTTGAAAGTATTGAATGTTCTCTTATCTTAAGCCTCCCTTGAAAATTTAAGGCTTAAGCTGATATTGTGAGTCCTTATATATGATCTTGTGTTCACTTTTTATCAAATCTCTATCGTTCATATAAATGTTTCATATGTATGGTTTTTTTTTTGGCAAGTCATATCAAAGATTAAAAAAAAATGGAGATCTTAGTGGGAGACTAGGAAATAGAGTGTGGAATATTGGGTTTGATTATAATTAATTAATTTTATTTATTTATTTACTCTTATGAATTTTATGTGAGCAATTAAAAATTCATGAATCGAATTCATAATCTAAAAGAGGTTGAAACTTGAAAATTCATTTCCAAACTAGACTTAGGAAATTAGAGAATGAAGTGGAAAAACGATGTTTTGAAGTTTTTTTTTTTTCCTTTTTTTATGATTATTTATTATGGTATGTTGTGGTGTAATATATTTTAATCACTATATAAATTTCCCATTGGATTTGGGGTTTGTTCGTGTAATATAGATTGAATTGTTAGAACTAAAGTCCTAATTGGTCTATGTGGTCTTATGACATGGTTGGTGATTTTATACTTGTTAGTGGGAGTTATCTTTCCTATTATTGTGTGGTTTAACATTAGTCACTATGATTGAAGTTAGCATCAAGTCATCATTTTAACTTGGTGGGTTTACCCCATTTGTTGGTCATTCAATATGAGTATATTACTAGTAGTATACCTTACCCAAGTCTCTGGTTTCTGGCTTCACCTAAGTGGGTGGTAGTCGACTGTGAAACTGTCTAGGGTACCAGACCCTAGAAAGGGTTGCATACCCACTCTCCTATAGTATGTAATTTTGTACAGGTCCTATAATCCTTGAGTAGAGGTTTGAGTTTAGTGTATATTGATGTTGTTGTGATTGAGGTAGAGCCCTCTTTTGGAAACCAATGGATATACCTTGTTTGGTTGAGTCAAATTAGTTGGAGAAACTCAAGTTGTCGAACTATGGTGCCTCTGAGAAATATATACGTAGCCAAGGCCATCAAATGATGAGCACCTGAGCCATTAGGTCGAGCCCCTAGGACTGTTCTTCTGAGTCTTGTATGTGACTTGTCATTTTCTCTTATATTGTGATCTACCATTGTTATATATATATAGCTTGTCTTGGTAATCATGTGCTAACTACGTTTGATCTTATGTGAATGCCAATTCATGTAGACCTCATAGGTATAGATGTTGGGAGAAAGGTATTTTTGGCACA
The DNA here is from genome assembly GCA_007258455.2 of Sequoia sempervirens. Taxonomy (NCBI): domain Eukaryota; kingdom Viridiplantae; phylum Streptophyta; class Pinopsida; order Cupressales; family Cupressaceae; genus Sequoia; species Sequoia sempervirens. The sequence continues at coordinate 255,657,206 of VDFB02075321.1, read as the reverse complement.
ATAAAATGTAGGAGGTACATTAAGATGACTCAAATTTAGTAGTCTCTATTGCTAAAAATAGTAAATCATTTCTACATTTTCTAGTGTGATCATTGACTATAGCTGTAATTAGTGAATTATGTTATTGTCTTTTAAGTTAAAAAGTAAAATATTTACAAAATTAGAAAAGTTATCGGTTTGTTATGTTGTTTTAGAATGTGCACATGAAAATATGGATGGGAATGTTTTAGATATACTAATCAATGGTATTCATCTAAAATTGTTCCATTAAATTACACAATTTTTTTAAAATTTTAAAGTTATGTACCATATGTATTTCTTTTGTAAAATACATTATTTTTGTGAATAAGCCACGAGTGTTGACATAATAATAGAAAAAATATTATATTCGTGTATTTAGTGAAAATATTTACAATATAATATGCCTACCAAGCCTAAGACTACAAGTGAAGTTTGAAGCCTTCCCATGTTACCCAAAAAGAGATACATTTAAAAAAGAAGAAAAAGGAGGGGACACAAAAATGGCAATGGAATTAAAGCCTCCATTAGTTGCAAGCATTCAAAAATGTTTCTTCTTTAATTTTTTCTTTGAAAAGGTAGCAAGGGGTTAACAACACAACATATCACAACACACGTGGGCATGACACAACATGGAACTCAATCCTTGACACCACAACTATACAACAAGAACTCAGAATGATTCTTCTAGTCGAGATTTGGAATGCGTTCCACCTTATACTCCCTCAGTAGGAAGGAGGCTACAGGTTTAGACATTGCATGATGCCTCTCCAAGTCCATCATGTGGAAGTCAGTGAGGAAGGGCACCCAAGGCACTACCTCCCTAAAGTCGACATGCATGTGGATGTTCATGGTAGACAAAGTGCCAACGTGAGGGATAGCTACTTGCACGATCTCACCAAGCCTATCTTAGTATGCTAAATTGAACATAGAATGACATAGTTTGATTATCCAGGGCTTGGAGATATCTAAATCTAGCAGGGAAGCAATGGACTAGTAGATGACATTGGAGTTTCACCATAGCTTCTTTTTTCCTTATCATAATCTTTCCCAAGCACCCATTTGATTGCCACGATGATAAGATAGTCATTTTTCCTTACTAGGTGTTTAATTCTATCACTACTAATCTTGCTTACAAAAGAATTTTGCAACTTTCAACTTAGGAGCTGAATTGGGGTACCTAGGCTAGACATGGTAGTAGTAGGAAAGCTAAAGCTAGCAGAATGGAAGTAGTGGGAGAAGCTTACTAACTCAAAAGATAATTTAGTGAGTTTTTTGCTAAGTTGGTATTACTATTTATAGAGAAATTGCATCAGTGAACTCAATGAGCAAAAAATACATTTCTCGTTACATGGTAATGGAAAAAATATCTAGGTCACAGGAGGTGAGAGATGAATCATACAGAAGATCTAAAACAATCCTTGATAAATTAATCTGGGAGTTGGGATTAAATGTTCGATTGTACCAATTGCTACCATGTGTCCATTGTCATCACCAATGCTAGCCTTCTTGCTCCTACTAAAATAAATGTCTTAAAGGGATAAAATCTAACATATTAAATGAAAATTTCTTTTTGAAGTACCTTTAAAATGCTCAAAACACACTTTCCATTACTCAAAGCACACTTAGCATCACATAAGGCCTATTTTTTAAAAGGGTGACCTCATGGCAGAATTAGCATTCATGAGGGATACAGATCCCACTCCACATGTATCATCACATTGTTTACACTTAGTGAGCTAGCAATAATGACAATTCCTTATTGCATGTACGTGCAAGATAATTAAATGCACCTAATTTTTTTTTTTTCTAAGCATCAAAAATTGTAAGCAATTATTGCTCTAAAGAAGCTTTCTGCAAATCCTTCAATGCAAAAATGATAGAGGTATCATCTTCTGGTCGATAGGCTAGAATATCATCTTCCAAGCCAGGCTGCACCAACATCTTTGGAAAGGATTTGTATGCTAATGCCCCAGCACCAAAAGAGGAGAGTTTTTCTCATACTAAAACCATACAAGAAGGAAACCCTGTTAAGCGGGAAGTGGTGAATGCTTTTAGAGATAATAGTTTTGACCCAAAGTTGCATGTAAACCCTAAAACCCTTAGGGAAGGGTCAATGTAGAGAATCATCACCCATGGGTCAACTGAGGGCTTTACAACATGACTCTAGTATTTTGTTTTTCCATAATTCATGTTGCCTGCCATCCACCCATTTCTAGAGCTAGTGGATGCATGCACAAAGAGGCTGGATAAAGAAATAGGGGTTAGTAGTGGAAATAGGTTGAGGGTTACAATCAACATAGTGGCCATTTGGGATATGTTCTGCATCCCCATCAACTAGGGTACAAAAATATTTGAACACAGAAAAATGGAAGATTTTTGGAGGACCAGAGGTAAACAATTAAAATTTAATATTGATTAAACAAATGAGAAGTAAGATGACAATCAACCTGTCTTCCCTCTAGCACACAGAAAATGAAAATCTAATGTACAAGCCATTTTCACAATGTTATCTTGTATTTATGGCTTTCAAGATGATGAAAAGGTTTTTGCATTCTAGGAAGGCTTGACTTTCATGCCTAGGAAGGAGAAGAGGCATAAGTGTTTTGATTTTTCTAATGTAGTGGCCAAAAATATGTTGGATCAGTTAAGAAATTATGGCACTAATTTTCAATTCAGGTATTCTTCTTTTTTGGCACATCTAATTTTACACTAGAACCCTAAATTTTTTTAGAGGGTATCTTTTGCTCTTTAAGTTTGATGAAAAGAGGTTATATGAGCTAGTTTCGGTTTGAACCCATGTCCTTTCTAAGACATGGGATTACCACTCATTTGTTAACTATTTCCTATAATGAGTACTCTTAGATTTTTCTTTGCACCCTCTAAGCTGGTTTTCCCCTGAAGCCTTAGAATGGATGAAAATCCATCATCCCTCGGTGGATTATTTGCTAGGAGTAGATTTTTCCTTCATCAAATTTCATGGTTTTATTGAGAATCCTTTTAGGATCCCTAAACTTGTAATAGACAAGATCTTCACTTTGGAGCCATATCATCAAGAAACTATTTCTGACAAGGCCTATGGCAACGAAAGACACAAAAAGGAACTTTAACCAATCCCTTTACTACTTCTAATATCCAGGTAACATTTTTGAAAAGGGAGGAGTAGGATGTGCTAACTAGCAAATTGGCTCGCCTAGGCCTGGTTCTTATTTACAACACATGGAGGTACAATCTAATAGGGAATCTCTTGATTGTAAAATACCAAAGGCAAGAGGAATTTGAGTCAAGGATGAACCCAACCAAGGAAAAGACAAATTTTTATAGTGACCTAGCTTTTATACAATTTGACTGGCCCCTATATCTTGACTTCTATGTTTAGCTAGTGGAGTTCCAACAAAGTCTTCAAATGGTCCAATCTTTCAACACATAGTTAAAGAAGATAGGATGGGTGGTCAGAAAGAAAGAAGGTGGATTTTTGGATATTCTTATAGGAAATCAAGAACCTCGGTGCCATGTATGTTGAGGTTAAGTCACATGATGAGAAATTTGATGAAATCTATGATGTTAAGGCTAAAATCGATGATAGTAATCTTGAATCTAATCAAGAAATTAGACCGGGGGAAGTACACCTCTATACGTCCCAATTGTAGGATCCCAATGTAAGAAAAGGAAAAGGAAAGGGGTAAAAGGAAAAGGGCTTATAGATCTCATCTTCCACATGCAGCCTGCCAAAGCGAAAAAGAACCTAATGGAATCCAAAGAGAACTACTAGAGCTATAATATCCCAAGCTTCAATGGGATTAGCACCAAGCAGTCTGAATCCACCATTTTGGCCACTATGAAGAAGATATGAGTCCAATTCTTAGGTAGACTGGGCATATGAAATAGAGGTGTGTTTGCTCCACTAGGCTATTCAACTTTGATAGCCTAGGTAAGTCTTTCACCTGCTCTTCTTTCTTTTTTTATGTCTATAGTTGTTCCTCCCCATTCATTTGTTGAAAATAATCCTCCATTTGTTGGTTCTAATGTCCTCATTTTGAACACACCCTCGACCATATTTGGAAATGAACCTTACAAATAAACCTCACATGCCAAATGAGTATCATACATGTCAACCATGATTGACTCCTTAATCACCCTGTCAAGGGCACCCATTGAAAACACTGATGCATCCACAAGTTTCATCATCCGTATCTAGATCTTGGAAAATGCCTCTTTTTCCACCCACTTCCCCTTTTACTCCAATGGGTTTCCCTCCTTAGTCAACATGTGGCATCCAACCTTTTTCCATAATAACACTTCCCTTCACCTCTCCACAACCTCAAATGGTTGAAGTCTCTCCTTCTGTCACCTATTTTACTCTCCCTCTAGGTGTTTTTCTTGTTACATAGAGTATTGACATTCCAAAAGGTCTTTGGATTCATATAGAAGTAACAAAGTAGGTCTAAAAAGCAAGAAAACAAAAACTACAAGTAGAAGCTACAATAAAATGAGAAATTCATAAGATTGAACCCTATTTTTATGAAGAATGGAATGCTCTGTTGATCACTTCCACAAGGCTATTGACATCCAAGCTAGAGGGAGAAATGCAATTTGAGTATTATGACACCAAAATAGTAGGTATCAATTTGAATGAGACTCTCCCATGTGAAAAAGTGGTTCTCTCTAAATTAACTTAGAAGGTGGTTTACACTGAATATGAAAATTTGGACAAAAAGTTGAAGAAACATTAGAGTTTGCAAACATAAAAGCCACAATGGATATGTTAGAAATAGAAATAAAAGGTAAGGATTCAGAAATGGCATGCCTGAGGCAATTATTGGGTCAGAAGGGTGAAGTAACTAAGTTGCTTGAAGAGGCCTAGAGTGAGAAGGATCAGCTTCATGCCGAGGTAGAGAAATTGAAATACGAGATCGTGATTGAGTGTGAGACCATTATAGTGTATTAACACAAGAAAAAAGAGCTAGAAGATGAAGTGTCCATAAAGAACATGTGTGATGGGTTACAAAGGGAGTTATAGGAGATGGATAAGCAAAAGAATAATATGTAGAAAGAATCAGATAGTGTCTAATCTCAAGCCTCTGACAATCTTTAGAAGGCCCAAGAAGAGACAGAGAGGGTGAAACAAGAAAAGGAAGGTATTGAGTCTATTTTGTAGACTCGTAATGAAGAGATTGGGAAGCTATGCTCTAAGCTTACAAATTCTCTCCAAGAGAAGAGTCAATTGGAGGAAAGAATGAGAGCAAGAGAGTCCCAATTGTAGCAAGAATTTCCTGCAACATAGCAATCCAGGATCCTCCTGATATTGAAAAAACAAATATCTACTCATTGGGAGAGAATCATAGTTGCAATTGCAGCCTAAAACCAGTATTGTAGTTTCTAAAGGATGATTAATAATTAACTGAGAAGGTTGGCCCAGTGGTTAACCAAATTCTCCACACATTCACCCCCTAGGATGAAAAATTAGGGAGCTTGATCTCAAAATTATGTATATTAGTTGAAGAAGCCTTAAGGGACACCAAAATTCCTAAACAAAGAGTAACTACAAGGAAAGAAAAAGAATTCATTTCCTACCATCAGGCTATGTGAAAAAATAAATCTTTCCAAGCAGTGTTTAATAAAAAGGTTGGCAAGATCATTGAGGAGTTCAAAATTCTACTCCAATACAGTTTTCCTACCCTTTTCTCAATGGATGGAGTGTTAATAATCAGGCAAATCATGGTAGAAATCAAGCTAAAAATATAGACTTATACAGCACTCCAGGTTCTAAGCCCATCACCCACTATTGAGGAGATTGAGAAGGAAATTCTTCCTCTTTCCTCATTGTACAACCACATCAAATCTTTTTCATCAAGGTGGTGAGGGGTTTCTCTTAAATAAGTTCTTGATCTAGATCAAGTACATGAGATTTTACACACCCTCATTTGGCCCACTAATGTAGATTGGGAGACCCAACACATTGCATTCCTCAAACTCCACAAATTAATTGACATCTAGGTGCATCCCTCTACAAGTGAAGGCCCCCTATGAGTTACCAAAATTTTGAAACATTTTTGTTTCCAGCCCTTGTTTCCTTTCCACTTCAAGATGGATTCATACCCAAAGGATGAAGACTACTCTTGCATAATGGTGTGCAATGTGCCACGTGGTGGCTACACAACTTTATATATATATATATATATATATATATATATATATATATATATATATATATATATATATATATATATCATTTTCTTTTCGGGCTTGAATCGAAACACCTTTCAACTTGGTGGGGATTTTCTTCAAAACCATTCTCATGAAATCAAAAATCACCTACTTTCTTGACACATCATTCATTTCATGAGATAGTTTGTATCTTCCACATGAGGATTTTTCTAGCCAAAGTTCATCAGGGAGTGTGGTGGATGTCTTAATTTTGGGAGGAAACTTTGAGTTAGTGTCATCAATCTTCATAGCTAATCGATCAAATTTTGTAGGCTATGCTAAAATATAATTATCTTCTGATAGTATATCTTCACAAAATATCTAAAACCATTAGTGAAGCAGTTGGGACCTTATGGGTGGATATTGCTATGATCTAATCACGATCTAAGATTGAATCGTGAGCTATCAGATTCAGGCACTTGGTAGTTTCTCCTTCTTGATTGTTTGTGGTGGTGTCCTCTTCTTCCAGCTATAAATAATGGTTTCCAGTAGTGAAGAGTTCTAAATTTTCCTTTGAAAATATTTCTAAAGAATATAGATAATATTTTAGGGGGTTATATTTTCTTTGAAATAGGAGGGTTTTATAGAATATTGTGTATTCTCTTTGGCATGTTGTATTTGTTTAGACTATCATCGAATTTGCATTTGACCTCTATTTTCAATTAAATATATGATAAGAATTTGACTAATTTGAGAGAAATCTATTGGATTGTGCATTGGCCTTTGTTAAATTTCTTTTTCATATTTCAATTATGTTGAGAACATTGTGTTACATCCTTACGTTGGTAACTATTTTTCTACCCAAAATTGATGAAATGAAAAGGGTTTTTAAAGGAGATTCACATATTTTCACCAATATAAATTATGCTTTACTTTGAATTTAATAAGTAACTATTATTCATTTTCTATTCAAATTACGACTAAAGTCCTGATTGATAGGCTGATTGAAAAACATTTATAGCTTTCAAATAGTATCACATATTTTGAATCCAAAACATGCATCAAATTCTATGCTTCACATAATATAGGATTAAAAAAGAAAAAATAAATTTCATGAAGTTTTGAGCAAGTTAAGGTGGTCAGACATATGATTTTTTATATTTTTAATAAGTTGTAATAAAAAATCATAATTAATTATTTAATTAGAAAAAATTACAAAAAGTATGCATCACATCAGGACACGAGTCCTCTACTTATATCAAAAATCTTATAAAAAATATCATCATTTTATTGTTGTTAGGGTGGTCAGACAGACACCTACTTATTTTTTCCCTGAAATTTTAAATTTTCACCAAATAGATTTTTAAAAGAAAAAACAAACCTAGTAGTTTAGAAACTACATTCAATTTGCTATAGATTCTATTTTTACATTTTTTTGAAATAGTATACATAACTTATTCAAATTTTTACATTAGGTTGCCTAACTTTGAACTTTTTGAATTTTTTGCCACTTAAGGGCCTATTTTTTCCATGATGATCTTGCACATAACCAAAAATGAAATGTGGGATCCAGTACTTTTCCCTAAAGGTTGAAAGCCTATTCAATGTAAATGGGTGTTTAGAAAGAAATATTGGTCTAAATGGTAGTGTTAAGAAGCATAAAGAAATGTTGTTTGCAAAAGGATATTCCCTAGTGGAGGGGATTGATTATGGAGAAATATTTTCTCTTGTAGCTAAGCTGACATCTATCAGATTTCTATTATCATTTGCAATTTCATATGAATTATAAATCGAGCAAATGGATGTGAAGACATCATTTCTTCATGGTGATTTAAAGGAATAGATTTGCATGTCCCAGCTAGAGCACTTCATTGAAAAAGGTAAGGAAAATTTGGTTTAAAAATTAAAGAAATATATGTATTGTTTGAAGCATTCTCCTAGGATGTGGTACGAGAATTTTGATACCTATGTGTCATTTTTGGGGTTTGTGAGATCAAATTTTGATCATTTTGTTTGCTTTAAATAAGAAAATGGTCATATTCTTATTATTGAGATGAAAGATCTAGGTTCAACTAGGTATATTTTGGGGATTGAAATAAAAAGGGATAGGGGAAGTAGAAAACTTTGGCTCAGCTAGAGACAGTATATAAATTATGTTCTAGAGAGGTTTAATATGGTGGATTCCAAGTAGTTAGTTTTTGCAGTGTTGTAGCGAATAAAACTTTCAATTGAATATTATCTAAAATCTCCTACTAAGATGGAAGACATGACTAGGGTGCCTTATGAAAGTGCATTTTTTTATTTTAATGTATGCAATCTTCTATATTGGACTAGACATTTCCCAAGCAAAAGGAGTGCTTAATCATTTTATGGATAATCCATGAAGGCCACATTGGGATGTTGTGAAGAGAGTTTTTAGGTATTTGAAGGGTACTTTTGAGTATGTATTATGTTATCATGGTTACTCTACTAGATCTCAGAGTTTAGTTAGCATTCATGGATATGTGGATTCTAATTGGGCAAGGGAAATTGATAGCAAAAGATCTACCAGTGGATATGTATCCACGTTGTTTGGTGGTGCAATCAACTAGATAATAAAGTGATATCTTGTAGTCACTTTATCCGCTACGGAGGGGAAGTACATGGTACCAGCTCACACATACAAGGAAGCTATTTGGCTTAGAAGATTGTGTTCTGATATTGGTTTTATACATGGCATATTGTTATTTGTTGTGATAGTCAGAGTGCCATTTTTTTGGAAAAAAAATCAACCTTCCATGCCAGAACAAAACATATTATTGTGCAGTACCACTTTGTTTGTCATATGGTGAAGGATGGAAAGGTTAGTCTAGAAAAAAATGATACTCTTGTGAATGTTGTTGATGCATTGATGAATCCTATGAGCACGAATAAGTTAAAATGGTGCACCAGTTTGATGGCCTTTGAGGCCTAGAATATTCAATGACTTCAAGCTTTGGAAGGGGTTTAGTGAGTTCTTCATCTAGTGGGAGAATGTTGACAATGTGTGTTGCAAGCTCACTATTAAAACCCCTAGCTCAATTACCATCAAACTCAGAATTCCCAAAGTTTTGCATTCGTTCTTTACTACAATACTGTAAGGTGTATCTAAGAGGGGTATGGGCTAGCGGTGTTATCCACCATCATATAGTGGTTTCAATCAGCTTGTGTGGGTGTGTGAGGCCATACCACCAGCTCACAATGGTCCATGAAATGGATAGCAGTAGAGTGGGGGTTACCCCACCACTCTACGATGATCTAAGAGATAGCCTACAGTAGTATGGGGAAATGTTAGTAACACATGATCCCACAATGATTGGTAATGTATATTGTGTTATAGCGATGAACCCTTTATCCCACGAAGGTCAATCTAAGTGGTTGTGGTGGTGCAGGGGTTAGAAGAAATGGTAGAATCAAACCGTAGTCCAGTAGATAGTCAACAAAGGCTTTGTGGTATTTAGGTTAAGACTGGGAATGATGAGTAAAGACATGTGAATAGTCGTCTGATTGTCTTGTTACCATTTCAGTTATTGAAGTTCCAATGTCTAGGCTTGTTCTAGGAATTTGAAGTGTTTGATCTTAAAACTCTTGGAAAGGCCAACATACTAAAAATGTGATTGCACAGTTTCTTGTAAGGTGATGGTCAATTAAACAATAATTTTGTGTTGCTAGTTTTATAATAGGAAAACACTTGTGAGAGCACAACTCTATGACTTGTATGTATTTTATATTATAATATAATACAAGTGATCTTTTCTTTGGTGTGTGGGTTTTTCTCCAATAAGGGTTTTCCCACGTAAAGTTTGGTATTAATTCTTTATTTTCTATTCTTTCATTCATGTATGTGCATCTTTATGCTCTCTATTTGCAAGTTTTGAAATATTTTTTGTATCTCTTTCTTAAAGATTAGTATTTGGAAGGCATTTCCAAACTTTTCTTTCCTTTCACTTTATAGTGCATGCTTGGTTATATTCATTGATTAATATTTTTAAAAAGTGCTTGCATAAGTTGTCCTCCATAATTATGCTAATTTCTAGAAACTAATTTACCATCAAAACTAAACAGTCACAAAAAAGGATACTTGAACACTCTAGCACAAACATAAATTTCAAAATGAACTCAATAAAAATACCTTTCTAGTCTATGGTGCATTATGCCCATGACCCAAAAAAAATTCTCCTATTTTTGTGATAGTAGCCACTCAAGATCTTATGTCTAGATATACTTTCAATTTATATGTTTACTATAGTATAATAATCGGTATCTTAGTGCATATATCTATTATGCATAAAATTATTATAATGTCTAAAATATTTGGTAAAATGTGGTCCTCTTAGAAATATTTTATTGATGTTTCATGTTGTGTGTTTGGTAATGAATCTCCTTCACATGATGAGGCCCTTGTTCCTTCATCTCCTAATGCATATCTTCCTAATCATGATATCTTGAGGCAAGATCAAGAAATAATGAATGAATTATTAAAAACTAAAATACTTAACCTTGAATCCAACATTATCCTCTTTCCTTCACCTCTATGGACTACTCATCATTACCAACAATAAACAATACATATCATACCTCCACTTTACATATCTATATATTGACATAAAGAAAGTACTTTACAATTTATACTTGGACCATTACCCATTAATCCCTTACCAATGACAACCAAGATGAGCCTATTCCTATGCCCACAAATGATCCTCCATCCTATGAAAACATGTGATTGATACACCCATCAACTTCGAAAAGTTCTATAGGAAAGGATTTTAGATTCTTACAAAATATGGCTATGACATAAAGAATGAACATGAAATTCACACTCTCTTGGAAGAAATAACATTTGAGCATACAAAAGGAATTGGACATCAAGGTCCTCCACCTTTATATAAAACATATATTTCATCCTCTAAACCACATAAAACTCATGGACCTAATATAATGGGTCTATTACCCACACCACATGCTCTGCTTGAGACCGAGTGCACCTTACAAACACTTTTACAATTATAATTCATTAAACCACCTTGTATGCAAGAAAAAAGAGATGGTAAGAACATGAATAAAATTCACATTTTTGTGCACATTATAGAATATTTGGTCACCCTATTGATGAATGGCATTCTTTAAATAAGATATTATATGGCATATATCCTTGCAAGGATGAATATGATAAGATATTAAATTAAGTATCTATGTCTTTGCTATGTTCTATGCGGTAGTTGTAGTATTATATAATACCCATTACCATGCATGGGGCATAAATTATTTTGTGTGACCATATTTCATCAATAAAGAGAAATGTAGTATTATTCATATAGGTTCATCTTGGACCTTACACTTGGGGGTGTGATTAAGTAGCCTCTTATAAGATGTATTCCTTTAAATAGGTGATCCTTTAAGTGTTTCATTATCTCCTTAAAATATTAGTGTAGCAAGTACACTAAATTTTTTTGGGGGGAATTTTACTTGACATATTACAATTATTGAATAAGAATGGCCCCTTTATATATCACATAAAGTTGAGGCCTTGTTTTCTCACATTATGTCATATTTAGTAGCAATATCACATGGATGCTTAGTAAAGTTTGGTCTCCTCAATCTATGTTAATGTCTCCTTTGTGATGGTATTAGGCTTGATACCTACTAATAGTGTGACTTTTCATGACATGTTATGTCCCTTTTGTGGAGGTAATATGCTTAGTACCCCCTATGGTGCAACCCTTCATTATATAAATTTTCCTCATTTACAAGTGGTGTCATGTGTGACACTCCCTAAGGTGTGACATCCCATGTATTAAGTAGTTCCTTTTGACATACAACCTTTTTGGTGGTGTTATTTATAATTCCCCCCAAGGTGTGTCCCCTTTGAATGTTCATCCCCTATGACATTAAAATTTATACACTACCTTAGGTGATGTTCATTCATTGTGACATTAAACTTTATGTACCCACTAAGGTGAATTTCATCCCCTTCAATATTCAATGATCCCTGTTGATGTTAAAAAATTTACACTCCTTGTAGCATAATTTTATAAATATTCCATTTATTTGACATGATGTAGCTTTATAATTCATGAGCTTAAACATCTTTTTAACATGGTTTCCTAGCATAACACAATTCACTTGCTAGTGGAGCCATGTGTTTTGTGAGTTACTTAGCATAAAGTAGTTTGTTAAGCTTGTGAAGCCTATCATATTGTATGGATGCCTTGCATAATTTAGATTGCTACCAATGGATCTATGTAGCTCATGAGTGGCTTGGAATAACAAATCTTTCCAATCCTTATGAGAGCACTATCTTGTCTAACATCATATTTGATATATGAAATTTAATATTTGAGACAAATTTTAGAATTAGGTCTCCTTCCCTTATCAACTCAAATCCTTTTAGTACTAACCTTATATTTGTATTTTTTTGTTTATTTATTTTATGTGTCTTATTTATGTTTCCCTTTTTTTTGTTTGCATTATGTTCCATTACATATATTTTTACCATATTGTATTGCATCTTAAATCTGTGTTCCTTTATCCTTGTGTTATTTTTCTATAAGTTATTGAATTTGGGGGCTAGTAAATCCCTACATAAAATTCCATCCTTTCTCTTAAATATTTGGATAATTGAACCCCTTGACCTATCTACACTTTAGTGTGAGTCTAAGTGTAAGTTCATAATCTCACTAAAATGGGCGATAAATGTAGCATCATAAATTTTCACCCTTGAAAAAAATCACATTATTTTTGGATCCTCTTTATGTGCTTTGACCTAATTGTGCATTTTATTACCCATTTTACAAACATCTTAAAAAAAAATTGGCAGTAAAATAAAAGCATGTTCAATATTTCCCCTAACACTTTGGGCCTCAAAGAGATTGGTATGGTCTAGGTTTCAACACACCCTAGCCCACCTCTTTTTAGCACAAATTTTAATGTGTTGGTGTCGTATTTTATTATTTTAATTTCCAATTTCAATTGTTAGCTATTGACATTTGAATTTAAAAAACTAGTTAATTTATGATTCCAATTCTTAGAGAAGAAACTAGAAGCACAATTAAGTAATTCTGAAGAAGCAATTAATATTATTGAGCAATCAAGAGTAGTTAAGAGAAAAATTATTAGCATTATTACATAGCATTTATTCATGTCAAGCATCAATCACATTTTCATGTGTAGCATCACAAATTGTTTCCCTTAATTATTTCATGCTAAGTTTTTCTCCCCCTAAGTGATTGGACCTAATTATAGACCCAATTTCATAATTATGAATTCCATGGCCCATTTTAAATATTTATCATAAAGTAAAGTATGAAATATATCAAAGTATGTAATTAATATTTACCCCTGACACTTTGGATCTCATAAAAGGAGGGATCCTATTTAGGGTGTATTGTTCCCTAGACCTCTTAATTTGGTCCCAAATTTAAATATTTAAATATTAATAATTGATTATTTAAAATTCATATTTTCATTATCAACTATCAAGATTTAGTTTTTAGTAAATTAGAATGATTGCATATAAATGCATAGTATTTTTAGAATTTAAGGAAAAATGAAGTAGAAGAGAAATTTTTGAGAGAATTATAATTGAAAAAATGAAGCCTCTTAAAAGAGTTCAAGAGAAGAATTTTTATAACTGTTGTAGCATTTCATCATTCAAGTAGCATATCATGTTTTATGTGAGTTTTTTCATTTCTTTTATAAATTTCATCTTTGAGCACTAACACTTGTAGGTTTTCAAATAAAATCAAATTGCAATTTATCTTTGAAGATGATGAGATTAACTTCAATCCATCAAGGATATTATATTTGAGTGGTGAGTTTCAATAAGTTTTCAATTCATAGCCTCTTCCCAACAAAGGGTAACCTCTCTTTATGCATCATAATAGTCATTATGGAGGTAAATATACCAGTATTGGGTTTGAATGAGGAAAGCCTCTATATGAAACAACCCTTCCCCACCCTTCATGTGTGTAGGGTTAAAACCTAAAGTTGAATTGGAGAGATATTTAAGATCATTTTTCTATCAACCCTACAGGCTGTCAAGTTGTTGAGTCAACATTTTCTCAGTAATAGATGAAGATCTAACAAGAAATTTTTTTAGGCTATATAGTTGGCACCTCAAGATTGTAAAAGTATTGTTTAGAACCAAGGTTCTATTCCTAGGTGTAGGGAATTCTAGACCAACAAGAATAAACTCAGTTTCACAATATAATCACCTTTGTGTCTGCATTCCCTATTTTTGGAACTAATTTTTTTTTTAATGTATTTAGTTAGTAATAATTCATAATAAAACACCACATTTTCATAGTTACATAATTACATCATTATGTCACACAAAAATTCAATTCAATTTCAACCCTCAATACAAGAATTCATATCCAAGGGTAGATTATCTCACCTTATAGGTTGATGATTAGACATTAAAAACCCTTGGGTGATATGAATTACTCAAATTTTATGCCCACCATGAATAAAAGGTGCTATTGATTTTGGTTATCAAGGCATTAGATCTTGGATTACCATTTTCAACATAACCTTTTTGGTGAACCTAACTTCTTTACATTATATATCTTCTTAAATTTGAAGCATATCATCTTAGATCTAAGGCTAAACTTATATTATATTGGATTCATCACTTAGGCATCCATCACTTCATTAAAAAGTATTATAAAATAAAAATTTGCATACCATATTACATCCAATGTTCAAATAGGGTAAATGTCTATGATCATAAGTTATATTTACATCCTAATTGCATTTAAAAATGTTCATTAGGTTATACTAAATCTGAAAGGTTTTAAGGCATTTTTTTAGGCATTTGCATAATAGTGAAAATATAAAAGGTACATTGTTTTGTTATGAAAAAATATCAAGATTTTTATATTCTAAATTTTCAAATTTAGGATCAATAAATTATTGAACTTTGAATCATAAAATTGTATTTCGAATCTCATTTTGTTGCTTAAACATTTAATAAATTTCTTGCACAATTATATTTTGTATTGCATAATCACAAAATAGTTAATTTTTGGAAATTTCTTCACTAATAGGCTTGCATTGTCATAGAACATAACATTTAAACACTATTTTAAACATTAAAATTTTCAATTTAGAAAAAAAATATATTCGAGGGTGTCCTTGCACCCTATACTAGCTAGATTTTGCTCAAAAATCTAATTGTACATGTATTTTTGTGTTTTTTGTCTGGTTTTTTCTCTTTGATTTTGGATTCTATGTATTTTTTTGTGACTGTTTTGTATCTTAGAATTCATAGTAGGAATACTCAAGTGTTTTGAAGCTCATATGAGATTCACAACATAGTTTCTTATTTCTAATACCCCTATCAGATGAAGTTGTAGACTTATGGCATCTCACATTATAATTACATCTGTTGTGGAGCTTGATTCCTCCAATTCTTTCACTGAAGGTATTGGCAATACTCAACCCATTTCTGAATCTATTCCTAATCTTAAAACACCTTTGGCTAATTAATCATCAAGAATTTGTGTACTTAAGAGATATCTTTATCCAATGATACTAATGAAAAGTTAAAACAATTGGATGAATATTTAGAGGGTTTTCAAGACTACTTGAGCATTAAATCTTTAGTAGCAAAGATGGTGACTATTGTTAATAACCTTAGGAATTTAATCAATGATTCTGAAGGAATAAAAGTATTTTGTTGTCTAGCTCATATAGTAGATGCTAACATCCCTATGATAGCTAGTTGCACTCAAGCATTCATAAATGCTCAAGAAAAAGGAGTAAAATGTAATTTTCCTTTCTCAAAACCATACCTTCTATTCCCATATTTCCACCACAACTATAGCTTCAATGATGCAATAGAGTAATGGTCTACCTCCAAGCTCAAGCTCGCGGCTGAGACAGGATGGCAAAGAAATCAGAGGGATTATTTAAATCTATACACCCTACTATAAACATGATGCAGTAGGAAACTATAGGAAACTTCAAATCCCATCCAAACAATCTGAAGTTCAAAGAAAATTTATCTCATTTTGAAATCATTCAAGTGACAATTTGTGCATAATTTTTTTCTTTATTGTATTTTGCACATAAGTTTTTGTGATGGTTGTGTTGACTAGTAATAGCAAATAGAAACGCGTCAAATTCAAAAAAGAAAAAGTTGTACATTAATTCTCTTACTCATAAGTCGCGTATTTGCACCTCACCTTTCTCCTTCTCTTTTTCCCACCGCTGCGAGGATGAAGACTTGTGGTCAGGCACTCGTAGCAAAACGCCAGTCCCTCTCTTCGCAGGTTGCCAATTATATTAGAAAGTGAATATTGGAATTTGGAAATATCGCCATCTCCTTGCTTTATTATAGTTATTTTCAAGTGTTGCAGCTGCGATAGATTGTCAGAAGAATCAAGTAGGCTATTTAAAACTCCCTATTAAGTTTAAGTGCTACGGCTGAGACTATATGACAATGAAATCAGAAAAATTACTTTTGGCTTCTTTCCTTCCCTCCCCACTATTAAAATAATTGAATCTTGTAGTTGGAAACAGAGTTAGAGTCTCCATCACACGATTTCTCTGATAATCAATTAAACCCACCAAATAGTTTTATGGAAATTGCAGAGTATGGAAGCAATTAATGACAAGGATACCCTGATTAGGCCCCTATTCTTAGAATTTAATGAAGAGGCTTAGAATTTCGAGAGACATCACTATTTCTTTTTATTATTTTCTTTCCAGCTTTAGTACTTTAAAACACTTTAGCTTCCTATCCCCTTAACCATTTAAATTTCTTATTAAAATAATTATCTTTTCATCATTATTAAATTATAAATCACATTATTTTCCTATATATAATATTTATACCCCACAAGATAATCTTTTATAAGGTAAAAAATAATTTAATTATTTAAAATTAACGTGTAAATATTATTTCACAATGGACTTGCTATTTACAATTTTACTTCTAATTTTATTTAAATTACTTCATCAATATGTTTAATATAATAATTTATTTAATTCATCCTTAAATGGCAACATTTCCAATAATTAATTCAATTAACTCGCTTAACAGAGCCATTAAAATATCACTTTAATCACATGAACCCACTAAATAACCAACAAGACCACAAAACACACTTACGGAAATATCCAGGAGGGCCACAACGGATGGGCCACTACATATGTGGTTGATCATAGTGGATTTAAAACTTTAGCTTCTTGTAGAAAATTTTCACTGCATTATTTTTGGCCTCAACCTATGGAAAATGTTAAGCCATGTGAGGATTTATTTTTTCGGGTTATCTCAATAGTTCAAAGCCAATTGTATAGCATAGTTATCCCTTACTAATATCCCACCCAAGGATGATCAATCTATTGTGACTTCTATGGTCATTCCTCCCACCCCACAGGTTGTGGATAAACCCATGTCCAAGCTAAATATACTCCCTAGTAAATTAGACATTCATGTTATGGTTCCACCCCACTATCACATAAAATACCAAGAGATGACCATATAATTATCTTTGTTCCTCAGAAAAAAGAAATTTATAAACCTTAAACTATAGTTATTTCCCAACCCGTCGTGCGAACCCCAAAGGACAACTAAACAATAATCACTGCACAATTTTTTTTTAAAGTAAACATAACATACATGTAATACACATTAAGTCATGACATGAATTTCATTTAAGTAGATTCACTAACACATACATCCCTTGGGGTACACGAGGAGTCATTACGAGACTTAGATCCACACAACGACAATAAAGAATAAAAGCCAAAGATATAATCCATAACAAAATAAACATTAACAAATATAACACAATAATGATAATCATTGATAAGAAACCATCTGTGTACGTAAATATAATATATACATGATTAACTCAACACATTGAATAACAACTACCATGGCCAATAGCCACACAAGGTTTAACGGTACATTACAATACAATGTTCTAGAGATACAATGATACAAAAGTGTTTCCAAACATAAATGGAAACCATACACAAGATACCATGATACAAATAAATAGAGGAATACAAAGTATCATAACTGGCTCCAAGACAAATACAACTCTGGAGTCGTTGCAACAGCACCAATCTGCACCTCTCGATCCTCGACTGGGGACCCAATGGGGTGCTTAGCATGTTCCACCCGACCATGTGGGTCCGAAGACCCACCCCCCATACTAAGGAGCTGACAAGAAGAGTCCTCAACCAAGAACATCCAAACAAGGAACCACAAGACTCAAGGATTACAATGACATAATCAACAACATCCAAGAGTCAACATAATAACTTAAAATCATAAATTTCATCACATAAATCAAAGCAATGACCAGTAAACAAGTAACCAAAGGATGACCATGAAACACTTCCAAATCAAACTGAAATAATAAACATAATACAATTCCAAATTGCAATTAAACAATACAATAACATCATATCACAGCACCATAAGAGTACAAGGTCATAAGTCAAATATCAATGAGATCATACAAGACCACAAAGTACACCAAAGATGTATCAAGGCAATACTCCATAAATCAATATAATTCCATTCAACCACAATATAAACCAACTCCCATAACATACTTCCAGAGGAACACAATAAAGTAAAACACCTGGGCAACTAGGGGAGAGTGTCATCGCACAGTCCTACATGGGCTATCATGTGCTCTTCCTCCCAACTGGAGGCGTCGGTCCCATCTATGGCTATCCTGTGCCCTTCCTCCCAACTGGAGGCATCGGTCCATAGGGTGACTCATGCGGAGCCGTAAACCTCTCGTGGAGATGAGGTCACAACCTTGCCGACCACAGCCTTCTCAGCCTTCCATTAGTCTGCAGAAGCACTAATGAAGACGAGGCATCCATTTTTAAATCTTATAATGATATTACTACCCAACCCTCCTAAGTTAATTATTAGGTTTTCACTTGATTACTAACTCACTCGTGGGTTATCCTGTGCCCTTCCCCTTAAACAGGGGTCGGCCCCCACGAGGAGCCACTCTCCCTAGAGACCCAACAACATAAAAACCAAGGGTTGTGCCATCATAATTTGAACAAAGAATCACAACATAAAAGCATGTGAGGCATTACCCATCTCGCTAACAAGTACAAAATCAGAGTCTCACAAAGTTTCGTACAAGCCTTTCAAAATAATGATACCAATATTTTGTCATGTCAAGAGCACATAAAATGAGGAACATTGACCAACAATAAAATCAAGCCTCTGGAAGAATCTCAAAGGGCTTACACTGGGGTTTCCCCATGAAAAACTGACAACAATAAATGCAAGACCTTAAAGAACTATTTTCAATTCAAATATAATGAGTGAATACATTAAAATAAGATCAACAACCCCATCCAGACTACATAATCAACTTTGATACAAAATAAATCAGAAATCCAAGAAGAGCAACTACCCACAACTCATAAACAAAATACGAGTTCCCAATTACATTGCAACACAAATTAAATGACAAAGGATTCCTTGAATCAAAATTAACCTCCAAAGGAATTCACACCAACATGGAACCATCCAAAAACAATCCTTCAACAACAGAGGTAAAAGCATGCAACCAGGCATCCAAGGGAGACCTCAATTTCCTCCTCACAAGATACTCGTACAGTTGGTAAACACAAACATGACAACAATATAATTTAATGTTCACCAAAATAGTACAAGTGGGAAGACTGCATTCAATAAGAAGCATAAACTTATCACAACCAAGCATTGCATTAGTATCCAAAACACTCCACCACAAATTCAATTAATAAGACCCCCACCACTCAAAACAAACCAAGAATACACCACGTAAAGTTAAACGAATAGCAACACAATTTAACTTAAAGAAGATCCCTAACTCATGTCAACTCAAGAAAAGTCAAAATGAAAGGATTTTTCAAATCACTCATAAAAAGGACATGAACCCAATGGAATGAAATGACTTCCGAAGCCAAGCAATTCCAAAGAGGGCACCACAAATAGGATACACCAAATTACCCTTAAATGAACAATGACCATTCAAATACAATTTATCCATTCATTTAATAAGAATTAATTTAAAATAAATAAAGGAACTCTATAATCACATATCGTAATTATCTCAAGGCATATTTTATCACACTCAGAATACTAACCCAAACAAATCAAAAGCAATAAACTTCAAAGAACAATTGAACTATCTTCTACGATTTGACTCTTCACTTGATAAGGAATCATTTTAACTCATTAAAGGCTATATTCACAACCTTACTAACATCTCACTATGCTCATCATAAAGTTGTATTAAATAAAAGAGGTTATAAAAGCATTCCAACCAATTTATTTTATTCCAATTCGGGATTTATAAACATTCCTATAACTATATACATATATATAAACATGATTAGCTAATTAATACTCTAATTATATTTAAAAGGATAACTAATCTCACCAACACTACATTACAATGCCAGTTTTCTTCTTAACTAAAACTATATGACCATCTAATTTCACTATGAAGTAAGAACTTATTCATTTATAAAAAGGCATAGCTATTTTCCCTAATATTCTAATGTTTACCAATTCCCATTATTTAATATAATCATTTAGTTTTAGAATCAAAGAAATTGTTCTCTTCTAACATTTGAAATAGGCAAGTAACTATCCTCTATTCAATTTTAAGCTAGGAGGTGAACTATTCTTAGATTTCTTCTATACTTAACCTTTTGAAAATAAAGCTGAAATCCTTCCACTATCTTAAAGTTATCACAATTGTCCTTACAACATTTCCCACACAAAATCCATTAGAACAAATATCAATACATACTATTTCTATAGAAGGACTTTTATCCAACAAATGAAGTCATATGATAACCATTACATTCAAATAGATCCCTAACCCATTTACACATCTTAATTATTCAATAATTCACAAATAATAAGAACACTTATAAATGTATATATATTCGTTTATATACATATAAACTAAGTTCAATATTCATATAATACAGATAGTATTGTGGTACACATACTTAGATAATCAAAGATTTTAATAATAATCTAACATCTCCCTTAATCAAATACAATCTTGTCTCAAGCCTTATTGAATTAAAAACAATTGATTTCACTTCTTATCTCAGGTTTCATTGGATAGCAATAAGATGACTAGTTGCCAACCTAAAGTCTATGTGTCGAACTTTTAACATTAATGGTATCAATATAAATAGCAAACAGCGACTAAAACTACTCCATGAATGGGATATATCACCCAACGTAGGCTTAAGAAACCCTCAAGTGAATGCTGCTGGAAGGTGTGATGCCATTTGAATCAGGTAGTTTATTTAAATTTTTACACCCTTCTATGTTCTAGTGTTGCAACTACCAAAGGTAAGCATGTTATAAAAGCCTTTAAACTTCCTATCAAGGCCAAGTGCCGCAGCAAAGACAGGTTGATAAAGAAGTCAGAGAGATTACTAAAACCTTTAAACTTCCTTTTATGCTCAAGCTCGCGGCTGAGACAGGATGGCAAAGAAATCAGAGGGATTATTTAAATCTACACACCCTACCATAAACATGATGC
Organism: Sequoia sempervirens; assembly: GCA_007258455.2. Lineage (NCBI taxonomy): Eukaryota > Viridiplantae > Streptophyta > Pinopsida > Cupressales > Cupressaceae > Sequoia > Sequoia sempervirens. Next base: position 255,635,475 of record VDFB02075321.1, on the reverse strand, counting down.
AGTAGGAAACTACAGGAAACTTCAAATCCCATCCACACAATCTAAAGTTCAAAGAAAATTTATCTCATTTTGAAATCATTCAAGTGACAATTTGTGCATAATTTTTTTCTTTATTGTATTTTGCACATAAGTTTTTGTGATGGTTGTGTTGACTAGTAATAGCAAACAGAAATGCATCAAATTCAAAAAAGAAAAAGTTGTACATTAATTCTCTTACTCATAAGTCGCGTATTTGCACCTCACCTTTCTCCTTCTCTTTTTCCCACCGCTGCGAGGATGAAGACTTGTGGTCAGGCACTCGTAGCAAAATGCCAGTCCCTCTCTTCGCAGGTTGCCAATTATATTAGAAAGTGAATATTGGAATTTGGAAATATCGCCATCTCCTTGCTTTATTATAGTTATTTTGAAGTGTTGTAGCTGCGATAGATTGTAAGAAGAATCAAGTAGGCTATTTAAAACTCCCTCTTAAGTTTAAGTGCTACGGCTGAGACTAGATGACAATGAAATCAGAGAAATTACTTATGGCTTCTTTCCTTCCCTCCCCACTATTAAAATAATTGAATCTTGTAGTTGGAAATATAGTTAGAGTCTCCATCACACGATTTCTCTGATAATCAATTAAACCCACCAAATAGTTTTATGGAAATTGCAGAGTATGGAAGCAATTAATGACAACGATCCCCTGATTAGGCCCCTATTCTTAGAATTTAATGAAGAGGCTTAGAATTTCGAGAGACATCACTATTTCTTTTTATTATTTTCTTTCCAGCTTTAGTGCTTTAAAACACTTCAGCTTCCTATCCCCTTAACCATTTAAATTTCTTATTAAAATAATTATATTTTCATCATTATTAAATTATAAATCACATTATCTTCCTATATATAATATTTATACCCCACAAGATAATCTTTTATAAGGTAAAAATTAATTTAATTATTTAAAATTAACGTGTAAATATTATTTCACAATATGGACTTGTTATTTACAATTTTACTTCTAATTTTATTTAAATTACTTCATCAATATGTTTAATATAATAATTTATTTAATTCATCCTTAAATGGCAACATTTCCACTAATTAATTCAATTAACTCGCTTAACAGAGCCATTAAAATCTCACTTTAATCACATGAACCGACCAAATAACCAACAAGACCACAAAATACACTTACGCAAATATCCAGGAGGGCCACAAAGGACGGGGCACTACATATGCGGTTGATCATAGTGGGTTTAAAACTTTGGCTTCTTGTAGAAAATTTTTACTGCATTATTTTTGGCCTCAACCTATGGAAAATGTTAAGCCATGTGAGGATTTATTTTTCGGGGTTATCTCAATAGTTCAAAGCGAATTGTATAGCATGGTTATCCCTTACTAATATCCCACCCAAGGATGATCAATCTATTGTGACTTCTATGGTCATTCCTCCCACCCCACAGGTTCTAGATAAACCCATGTCCAAGCAAAATATACTCCCTAGTAAATTAGACATTCATGTTATGGTTCCACCCCACTATCACATAAAATACCAAGAGATGACCATATAATTATCTTTGTTCCTCAGAAAAAAGAAATTTATAAACCTTAAAATATAGTTATTTCCCAACCCATCATGCGAACCCCAAAGGACAACTAAACAATAATCACTGCACAATTTTTTTTTAAAGTAAACATAACATACATGTAATACACATTAAGTCATGACATGAATTTCATTTAAGTAGATTCACTAACACATACATCCCTTGGGGTACACGAGGAGTCATTACGAGACTTAGATCCACACAACGACAATAAAGAATAAAAGCCAAAGATATAATCCATAACAAAATAAACATTAACAAATATAACACATACATGATAATCATTGATAAGAAACCATCTGTGTACACAAATATAACATATACATGATTAACTCAACACATTGAATAACAACTACCATGGCCAATAGCCACACAAGGTTTAACGGTACATTACAATACAATGTTCTAGAGATACAATGATAAAAAAGTGTTTCCAAACATAAATGGAAACCATACACAAGATACCATGATACAAATAAATAGAGGAATACAAAGTATCATAACTGGCTCCAAGACAAATACAACTCTGGAGTCGTTGCAACAGCACCAATCCGCACCTCTCGATCCTCGACTGGGGACCCAATGGGGTGCTTAGCACGTTCCACCCGACCATGTGGGTCCGAAGACCCACCCCCCGTACTAAGGAGCTGACAAGAAGAGTCCTCAACCAAGAACATCCAAACAAGGAACCACAAGACTCATCAACATACAAAAGTATCATAAAACTCAAGGATTACAATGACATAATCAACAACATCCAAGAGTCAACATAACAACTTAAAATCATAAATTTCATCACATAAATCAAAGCAATGACCAGTAAACAAGTAACCAAAGGATGACCATGAAACACTTTCAAATCAAACTGAAATAATAAACATAATACAATTCCAAATTGCAATTAAACAATACAATAACATCATATCACAACACCATAAGAGTACAAGGTCATAAGTCAAATATCAATGAGATCATACAAGACCACAAAGTACACCAAAGATGTATCAAGGCAATACTCCATAAATCAATATAATTCCATTCAACCATAATCTAAACCAACTCCCATAACATACTTCCAGAGGAACACAATAAAGTAAAACACCTGGGCAACTAGGGGAGAGTGTCATCGCACAGTCCTACATGGGCTATCATGTGCTCTTCCTCCCAACTGGAGGCGTCGGTCCCATCTATGGCTATCCTGTGCCCTTCCTCCCAACTGGAGGCATCGGTCCATAGGGTGACTCATGCGGAGCGGTAAACCTCTCGTGGAGACGAGGTCACAACCTTGCCGACCACAACCTTCTCAACCTTCCATTAGTCTGTAGAAGCACTAATGAAGACGAGGCATCCATTTTTAAATCTTATAATGATATTACTACCCAACCCTCCTAAGTTAATTATTAGGTTTTCACTTGATTACTAACTCACTCGTGGGTTATCATGTGCCCTTCCCCTTAAACAGGGCGCCGGCCCCCACGAGGAGCCACTCTCCCTAGAGACCCAACAACATAAAAACCAAGGGTTGTGCCATCATAATTTGAACAAAGAATCACAACATAAAAGCATGTGAGGCATTACCCATCTCGCTAACAAGTACAAAATCAGAGTCTCACAAAGTTTCGTACAAGTCTTTCAAAATAATGATACCAATATTTTATCATGTCAAGAGCACATAAAATGAGGAACATTGACCAACAATAAAATCAAGCCTCTGGAAGAATCTCAAAGGGCTTACACTGGGGTTTCCCCATGAAAAACTGACAACAATAAATGGAAGACCTTAAAGAACTATTTTCAATTCAAATATAATGAGTGAATACATTAAAATAAGATCAACAACCCCATCCAGACTACATAATCAACTTTGATACAAAATAAATCAGAAACCCAAGAAGAGCAACTACCCACAACTCATAAACAAAATACGAGTTCCCAATTACATTGCAACACAAATTAAATGACAAAGGATTCCTTGAATCAAAATTAACCTCCAAAGGAATTCACACCAACATGGAACCATCCAAAAACAATCCTTCAACAACAGAGGTAATAGCATGCAACCAGGCATCCAAGGGAGACCTCAATTTCCTCCTCACAAGATACTCGTATAGTTGGTAAACACAAACATGACAACAATATAATTTAATGTTCACCAAAATAGTACAAGTGGGAAGACTGCATTCAATAAGAAGCATAAACTTATCACAACCAAGCATTGCATTAGTATCCAAAACACTCCACCACAAATTCAATTAATAAGACCCCCACCACTCAAAACAAACCAAGAATACACCACGTAAAGTTAAACGAATAGCAACACAATTTAACTTAAAGAAGATCCCTAACTCATGTCAACTCAAGAAAAGTCAAAATGAAAGGATTTTTCAAATCACTCATAAAAAGGACACGAGCCCAATGGAATGAAATGACTTCCGAAGCCAAGCAATTCCAAAGAGGGCACCACAAATAGGATACACCAAATTACCCTTAAATGAACAATGACCATCCAAATACAATTTATCCATTCGTTTAATAAGAATTAATTTAAAATAAATAAAGGAACTCTATAATCACATATCATAATTATCTCAAGGCATATTTTATCACACTCAAAATACTAACCCAAACAAATCAAAAGCAATAAACTTCAAAGAACAATTGAACTATCGTCTACGATTTGACTCTTCACTTGATAAGGAATCATTTTAACTCATTAAAGGCTATATTCACAACCTTACTAACATCTCACTATGCTCATCATAAAGTTGTATTAAATAAAAGAGGTTATAAAAGCATTCCAACCAATTTATTTTATTCCAATTTGGGATTTATAAACATTCCTATAACTATATAAATATATATAAACATGATTAGCCAATTACTACTCTAATTATATTTAAAAGGATAACTAATCTCACCAACACTACATTACAATGCCAGTTTTATTCTTAACTAAAACTATATGACCATCTAATTTCACTATGAAGTAAGAACTTATTCATTTATAAAAAGGCATAGCTATTTTCCCTAATATTCTAATGTTTACCAATTCCCATTATTTAATATAATCATTTAGTTTTAGAATCAAAGAAATTGTTCTTTTCTAACGTTTGAAATAGGCAAGTAACTATCCTCTATTCAATTTTAAGCTAGGAGGTGAACCGTTCTTAGATTTCTTCTATACTTAACCTTTTGAAAATAAAGCTGAAATCCTTCCACTATCTTAAAGTTATCACAATTGTCCTTACAACATTTCCCACACAAAATCCATTAGAACAAATATCAATACATACTATTTCTATAGAAGGACTTTTATCCAACAAATGAAGTCATATGATAACCATTACATTCAAATAGATCCCTAACCCATTTACACATCTTAATTATTCAATAATTCACAAATAATAAGAACACTTATAAATGTATATATATTCGTTTATATACATATAAACTAAGTTCAATATTCATATAATACAGATAGTATTGTGGTACACATACTTAGATAATCAAAGATTTTAATAATAATCTAACATCTCCCTTAATCAAATACAATCTTGTCTCAAGCCTTATTGAATTAAAAACAATTGATTTCACTTCTTATCTCAGGTTGCATTGGATAGCAATAAGATGACTAGTTGCCAACCTAAAGTCTATGTGTCGAACTTTTAACATTAATGGTATCAATATAAATAGCAAACAGCGACTAAAACTACTCCATGAATGGGATATATCACCCAACGTAGGCTTAAGAAACCCTCAAGTGAACGCTGTTGGAAGGTGTGATGCCATTTGAATAAGGCAGTTTATTTAAATTTTTACACCCTTCTATGTTCAAGTGTTGCAACTACCAAAGGTAAGCATGTTATAAAAGCCCTTAAACTTCCTATCAAGGCCAAGTGCCGCAGCAGAGACAGGTTGATAAAGAAGTCAGAGAGATTACTAAAACCTTTAAACTTCCTATTATGCTCAAGCTCGCGGCTGAGACAGGATGGAAAAGAAATCAGAGGGATTATTTAAATCTATACACCCTACCATAAACATGATGCAGTAGGAAACTACAGGAAACTTCAAATCCCATCCACACAATCTAAAGTTCGAAGAAAATTTATCTCATTTTGAAATCATTCAAGTGACAATTTGTGCATAATTTTTTTCTTTATTGTATTTTGCACATAAGTTTTTGTGATGGTTGTGTTGACTAGTAATAGCAAACAGAAATGCGTCAAATTCAAAAAAGAAAAAGTTGTACATTAATTCTCTTACTCATAAGTCGCGTATTTGCACCTCACCTTTCTCCTTCTCTTTTTCCCACCGCTGCGAGGATGAAGACTTGTGGTCAGGCACTCGTAGCAAAACGCCAGTCCCTCTCTTCGCAGGTTGCCAATTATATTAGAAAGTGAATATTGGAATTTGGAAATATCGCCATCTCCTTGCTTTATTATAGTTATTTTCAAGTGTTGCAGCTGTGATAGATTGTCAGAAGAATCAAGTAGGATATTTAAAACTCCCTATTAAGTTTATGTGCTACGGCTGAGACTAGATGACAATGAAATCAGAGAAATTACTTATGGCTTCTTTCCTTCCCTCCCCACTATTAAAATAATTGAATCTTGTAGTTGGAAACAGAGTTAGAGTCTCCATCACACGATTTCTCTGATAATCAATTAAACCCACCAAATAGTTTTATGGAAATTGCAGAGTATGGAAGCAATTAATGACAAGGATCCCCTGATTAGGCCCCTATTCTTAGAATTTAATGAAGAGGCTTAGAATTTCAAGAGACATCACTATTTCTTTTTATTATTTTCTTTCCAGCTTTAGTGCTTTAAAACACTTCAGCTTCCTATCCCCTTAACCATTTAAATTTCTTATTAAAATAATTATCTTTTCATCATTATTAAATTATAAATCACATTATTTTCCTATATATAATATTTATACCCCACAAGATAATCTTTTATAAGGTAAAAATTAATTTAATTATTTAAAATTAACGTGTAAATATTATTTCACAATATGGACTTGTTATTTACAATTTTACTTCTAATTTTATTTAAATTACTTCATCAATATGTTTAATATAATAATTTATTTAATTCATCCATAAATGGCAACATTTCCACTAATTAATTCAATTAACTCGCTTAACAGAGCCATTAAAATCTCACTTTAATCACATGAACCGACCAAATAACCAACAAGACCACAAAACACACTTACGCAAATATCCAGGAGGGCCACAATGGACAGGGCACTACATATGCGGTTGATCATAGTGGGTTTAAAACTTTGGCTTCTTGTAGAAAATTTTCACTGCATTATTTTTGGCCTCAACCTATGGAAAATGTTAAGCCATGTGAGGATTTATTTTTTGGGGTTATCTCAATAGTTCAAAGCCAATTGTATAGCATAGTTATCCCTTACTAATATCCCACCCAAGGATGATCAATCTATTGTGACTTCTATGGTCATTCCTCCCACCCCACAGGTTGTGGATAAACCCATGTCCAAGCCAAATATACTCCCTAGTAAATTAGACATTCATGTTATGGTTCCACCCCACTATCACATAAAATACCAAGAGATGACCATATAATTATCTTTGTTCCTCAGAAAAAAGAAATTTATAAACCTTAAAATATAGTTATTTCCCATCCCCCAATAGTCCCTTTAGTTCCTCCTCCAAATAATGAAAAAGAGACTGATGGTGGAGAAACCATATCTTACCCCTTTAAAATTTGATAATTGTGCAAGACGAAATAGAAATTCTAAGGAACATAAGTGTAGATTTCATTCCATTACCTACCAATTGGATAAAAAGAATAATAAATTACCTAATTACCAAATGCCTATCTAAATAAAGCATGATAAATTACAGCCTTCACCAAAGCTTGTGTCATTGAAACTTACATGTCTTAATCTAAAAAATGAATTAAAAATAAAATGTGACTGATATTTTCAAGGTTAAGCTACCTATAATGATAAATTTGGATAATGAAGATGAAGATTCTAATATTGATGAATAAGTGCATAATGAACTATCTAAATATTGATCTCAAAGTTTATGGATCTATATAGGGGTAAGTAGTATAATCCTCCTAATTAGAGTAACTCAACACATGTTTAACCTAGTGATACTCCTTGTATGACACTTATTGTAGTTGCTTTGGTTAATTCCATGCCTTCCATATATGATGAGAAATATTGGGATACAAATGATTTGTTTTAGATCATCTCGCATGTGTGGTAACCTTTGTGTATGTTTTATGTGTTATTTATGCCTTCCTATATGTGATGTATGTTGAATATCAAAGATACTAAGATAGGGGTGAATTAATATCTTCTAAAAATCATTGAAGAAACACCATCCAATTACTCCCAAGCATATAACAGTAAATATAAGCAAGAGCATTAACAGAACATGAAATCACACAACACATGAACACCAAGATTTTTACGTGGAAAACTAAAAATGAAAAAAACCATGGTGAGGGTTAGCTAACAATATAGTATAACTAGTTATAAAATATTAAAAAAGAGTGGCTCACTTCTAGGACTCACTATCCAGAATGAGAGGTTCACTGCCTACATACTTATAATGACAAAATGGCTTAAAACCAATAAATGAATTGATAAAATACACCTGACAAGTGTTGATTTAGTTCATTTGATGCTCAATAAACTTACTCAACACACTTCATCATCTTCACACTTTTTCACATTCACATCATCAACTACTGAAACAATATCAAAACTATCCAATATATATAGTTGATGCATTTGCAAGCATGAATCAGGTTAGCCTAATTGGATGCAAGTCTTGTTCACAAAAAATCAGCTGTCGACTTCAAGTATTTAAAAGAAAAATCAAAATAGTTCAAACATATATCATGCTACAACATGTTGGCATCGACCTAAGATAGGTCACACATACATGTACAACACAAAATTAATTCACCATAACACCAACTATCCATCAAGTCAGCCAAAGATAGACCTAATAGCAAAATGTAGCAACAGAATGATGCCAACTCGCCGTACGAGCACTTGATCATGTGAAATTCTAAACATACATTCTTCCAACATCCATAAATCAATTTCCAAAACCACAAGCAACAATAATCAATAGTGGAGGATTACAAACCAAAATACCAGAGGATGACGATTGCATACTGATTCAGATACTAGTCCAAAATACCAAATCAAACTAAGAATTAACCTTGCAGTTGCAACTCATATAACATGGTGACATCAATGAAAACACAAAAACTATATAACAAGATGATATTCTTCATTCTTCCAACAATCTTCGCCTTTGTCATTGATGGCAACATGTACCAAAATTTACAAGACATCCTATGTACAACACTTCTCCCCCTATCTTTTTTCTCTCCCCCTTTGATATCAAGGACAAAGAGAGGAAAAAAAAGAAATATGAAAACTAAAAAACAAAAATTAACCTAAGGATGGCGAGCCTTGAGTCTCTTTAAGAATACTTTGTCACACTAATTTACCATTCTCCCAACTCTTCTTTGTAGCAATCAACATCATGTTCAAGGATTTCAAATCGACCAGACTTTCCTCTACATCATCTGGAGCTCAATGAGTTAGATTTATCTTCTCTAATTTCTCTTCACTTTCCAAAGCATTGAAAACCAGGGTGTACTCCATTCTCACAAGGTCACCTAACTGACCAAATTTTATACCAATTGTTGTTCATATCCAAGATACTGAGAGGGGGTGAATCAATATATTCTTAAACATATTGAACAAACACCTTCCAATTAAGCCAATGCATATAATATTAAAGATAAGCAAAAGCATTAACAAAACATGAAATCACACAACACATGAACACTAGGATTTTTATGTGGAAAACCCAAAATGGGAAAAAATACGGTAAGGGTTAGCTGAAAATATAATATAACCCATTATAAAATATTACAAAAGAGTGGCTCACTACTAGGATTCACTATCGAAAATGAGAGGCTCGCTGCCTAAAAAAATGCAATAACAAAATGGCTTACAACCAAAAAAAGAACTGATAAAATACACCTAACAAGAGTTGATTCAGTTCCTTTGATGCTCAATAAATTGACTTAATGCACTTCATCATCTTCACACTTCTTCACATTCACATCATCAACTACTACAACAATCTCAAAACTATCCAATATATATAGTTGATACATTTGCAAGCATCAATTAGGCCAGCCTAATTGGATGTAACTCTTGTTCACCAAAAACCAATTGTCAACTTCAAGTATTTACAAAAAAATTCAAAATAGTTCAAATTTTCAACACGCTACAACATGTCGGTATAGACCTAAGATAGGTCACACATACATGTGCAACATAAATTTAATTCACCATAACACCAACTATCTATTAGGTTAGCCAGAGATAAACCTAATAGCAAAATGAAGCAACAAAATAATGCCAACTCACCATATGAGCACCTAATCATGTGAGATTCTAAACATAATCACTTCTAGCATCCATAAATCAATTCCCGAAATTACAAGAAAAAATAATCAATACCGAAGGAGTGTAGACCAAAATGCTAGCAGATGGTGACTGCATACCAGTTCAGATACCGGTCCAGAATACCCAATCAAACTAATACTTAACCTTGCAGTTGCAGCTCATATAACATGGTGACATCAATGACAACACAAAAACTATATAACAAGATGATCTTATTCATTCTTCCAACAATGTGATCTCTCGTGTTGTTATTCTTGATTTATTTTTATTGTTTTTATATTTCATGTTATTGCAAAGATGATTGATATTGCACCAAAAGATTGACATGTTAATTCCTATTACAACCATCAAAGTTAATGAATCTATGGGAGGAAGTTAATCCATGTCAAGAACCTGAGCGATGTGTTGTACAATAGAAGGAGACCAAGGGTGTAGACCTTGCAAAAATCCCCCCAATTCAACCGAGGCATTTGCACTTGTGACCCAAGCTTTGATACCAATTTTTGCACAATCTTTATTGCACCAAAATATTGACCTATTAATTCCCAATAAAAACACCAAATTTAATGAATCCATGGGAGGTTATTAAGCCATGTCACAAACCCAAGAGATGCACTACATAGCACAAGGAGACCAAGGGCGCACACCTTGCAACATGGATAACCCTTGTTTCTTTGTAGGCACACAAATACAAAGGAAACACATTTGTTGTGACATTTCTCTATTTGCATCTTTATTCTTCTTTAAGTTGTAATTTTTTTGTTATCTTGGGTTTTCCTTTTGGGGATGATGCAAGGAATTGAGACATTCAGGTCTCATCCTTGTTGACCAAAAAGACTATTTGTTATCTTAATGTTGCATTCTTTCATTGTGTTTATAGTTCCATAAGTATTTTGGGAATGGTGTCAATTTTGAGCATAATCATATAACATATTATCAAATTTATATATCGACCCTAGATCCATGGATCCCTCATGTGACATTTTTATCTTATTTTTTGGGTTTTCACTAGGAGAAACCCCTTGTTGTGAGTAAAATTTATTTGGAAACATATTATTGGCATAGGGATTTTGAAATAATCTCTCATGACCTCATCATATTGTATTTATCATTTTACTGTACCTTAAAATAATTTCTCATAGACTGGGGTTTAGAAATTACTTTTAAGGTGGGGACATACATTCCATTATGTGCTTCACTTTTTTCACACATGATGGACTTAGTGATGAATTTTCTTGACATTTTGATCATTTATCTAACACCTTATCAAAATTATTTAACTATAACTCTTAGTATGGTTTACATGATTACACACATAATGAAAAATAGTCCTCATTGTCCCTTATTTGTTTCTCATTTGATACCCTTTTAGAAGAATCACCTAGTGAATATTGGACTTCACTAGCCTATTATTTCTTTGATTCATGATTCACCTATAAAATATTATAACTTTTAGTTAGTGAGTCATGAATTCCTTAGGTTTGTATTTTTTTTGTAGTTTTTGCATTGTTTCTTCTATGTGTTGTGCTTTTCACATGCATCCTTTGTGTTGTCATGTTGCATTGCATTTCATACATGTTTTTTCTTTTGTCCTTATATTGTCTTTTCATAGGATCTTGAACCTTGGGGGATGGTATGCTTCCCCTAGATTCACTTCCATCATATTTCTTCAATATTTGTGTAATTTAACCCCTCTTGGAATATTATTGCATTAGTGTGAGTCTGAGTGTGTTTTCACACTCTCACTAAAGTGGGGACTAAATTTAGCATCATAAATTGTTACCCTTGAAACTTTAACACTATTTTTTTCTCCAAATTAAGTTCTTAGACCTAATTATGCACCTAATTTTATAATTATGCATTGAATATCCCATTTTAAACATTTAATAGAAATCAAGTATGAAATATCAAAGTATGTATTTAATATTTTCCCCCAAAAATTTGGATCCTGCGAAAGGAGATATTTGGTCTATGATTCCCTATGTCCTAGACCTCATAAGTTCTCCACAAGTTTAAATATGTTAGAATTGATAAATTATTATTGAAAATTCAAATTTTAATTGTTGGCAATCACGATTTAATTTTTAGGAAATTAGAATGATTGCATATAAATACATAATATTTTCACAATTTTGTGAAAAAATGAGAAGAGAAATTTCTAAGAGAAGAATAATTGAACAAATCAAATTTCCTAAAAGCAATCAAGAGAATAATTTTTAGAATTATTGTACTATTTCATCATTGAAGAATAATGCCAAGTTCTAAGTGAGTTTTTTCATTTTTTTGCATGCATTTAATTTTTAAGCACTAAGACTTGTAGTTTTTCAAATCAAATCAAGTTGGAATTAATCCTTAAAGGTGATGATCATGAATTCAGTCCATAAAGCAGATTAGATCTGAGTGGTGAGTTGTAGCAAGTTTTTATTTCATTACTTGTTATCATTTAGTCTTTATCACTTGAAAGAATATGCTAATTTCTATCATCAACTTTGAAATTGTGTAGATGGAAATACCAACATGGTGTTTGAAAAAGGAAAGACCCTATATGGCACATCCCTCCCCCCTCTTTCATGTGTCTACATTGTACATATAAAGCTGAATTGTAGTGAGATTGAGTATCATTTTTTTATCAAAACTACAAGTTGTCAAGCCATATAATCTACATTTTATTAGTAATAAAAAATGATACAACAACTAAATCTAAAATACATGAGCTACATACTAAGCACTTTAGGACCAAAAAATTATTTTTCAGAACTATGAGTTCATTCTTGGTCATAGGGAACCCTAGACTACCAACAATCATCTCAAATTCACAAGATGATTACCTCTATGATTGCACTACCCATTTCTAGAACTTAAATTTCTCTCTGCATTTAGTTAGTCATAATTAATAACAAAACATTATATTTTCAAAACTACATAATTACATCATTGTATCATACCAAAATTCAAGTTAATTCCAACCCCTAATCAAAGAATTTAGATTGAAGGGTAGATTGGCTCACCTTCTAGGTTGATATTTAGTCATTCAAAACCCTTGGGAGATTTGAATTCTTAAAATGTTATGCCCACCTTGAAAAAATGTACAATTGATTTTGGTGATCTAAGCATTAGATCTTTGATCACCATTTTAAACATAGCACAATGTAATTTTGTTCATGTTTTTTTGTAGTGTAGAAAAAAATATCCTTTTCCCTTACTTGGTTTGGAATAACTAACATTAAAATTAAACTAATGATGTCTTGCAGTGGTGTTCTAATGTGTTTTACACATTTACACTATTCTAGGACCTTTATTTGATTAAAGCATGCCTTAATTGATCCTTTGCAAAAGTTTTGTAAAGTGTTGTAACACACTTTCACATTTATCTAGGGTCCCCTTAATTAATGATGGTTAATTGAGTTTAAGTGACTCTTTTAATTCAAATTCAAGCCTCATTTTCAAGGATCTATCTCAACACCTAATAATGATATTGTATAACATTTAATTTAGAAAATCTAATGTCCTAAAAAATGTTGCTAGGACCTACTCAACTTTAATGGAAAATGAGTCCTCTCCACATAGGACACCCCTTTCTATGCATTTTTGAGGTGGGTTTTTGATGTAATTTCACCTCCCTGAAGCATGGTCCTAGAAATTGTGCCAAGACCCATTCACCTTTTTGGGACAACCCCTTTCTATGCATTTTTTAACAAGGCTTTTGATATTATTTCATCCCCCCAAAGCACAATTTTAAACAATTGTGCTAGGACCCATTCACTTTTATGGATGAATGGGTCCTTCCTTAATAGGACCCCTCTTTTTGAATTTAATTACGGCAAGATCCTTATAATTTTAATAACTAGATCTAAGGTCAGCTTGAATTCATTGAATTTTGGGGTTAATCTCTCAATTTAGTATAAATAATGGGATAATTCACATTTTTTCACCTAGAAAATATGACAGAGCATTCTTATATAAAATTGGAGTTCACAAGAGCATTCACAAGGAATTACAAGGCGCATTTCGAAAGTTTATTGCAGCAATTCAAGGTCAATTCATCATGTCAAGGGTTTAATCCATTCAAGCATGTGGTTGAACTAAGATAGTTAATGTTCTATTGAGGATCCACTTACAAGAATTGTTGCACATCCAAGATCTACATTTTTCATGGCCACTACATGTTATATTGCATATTTACATTACAAGACATCTTTCAATGTATCAATAGTTCATTACTTCACGTTTGATGCTTCAATTTCCTTATTTCATCATTTGGTTTAATTACCTACAAGGGGTTTGACCAAGGAAAACCCTTATTCACTAACAAACAAGAAGTTTTTCTTCGTCTTGAGTGTGTGTTTGTAGATTTACAAGTTGAAGATCAAGTGGAACAAATTGGAATCAAAATTGTAAAAGTTGTCAAGCTGTAAAAGTTGTCATCTACATTGCAAGATCACAGAAAGAGCTATAAAGAATTAAGTTATGAATTTCAAGAGATGGAAGCCTAGGAATTGAGAGTGTATAAATTGAAGTACAAGATAGGTAGAAATCAATTTTTTGAAACCCTAAAGGACCCATTTTCCTCTAAAGGTGAATGAGTCCTCTGTGGCTTAAAAACAACATTTGGCCAGGTACACAACTTTTTATGCTCTAAAAAATTCCCTCATAGTTTCTATAATAGTTAGGTATCATTTATCATAGTTATTTAAATCTTTTAGCCCTCATAATTGAGTGTTATAATAAGAAAAATATCTAGTGCTTTATCACCTTGTTCATTCATGGTGGTAAACCCTACTTTTTTCTTTTAAATATTTTGGTGAACCTGACTCATTGAACATTGCAATTTTTTTATTTGGAAGTCTTTCATTGCATGCTAGGTTAGATCTTCCATTCATTTTGTATTTAATTTTATCTTATTTAGGGTTTCTTGCATTGCATTCAAAATTGCATCTAATCTAGGATTTAATTTGTATTTTTTTGTATCACTCTAAATCCAAAAAAATACAAAAACTAATCACTCATTTTGCATATCATTTAGATCACATACATTTACATTTGAAAAAAAAAATTTAAAAAAAAAAATTCAAAAGGTGTTATATAGTTCATCATTTACCCTTCATTTTTCTTGCATTAGGTCATCAAATTATAGAAATTTTTGTCATAAAAGTTATAGTTTGACACTAGGCATGAAAGACACAAAAAAATACTCAAAATTTGTAATTTTCACCTTTTAAAAACCCTAATTTGGGACCCATTCACCCTTATTGGCGAATGAGTCCATGTTCAAACCTAGAATGAATCTTATGGAATCTAAAAAGATAATAAAAATCACTTAGAAATCAGCAAAAATATTTCAAAAATCCTTATCAAAGACCCATTCTCCAATAAAGGAAAATGAGTCCATGATCAGGCTTGAAACATCCTTTTACAACATTAAAAACCTTGATTTTGTACTTCCTAAGCTTGCTGGTAACCTATAGTATTAGTCTAGAAAGATTCAATAACTTATGTTTTATGCATCTAGGTCAGAAACATCAATTTAGGGTAGTCATTTTTTTCAATAGCTAAAATCATCAAATCTGAAATTTTTTGCATTTATGAAAGTTTACATTTTTTCATACACAATGTTTATATTCATGAAACTTTGCATCAATTGGATAAAATTAATTTTCACTTTTAGATACAAAATGTTTACATTCATAAATATTTGCATAGGTTTGATAAAGGTGCTTTTCATTTTTTGCTAAATCTTGTTTATACATTGGATAAAATTACTTTTCATCTTTGGATATACATTGTTTATATTTTTTAAGCATTGCATAAGATGGCTACAAGTACTTTCATTTTTGGTAAAACAATGTTAGTACCCTACCTTTCTAAACATGCTAAGAACAAGTCCACCCTTCACACTCATAAGAATGCTTTAGGGAAAGAGAATACAATGGTGGGTAAATATGACAATCACATTTGGTCTTCCCATAATGTCTCTCCTATTTATGATGAATATAGTTTGGTGATGGAAGATCAAACCAATGAGAGCTATGAGAGTCCTATTTGTCTTTGTTTCCCTACCTCTCCTGCTAGAGAAAACATCATTTAAAAAGAAAATGCTACCATTTATGAGTCCCCTACCTATGATGAAGTTAGTCTAGAAGAAACAAAAATTAAATGTCATGAACATCTAGTTTTCAGCTCTCATAAAGACTCTCCTACTAGGGAATATAGCATGGTGGAAGAAAATGAGAACATTGATACATGTCTTGCAAATGATAATGATGAGGTTTCCGTAGATGATGATGATGATGATGATGTGACATTAAACTCCCCTTCACTAAGATAACATGAGAAAAATGACAAGTATTCTAATGTTATGCACATTAGATATCCCTTGAAGTACTCTCTTGAGCCTAAACTTATCATTTATCTACCCTCACAAAAACCACAAGTTCAAAATAAACCCATGCTTCTCTTGCAACCACCTAAAAGAAACTTGATAATGATAATGTTTCATAGCAGTCAAGTAACAATACCATTGCTCATACATATAACACTAGGAACAATCTACAACCAAGACAAACAACTCAAACATCCCTCTTGTTTCCTAACCCTATCTTACCTGGCCCTCCTTGTTTTCTTTAAAAATCATAAAGGAGTATGATCTTGTTGAACAACTAAAGAATAATCTTACTAAGATATCCTTATGGGATCTTATTCAAGCTTCCCCTCATTATCATAACATGCTTTAAAGTTCTTTACAACAAGTCCCTATCACTTGTAATGCGTAATCAAATGATCTGACAACCCAAATTCAAGCTATGAATCTAGCTAGCTTGGACAGTACTTTCCATCAAGATGAGTGACCTCCCTTGGAAATTTAGAAGAAGTATGAAGCTTTCAACATCATAGTCCACATTGGTCAAATTGTAATAAAATTATCTCTTGTTGACAATGGTTCAACCTTTAATGTGTCTAGTATGAGCCTTGTGAAAAGACTTAGGATGAGTGAAAGCGATATTAAACCTAATTCTTTATCTATTCGAGGATTTGACAACATAGGAAAATAATCGCTTGGATTCATCACATTACCTATTAGAGTTGGGGAAGTAACATAACAAACTTTGGTCCATGTTATGCCTAATGATATTTCTTACAACCTCCTTTTAGTGAGACTGTGGATTCATGAAATGAATCATTTTCCTTCTACTTTGCATCGTGTCATGAATTATGTCTATAACAACAATTTTTACACACTAAAAGTTGATCTTGAACACAAAAGTTACTTGATGGCCAATAGAGAAGGATGAGATCCTTTGGAAGCATTGTATACAACTGAAAAAGTGAAAATTACAAAGGAAGAAGAATACAAGAAGCAAATTGAGGAAGTCACTATGCTATTGGAAGATGATTGGGATTCCTTAGATTTCACACCATCATTCATGGGAGAATACAAGATCATAAACAAAGATTATGGAAAGGGAATATAAAAAGTCGTAATGTCGATACAAGATTCAACACAACATTCAAACGCATCCACCTCAACTACTTTAGAAGATTAAACAAATTACACAACAAAATTTGATGAAGTTGACAATCAACAACCTCTAAATCCTAAAGAAATGAAAAAGATTCATCGAAGAGGTTATGAGTTGATGAAACAACTTGGGTATAGTGGAAAATGATGTGGTAATAGAGAAAAAGGTATATGCATCCCTATAGAGACTAACACACAAGAAACAACTTGTGGCCTTTGCTTTTGTCCTTTGATAGAAATAAACCCATCAAAAAATCCTTCACTCAATACCAACACTCTAACAAAAGAATCTTCTAAGAAAACTTTAACATTAGTGCATCCTAAACTAGCATACATTAATGCTCCTAATTATTATCCTTTGAAACACTCGCTTAACATTAATTTCATCATGCACAACACTAATGATTGGAGTTCATTAAACTTTACTCCCTCTTTCTAGCGAGAGTACAAAATCTCAAGTCTAAAGAGTTTTGTGTAAGTATGATATATGATACTAAGCAAGAGATGTCTTTGTCACAAAATAACAAAACATCCTCTACTATTTATCAAGAGAGTATCTTGTTGAGACTCCTCCAAAGTTTGTTTGATATATCTTTCTACAAGAACGTGAAAGAAATTCTCTCACAATAGTTCATTTTGTGCATATCATAGATTTCATGGTCATTCTACTAATGAACATAATACTTTGACTAATAAAATCCAACATCTTAAGTATTTTGGTGTTGTTCCCTACGTGGGGGCACCTAATTCCTCTAATTGATATTTATTTTCACTCTAGCAGGTCTCTCATCAATCATCCATTCTTGGCTCACCATTTTTCTACACTTAGTGGGGACAAGGGGTTAGGTAGCCTTATCCTTGTATGCAAATTTTTGTCTCTTTTGGCTTGTTCACCACCTTTCATGAATATATAAGAGCAATCATAGGATGTGACTGACATGCCTTAAGTTGGCTTGCATGTGATGTACAAAGTTTTGAGGGAAACCCCTTCCCCTTTTCATGACATAGCTTATTGGAAACATATGACTTGGCATTGGGCTTCCCAAATAAGCTCTCATGTCTTCATCTACTTTAAAGAAATTTCTCATAGCAATGGTGTTAGCAACCACTTTAAATTGGGGACATACATAGACACTCATATTTCACTGTGTTATTTTATTTATTCTTGTGATGCATCCTTTTATTGGTGGTGTCATTGGGCTTGATTTCCTCCAAGAGTGTGATATTTCTTTGAATTGTCCTCTCTTGGAGACATTAGGCACGATGTTACCCTAAGATGAGACCTTTACACAAACAAAGAAAAATCCCCTCTAAGGGTATGTGCAAGATCATGATGGGCCAAAAAGTGGCAATATGATGGGTAGGTGTAGGGTATGTGGCTGACGACTTTTTTTTTACTCAAAATTGTTGAAACGAAAAGGATTTTTAAAGGAGATTCTCAGCTTTCCACCAATATAAATTATGCTTTACTTTGAATTTAATAAATAATTATTATTCATTTTCTATTTGAATTACTGCTAAAGTCCTAATTGATAGGCTGATTGAAAAACATCTATAACTTTCAAATGGTATCACATTTTTTTAATATGAAACATGTGTCACATTCTATGCTTCGCATACTATAGATTAAAAAGATTTAATTTCATTTAAGTTTCAACCAAGTTAAGGTGATCAGACGTACGAAGTTTTTATATTTTTTAAAGTTGTAATAAAAATTTCATAATTAATTACTTAGTTGGAAAAAATTACAAAAAGTATGCATCACATTGGTATTACGAGTACTCTACTTGCATCAAAATATCATAATTTCTTTTATCATTTATTGTGGTTAGGTGGTCGACAGATGTCTACTTCTTATATTTTCCTAAATTTAAGTACTATTGAAATTTCAAATTTTCACCAAATAGATTTTAAGAAAAAAAAAAAACTAGTAGCTAGAATAAATCAATTTTCTACATATTCTATTCTTACATATTTTGAAATAATATAGATAAATTATTCAAATTTTTTACATCAATTTGTTCAGCTCGATTTTTCTTGAATTTTTCGCCAATTTAAGGGCCTATTTTTTCTATGATGATCCATCACATACTTTTACAAAAAAATTACATTGCAAAAGAATTAAGGCCTTATTAAAGTTATCTCGAGGATAACTTTGGTATGGCGTTAGTATGATGAGAGTATCAATAATAATCGGCAGAATTTCTCATTATACAGTTGAGAAGCTAACACCGCATGACTTTCTAACTAAACCACTTCTTTGGACAACTCATTTAGTGGACGTATCTAAGGTCTCCACCACCCCGTGAGTGAGTAGCATACGTTACAGACAAACAACCTCATTCCACATTATGTTGAAACAGTTGTGCTTGATCCTTTTTTTTTCTTGGCCTTTGATAGGGTATGCTAATGTATATATTTTATTGTTGCATACTCAATTGTATTGAATGTCTACTTTAGTGTGATTTTGACATGGGGTCATCCCACCAAAGTGGGAAAAAAATTAGCACAGAAAAAATTAGCATTTTCCTTCTTTACTTTGTTTGGGGATAACTAACATTAAAATTGAACTAATGATGACTTGGAGTGGCGTTGTAATGTGTTGTACACATTCACACTATTCTAGGACCTTTATTAGATTAAAACATGCCTTAATTTATCATTTTCAAAGGTGTTGTAAAGTGTTGTAACAAACTTTCACACTTTTTTATGATTTATTTTCTTAATTAAGCCTAATGGGCCCTTTTTCAAATAAAATATATATTTAACTTGTACCTTATTTAGCTGTTGTAAATTGTTGCAACACATTTTCACACTTATCTAGGTTTTCATTAATTAATGGTGGTTAATTGAGTTTAATTGGCTCTTTTAATTCAAATTAAATCCCTCTTTTCAAGGATCTATCCCGACACCCAATAATGATATTGCATGACATTTAATTTGGAAAATATGATGTCCTAAAAAAATGTTGCTATGAGCCATTCACCTTTACTGGCACAAGGTGTCCTCTCCACATAGACACCCCCTTTCTATTCATTTTTAGGTGGGTTATTTTTATGTACTTTCACTTCCTTGGAGTGTGAACCAGAATGTGCTATGACACATTTTCTCATGTCTCATGCATTTTTTAGAGGATTTTTTTTTTTTTTGTCCCCCCAAAGCATGTCCCTAGAAAGTTGTTCTAGGACACATTTTGCTTTAGTAGAAAATGGGTCCTCCTGTAATAGGACCCCTCCTTTTGAATCTAATTTTTGTAGGATCCTTATAATTTTAATACCCAAATCTGAGGTTAGCTTGAATTCTTTGGATTTTAGGTTTAGTCTCTCAATTTAGTATAATAAGGTGTTAATTCAAATTGTTTCACCTAGAAACATTAAGAGAGCATCCGTATATCAAATGGAGTTCACAAGATCATTACAAGACCATTCACAAGGCATTACAAGGTAGATTTCTAGAGTTTATTGCAACAATTCAAGGTCCATTCATCATGCCAAGGGTTTAATGCATTCATACATGTGGTTGAACTAAGATAGTTAATGTTGCATTGAGGATCCATTTACAAGCATCATTTCACATCGAGGATCTACATTCTTCATGACCACCATATGTTAGATTGCATATTTGCATTACAAGACATCTTTTAATGTATCAACACTTCATTATTTCATGTTTCATACTTTAATTTCCTTATTTTATCATTTGGTTTAATCACCTACAACGGGGTTGACTAAGGGAAACCCCTATTCACTATTAGACAACAATTTTTTCTTCCTCTTGAGTGTGTGTTTGTAGATTTATAGGTTAAAGATCAAGTGGAACAAATTGGAATTAGAATTGTCAAAGTTGTCATATACATTGGAAGATCACAAAAAGAGATCTACAAAATTAATTTCCAAATTTCAAGAGATGGAAATTTGGGAATTGAGAGTGCAAAGATTGAAGTACATGACCTCTAAATCAATTTTTTGAAACCTTAAGAGGACTCATTTGTCACTAAAGGAAAATGAGTCCTCTGTGGCTTAAAAACAACAAATTTTTGACCAAGTACACAGATTTTTAAGCTTTAAAAACTTCCCTCATAGTTTTTGTTGTTGAATAGGAAAACTAAGAGGGGGGTGAATCAATTGTCACAAATTTTAACTTTTAATTCAACCATCAGAACTAATACTTAAAACTGCTTAAATGATTAATCATCAAATCCCAATGTAGAAACTCAAATCTAACACATAAACACAATAAAACTAGATTTACATGGAAAATATAATGAGGGAAAAACCATGGTGAGGATTAACTCACACTATAGAGTATATCAAAATCAATTAGAAAAAGTCTCACTGCCTAAAGCAAGGCTCACTACCTAAAATAAGGACTCACTTTCCAAAACAAGGACTCGCTATCCAACAGGGCTACAACCTAAAGGGTATACAACCACAAAGATACAAAGAAATGGCTTACAACCAAAATATAAAAGGGTGATCCCACAATACTTGTTTACAATTTTGGCCAAACTAGACACTGAACTAATTTTTTCTAACTAAATCTTCACTTTTCGACACCTATAGCAGCTAAACCATGAGGAATTTGCAGATGATGCAAACTAGTGATTTGTGACATTTTTTCTATAGATTCTAAATATATACTTTTCAAAAAAATTGAAACTTTATTTCACTTCATTTTCCATCTCCTTCGAAAACTAGTTTTATTCAATAAACACCATTTTTAAGGAGTGATGCTCACCGTATAACACATATTTTTTTTCCATGAAGGATAATTTTTTTTTTTTTTTCTAATTTAGATTTGTAACTAAAATATCTAGTGCTTACAATTGGTTTTATAGTGTTTTATTGAATATTTTTTTCCTTTTAATCAAGTTTCAAAGTTAAACTAATTATAATTCAGACATAGGCAGACCGTATAACACATAACTTTCTTTGTATGTATCAAAATTCAATTTTATTTTTTCTATTGGACCAAGGAATTTAATATCAAGTGCACACATTTATTTTTTAATTTTTTTATAATCTTATATTTTTCCACATATGCAGAACATAGAGCTTGATTGTTGGTGAAAAACCTACATTCACAAGAAATAAAAAATAAATTTAATAATCAAATTTAATTTAATTTAAATTATACTTTTTTGGAATCTTATAATAAGGACTACATACAAAAAATAAATTTTAGTTGAATTCATTTGATCCCCCAAAAGTTAAATCAAAAGTGGTTTCTTATCAGCATTTTGATAGGTGTAAAGGAGACTCCGTTATAGGTATGGTTTAAAACTAGCAAAGTTCTATCCAAGAAGGCTTGGTCTAAGGTGCTTTGATCAAACACTCTTCAAGTGGAATCCTTTAAATGTAACTTTTGAAGACTTAAATCATTATATTTTCTAAAAATATGTGATTTCAACAAAAATCAAGATCTCCCAGAAAGTGTAAACCACTATTGTGGCAACACCCAAAAGTTATGGCTTACTCCCAAAAATATGAATTGATGTAGGAATACACCTTGTGCAAAATATAATTCCAAATGAGGCTCAGTACATGAAGTACTACCTCACTCAATAGTCACACAACTAATCCATAACTGATAAAGCATACCACTTAATCCTTTTCACATCCACACTTCACAGACCACACTTTTCATTCACATTCTATTTCTACCTCTCTCTATTTTTCTTATTCTTCAAAACATATTATATCTAAACAAGTATATCTTTATTCATCAATTAGGTCGACCTAATTAGATGAAAATAAAAAAAATATCTTTGTTAGAACCATATATGGTTTGTATATTTGTGCATTATACCGAGTCAACTAATATCTATACAAAACATCCCCACAATATGTGTTAGCTTAGCCAAGACCGGGACCCAAACATAAGAGCTTCAAATAGTCAAAAAACTTTTGGAGATGATGTAACATTAGATTCTCATATGTCATTGATAACTTGCTTCTCCAAACACAAAGCTTCTCAAGATCTTGAGTATAGATATCTAAGTGAATCATAATGACATAGTTAAGATATCAAAGTCATAGCTCGTCTTGTGGTAGAATCCAAACCCAAAAACCAATACACTAGATCATAGATAAAGAACATCTTCGATAGGGAATAACTTATGATCAACATCTCATACATATGTTATTGTTTTGACATCAATTGAAACCATTTGATGCAACCCTATTTTCAACAATCTCCCCCTTTATCATTGATGGCAACACAAGATTTGAAAAGCTAACAACAACAACATACTAGCTCTAAATACATTTTTCTATTTTATCCCCCTTAGAAGATGATCTCTTATATGCTTCTTCCCATTCTCTTTTCACATGTTCTCTCTCCCCCTTTAACATCAATGGAAAAGAAAGAACCTTAGTCTAAAGTTTTCTACACAAAAAAAATCATAAAAGAATGATATAAAAAATGGTTCTTTACCTCGATCTTTCTTCTCCTAAAATATCTCCTTGTACTTTTCTTTTAATTTCAGAAGAAATGTCTTCAAGGAATCTACTACCAACTTGATGTTTACACAAATACTGTTGTTCATCACTATTAAATCATTTGTTTCTAGAAGAGTATTTTGGATAGTGGTATTTTGTTCATTTTTCTTAGGTTCCACTAGAAGATCAGAAAGTTATTCCAATTTTAATTCAATTATTTCTTTGACTTTCCAAAATGCCTTCTCTACACTATCTCTCTATACCAAAATGTTGGCATGTTTAGATTGTAAGGAATTGATCCTTTTCTTTTGTGCTCCATCCCTATGATTAAGAGTATTATATGTTTTTCCAATAGAATCTAGCTCAAGATCAATAGCATCAATTTTTTCTCTGTACTTTCCAATAGCAATAGGCCAATGGAGAAAATACCTATACACATTGCTTACACTTTTGATCCATGTCTTCAATTCATTTATGCTCATAGTCAATCTCTTTTATGATTTTTTTGCATCTTTCTTCCATAGACAATTGAATCTCATATTTTTCTTTTATTTCCACACGTGATAGTACTTTTAGTTTGTCTTTAATCTACTCAATAAATACTTGGATAGTAAAACATCTGTCAACTCACTCAGATCAATATCATTATGAATTATATAAATAGCCAAGGTGTATGTGATCTCATCTTTTTCATATGTTGGTTGTTTCGACCATGCATCTCCAATCTTCTTCAGTCCATCAAATTGCTCAAGAATCTTCAACACCTTCTCTTTAGTAAAATGTTCTTCATCATCATCCATTGATGCCAAATCAAATGCCTAGATACAATGCTTTCTTCCTTTCCTTCTTTCTTCCTTCTACCTTCAACTTCTTTATTTTCATAGGATACTTCTTTATTTTCAAAGGAGAAGTTGAAATGAATCTTCTTTCTTTCCTCTTTCTAGAGGATGATCTTGCCTCAAACATCCCAAATGGATTGGAAACCATACTAGAATTCTATGTATATATTTTTTTCGCAAAGTATTATTTACAAATATTTTCCTTCTCTGCTAAACATTCCAGGTATCAGTAGACCTATTTCCCAACAAGTACACCTAACTTCCACACAACATTTTCTTTCAATGGTAATGACTTGAAAAAATACATCATTAGACATATAACTAAAGATCCAAAATGAAAAGGGTAACTCTCATTCTTTGTCATAGTAATGTTCCGCAATAACTCACACAAATCAAAATCCTCATTCTTTTCAACCATTTGATGCACAACATAAACAATAATTTCCAAAGTAGAGTCTTCCCTATTTCTAAAATAAATCTTATATGAAATACCATATGTCACATACCTTATCATAGAGTTGATTATAGTATGAATTGGAAGTTTCCTTTGATCTCCTGTCACTCTAGTTAGGACTTCAACCTCTTTGTTCTTCACTGACTTCTTTACATGAATGGGTCCATTATTACATAACCCTGTAATTGTTGCAATTGCTTCCTTTGTAATCCCATAGGATTTTTTGAAGATCATCTAATCACCTTGAATTCTTATTAGGAAAAATTGAACAACATTTGTATGCAAATAGTGTGGAAATTCTCTCCAAATGTCTAAACCCTTGTGCCCTAGACTCTTAACCTTTTGTATTTGCTCAACTAAAAGTGAACCTTTAAAATTTTGAATCTTTTCATGGTTAAATTCATTGATCTACAACTTACTCAACTTCTACAATTCATTGTTGCATGGATCAAATA
>VDFB02075321.1:255383312-255609598 GCA_007258455.2 Sequoia sempervirens | reverse complement strand
TTGTTGTTCTCATGTATTGTATGACCTTGTACAGGAAAAAGTTCATTTATAAATGATTGCATGTCAAAATAATTTCAATAAGCTTCAAAGTAAAGTTAGTTGCATGTAAATTGATGAAATTTAGAGAAAGATATTGTAATTTTTCAGAAACGGGTTTAAACCCTAGTTTAGGGTCACAACAGTCATTCAAAACTACATTTCTCCATTTACAGTCATTGAAACCTCATAAAAATGGTTGTATAGAAGGATATATATTTATTCTAAGATATCTCCAAGCCACATGACGTGAAGATAATATTTTGGATGGATACAATGATGCCTAGTTTGTAAAATAGAGTTTTGTGATTAGTCAAGGAGCCTAGAGCCTAGGGTTTCGTGAAAACACATTGGAGAAGAGTGGGAAACCATTGGAGAAGCATTAGAATACCATATGAATAATTTTTGAAGTGTTTTTGATGAGAAATTGAGCATATAAATGAGACAACTAGTAGACCCCTGTGTAACCCAAGCCTAGTTAGGCCTAATTCTGGACTGAGACAACAAGATTTGAGCCTTATATTACAAAAGACCCATAACCTATTTTGAAATATATTTTGAAGAAGAAGAAAAAGGTATCCTAATGTGTGATTGTTTCTAGGTTGCAGTACATTTCTTGAGAGTAAAGCTATGATAGTCAATTTAGGAGACCTAAAAGTATTGAAATCAGGTTATGAAGGAATGCTCACCAAAATAGGAAATTTGTGCTCTTGGGGTGTATGATGAGTTCTTTCATGTTGTGTCAACCCTTTTGAAGTTGTCCCAAGTGTTGAATTGGGTGTTTTTTTCTGGAAGATAAAAGTTGGGGTTTGTTTTTAAGAAGTGCCATTATTGCACATTGAAGATAGTTTGAAAGGGAGGAACCATTAATGGGTGTATGAAGGTTCTTGGAGGGAGTTGGTTGAGTAAGTTGTAGTATTTGAAGTGGAGGAAGTGTGTGTGTAACCTTGTTTAGGTTTGTGAGGTTGTAATCCAAAAGTGGCCTTGTGAAGGGAAGTTGCCTTGAAAGATGATTTCCTTGAGGAGTGAAACCCATTGTTGTGAAGTAAGCCTATAGTATGTTGAGTGTGAATCCCTCATGTAATACATCATTCCCCTAAACATAATGGTGAACCTGGCCTATTGAACATTGTAATTCTCTAATTTTGGAAGTCTATTCTTGCATTCTAAGTTAGATCTTGCATTCATTTACATCAAATGTTCATTGAATTAGATCTCATTTAGGGTTTCTTACTTTGCATTCAAACTTGGATCTCATTTAGGGTTTAGAATTGCATTATTTTACATTTCATCAATCTAAAAAATACAAAAACAAATCAGTCATTTTACATACCATTTGTATTTGAAAATCAAAACAACATTGCTTTTCAATTTAGGTTATTGCATTCATCATTTTCACATTGCATTTTTAGAAAATATGAAAGTAAAAGTTACTGTCTCAGACCTAGAACTGAAAGATATTGTAGAAAACTTAAAAGTCATTCAAAAATAGTTTAAGAGCCCTAATCAAGGACCTATTCACCCTTACTGGTGAATGAGTCCTTAATCAGGCTTGACCCAAACTTTTTGGTATCTAAAATGCATTAAAAAATACTTAGAAACTAGAAAAAACATCTCAAAACTACTTAACCAGGACCCATTCACCCTTAGTGGTGAATGAGTCCTTGATAGATCCTAATCTACATTTTCTAGAAATTGAAATCTCAAATTTAGGCTCTTTTTTGCTGCTATTACTTTCATGTTTCATTTTTTTGATTTGTTGTCTCATCAAATTTAGTGAATCTAGCTTAATTTTCTTCATTTAGTGCATTTTCAAAATTCAAAAATTGCATTTACAAAATTTCATTTTAGTTTATGGTATTGTCTTACTAGTAAATTGCATTGCTTAGAATCTAAAATTGTATCACATTCTAGGTCATTGCATTGCCTCCTTCCACTTAGGGTTTTCACACTAGGTTTGTAATACTTGTATGAGATTTAGAACTTGGTTTCCTATTAGCAATACTATTGTAAGATGTAGTTCAATGCTCATGCCATCCCATAATATTTCACTCATTTTGGATCTTGGATTTTATGGCTCTCTTTCTAATAGTATTGATGATCAACCCTCTATGGCTCATAGTTTGCATACTTCATTTCCTATGACTTCACCTCCTACAATCAATACACATGATGTTATTTAGATCTTGCAAGATGAAAGAAAAAAAAATACGATACACTAGAAAAATTACAAGCCCGTATCCTTAGTGAATGCATAGACATTAGCATGGTTCCTATTATACAAAATTTAAGGAAAGTGCTTAAAACTTGAAATGAAACACAAATTTCTATAGCCTTAGCTACTTCATTCATGAGTACTGGAATAAGAAAGAAAATAATGACATGTATTCCACATTCAACCTTATTGAAGCTAGTGAATTGAAGAATGATGTGATGAATGTCGACATAGATGATGAATACACACAAGATATCAACAAAGAAACTAATTAAAATGGTAACATTTATTGAAGCTAGACCTCATAAGGGCTCGACTAGGAAGCCTCTTGATATTGCTTTCTCAAAAAATGATATACTTAAACATTCCCCAGATGGTCCTCTTTACATAGCTGGTTGAATTAATGATAAGCCCACTAATGGGGCATCAATTGATCAAGTTTGTGGAGAGAATGTGATCACTAAAGAATTATTTTATGTGCATGAAATCTATCAAGAAACATATGATAAACCAAAAGCATGGATCATGATGCATAATGATTTTTATTTCCCTATGATTTTCTTAATAGATATCCCTTTAAATGTCCTACTAAAAACATTAAATGTCTCATTCACCATGATCCTACAATTGAACAAATTTCATGTGAAGTTAAACTATCCATGGATTTGCTCCATGAATTTTTTCCCTTTCTTTGTGCATAAATCTATAAATTTTCCATTTGGTAATGATATCTTTACTGTGCATCATAGTGGATTTAATCATACATTAGCCTGAGGAAACTTTTCATTAGATTTCTTTTGGCCTGAACCTATGGAACCTTTTAACCCCCATGAGGATTGCTATTTCAAATCATATCAAAAGTTTAAGGAAAATAAAATAGCATAATTATCCCTTTAAAACATTCCTCAAACTATAACTGAACCACCTATCCTTTACAAAGTAATGATTGAACCAAAATCCTTTATGATTATCCAAGAATAACCAATAACAAGTCTTCCTACAATTTCCTACAAGAGACCAAGATATAACAAAAGAAATATCATCATCCCTCCTAAAATAAAAAAAATTACAAAGTTAAAGAGAAAGAATTTGAACAACCTCCTATTGTTTCTTCCATTCCTCCCAAAGAAGAGATGGAACCTATGATTGATAAACCCACTCTTACAAAAAAATAAAATGACAATAGATTGAAATAGAATTGAAGTGCTAGAAAGTGTAGGCGTAGATGTAGTGCTATTGCTTGTAGGTTACAGAAAAAAAAAAAGAAAACAAGGAAAACATAGAAAATCAAAATTTAAACTTACCTAAAGCAATGCATGATGATCCTATACCCTCGCTACAACATAAATAAGAACATTTCATGGACATTTCCATTCAACCTTCCATTGTGATTAATCTAGATGATGACATTGATATTGCAAATATTGATAATGAAGTGCATGATGAATTCAACACATTTTTTTCTTCCATGAACTTAAATGAAAAATATCCTAAAAAGAGTGTTGAACTTGGTGATTCCCCTTGTTTGGAACTTGATATTGTTCCTTTAGATAGTTATCTACCTTTCGTTTATATAGACCAAGATTGGAATGTAGATGAGCTGCTTTAGGTTGGCTCACATGTTCCTAACTACTATTTTTTTTTCAAGTTTCTTTATGTTCTTGCATGTGCGTAATTTGATCCATCATGATGTTTCATTTGATGTATATCTCTCTCCTTCCATCCTTTCCTCTACATGTACCTACCTTATTCTGTATGTCATAGGAATTTTTCACTCATCTTATGTTTTCCTTTTGGAGCTGATGCAAGGTGTAGAGACATGTAGGTCTCTTCCATCTTGACTTAAAATATTTCCTTTTTATTTTTCATTTTTTCTTGTGTTTTCCTTTTGGGGATGGCATAAGGCATTGCAAAATTTAGGTCTCTTCCATGTGGACCCAAAATATTTTCCTCTATCTTTTTCATTTTTCTTGTGTTTTCCTTTTTGGGATGACACAAGGCATCGAGACATTTAGGACTCTTCCATGTTGACCCAAAATATTTTGCTTTATCTTTTTCATTTGTCTTGTGTTTTCCTATTTGGGATGATGCAAGGAATTGAGTCATTTAGGTCTCTTCCATGTTGACCTGAAAGGATTTTTCTTTTCTTTTTAATCTCTTTGTGTCATTCTTCTAGTTCTATGATTATTTGGGGAATGATGATAGTTTTGAGTTGTTAAATAATAATATAGCAAAGAAATATTGACCCCAAATCCATAGATCCCTTATGTATTTTTGGGGGAAACCCTTCCTTCCTATTTCATGGCATAGCTTTATTTCAGAAACATATGACTTGGCATAGGGTTTTTCGAGGAAAGATCTTGGGTATGTGCAAGATCATCATGGAAAAATAGATATAGAGAATTGACCAAAATTTATAAAGAATTAGAGTTTGGCAACTTGGCATTAAAGGTGAAGATAAATTATCTATATTATTTCAAACATGTAAAAATATAATTTGTATCAAATTGAATGTAGTTTCTAAACTACTGGGTTTATTAAAAATCTGTTGGTGAAAATTTAGCCTGTCTGATGGTAAATTTAAATTTTAGGAAAAAATAAAGTAAGATTAATGCAATCGACCACCAACTCTAATAAATAGTGTGTTTTGGACAAGGGCGGGGAACCGGTATAGGATGGCGTTGCATGGGCACTTGAGCAAACAGAACCAAAACAGAGACGCTGACACGTTTTAAAACCTTAAAGAACTGTTTCGTTACACTGGCACGTTAAAACTTCGTAAAATTGGCGGAACGTTCGTTTTGAGACCGAAAAAAATACTGTTTTTGAAAGCTATAGATGTTTTTCAATCAGCCTGTCAAATAGGACTTTAGTTGTAATTCAAATAGAAAATGAATAATAATAATTTATATTGGTGGAAAGATGAGAATCTTCTTTGAAAACCCTTTTTGTTTGATCAATTTTGGGTAAAAATAAAGTTGTTAGCCACATACCCTACACATACCCATCATATCACCACTTTTTGGCCCATCTAGATCCTACACATACCCTCTCATGTCTTAGGTTAAAAAATTGGATACTGTAAAGAAATTTCTCATAGTAATGGTGTTAGCAAATGCTTTAAAGTGGGGGCATACATCGATGACATCTTTCAATATATTTCATGGCATAATTTTATTTTTTTCTTGTGACGTATCCTTTTCCTAGTGGTGTCATTAGGTTTGATGACCTCTGAGAGTGTGATATTTCTAAGCATACAATCACGCTTGGTGGCATGATACGAAGTGAGAGGAATCCCATAAGTGGCGATCCGATATTCTTGAATTTTCCTCTCTTTAAGACATTAGGCACAATTTTCCCTAAGAAGAAGACGTTACATGAACAAAGAAAAATACCCTCTAGAAAAAAATTATAGACATGACATTTAGAAGCATAGAAAAATCAATACATTGTGGTGCCTTATCAACATTTTCGAGAGGATAACTTCGGTATGCTTGGTCACCTCATTGGGATAACTCACCTAGTGGACCAACTAATATTCCACTATTGTAGAGTGAGAAAGCATGATTGAAATAACTCACCTAGTGGAAAAAATGGGGTTCCACTACCCAATAGTGAGCACCCATAATTAGGATAACTCACCTAGTGGACATATTGGGCTTCCACTACCCTAAAGTGATCACACATGATTGGGACAACTTACGTAGTGGATAGAATGAGGTTCTACTAGCCAGAGTGAGCAAGCATGTTTGGGATAACTCACCTAGTGGATAGACTGAGGTCCCACTACCCTAGAGTGAACAACAAATGTTACAAACAACCTCAATAGACATTGTTTTGGAACAGTTGTACTTGATCATTTGTTTTTCTTTATTTTTCTTGGCTTTTGATGGGGTATGATTACATACCTTTGTTATTTCTACATACTAAATTTTCTTGAATGTCTACTTTAGTGTGAGTTTTCCATGTGGAAACACTCACTAAAGTGGGGGGAAAATGTAGTGTAGAAAAAAAAACCGTTTTTACACTTAATTTTGGAATATAATTGACATAAGATTAACCTAATAATGCCTTGATTTAGTGTTCTAATGTGTTGTAAACATTCACATTCACGTAGGGCCCTTTTTAACTAAAATGTATTTAAATTGTACCCTATTTAGGGTGTTGTAAAGTGTTGTTATGCACTTCCACACTTATCTAGGGTTTCATTAGTTAACTATGGTTAATTGTGCTTAATTAGCCCCTTTAATTAAAATTTAAGCCTTATTAATGACGCTTTTCAAAGGATCTAGCATGACACCCAATAATCCAATTGCATGAATTTTAACTTGGGAAATTTGATGTCCTAGAAAAGTGTGCTAGGACCCATTCGTATTTAGTGGTGAATGGGTTCTCTCTACATAGGACACCCCTTTCTTTGCATTTTAGAGGTGGGTTTTTAATGTTATTTCATCCCCTCCAAAGCATGGTCCTATAAGGATGTGCTAGGACCCATTTTCCTTTAGTATTTAATGGCTCCTCCTCACATAGGACACACCTTTTTGAATTTAATTGTGGTGGGATCATAATGATTTTCAATCCTAGATCTGGTTTCATCTTGGATTATTTAAATTTTGGGGTTAATTCACATAGTTTCATCTACCAAGTAATCTAAGACTTTCAAGAGATAATCCTAATACTTGGGTATGTGCAGGATCATCATGGAAAAAATAGGCAAGGTGGCAAAAATTAAAAAATTAGAGTTAGGAAATAAAATGTCAATAGTTATCTATATTATTTCAAAATATGTAAGAATAGAATCGTAACAAATTGAATGTAGTTTCTAAACTACTAGGTTTGTTACATATATATATATATTTGGTGAAATTTGAAATTTCAATGTAGTAGTGCCATTCAAGGAAAAAATAAAGTAGGTGTGCAAACCGACCACCTAACCACAATAAAATGATAATATTTTTTTTTATAATATTTTAGATGCAAGTGAAGGGACTCATCAATGTCGATGTGATGCATATTTTTTGGTACAGGCAAAATAATAGTGACTAACTAATTTTTTATTACAACTTTTAAAAAATATAAAAAATTGTATGTCTTACCACCTTAACTTGGTCAAAACTTCATGAAATTCATTTTTTTTTTAATTGTATAGTATGTAAAGAGTAGAATGTGACACATGTTTTGGATTCAAAAAATGTGATGTAATTTGAAAGTTATAAATGCTTTTCAATTAGCCTACCGATTAGGACATTAGTCGTAATTCAAATAGAAAGTGAATAGTAATTACTTATTAAATTTAAAATAAAGCATAATTTATATTGGCAAAAAGCTAAGAATCTCCTTTAAAAACCCTTTTCGTTTCATCAATTTTGGGTAAAAATTTTTTTGTCAACCACATACCCATCATATTGCCACTTTTTGGCCTATCATGATCCTACACATACCCTTTATAAGAGCATTATGGAGCACTTTAAGAGAATTTTCAAGGGCATTCAAAGGCATATTATCAAAATTTTATTGCAAAAACTCTAGGTCATTTCATCATGTCAAAGGCATATTGCATTCAAGAATGTTGTTGAGCTAAGATTATTGATGTAGCATTGAGGATCTACTTTCAAACATTGTTCCACATCTAATTTGAGATCAATATATACATTCTTCATGGCCACTTCATGTTAGTTTTCAAATTTACATTCCAAGAAAACTTCCAAGGTATCTACATTTTAATGTTTCATGTTTCATGCTTTAATTTCATTATTTCATCATTCGTGTTTCATGCACTACTGACTAATAATAAAACAAAAATTATCCTCTTGAATGTGTGTTTTCAAATTTATAGGTTAAAGATCAAGTGGAGAACAAGTTTGAAGAAAAACTATCAATGTTGTCAAGTTTCTAAGTTTTCATTCATATTGCAAGAAAATAGGAATAAGGCTACAAAATTTTCTATAGGTTTTCAAGAGTTGATAACTGAGGATCAGAGAGTGTAGACATCAAGGAATAAAACCTAGATCTTAGTTTTAAAAATCTTAACAGGGACCCATTCACCACTAAAGGTGAATGAGTCCTTTGTGACCTAAAAACAACCTTCTTACAACAAGGTACACATCATTCTAGCCTCTCAAAACTTCCCTTTTTATTGCTATAGCATTTAGGATTGATTTCTTATTTTTATTTGCATCATATCTTGCACATAATTGGATAATTTATGGTAGAAATTAGAGGTTCATCATCTTGATCAATTCATTTTGATACAAACCCTATTTTTCTATGAAACCTTCTTAGCCAAATTTAACATTAGTGCATCTTGAATGAATCGACACTAGTGTTCTTGGTTATTGTCCTTCAAAAGAAATGAAGGAAATAATGAAGCCTTCACTTAATATCAATTTCATCACCTAAAACACTAACAATTGGAGTTCATTTGATTTTACACCCTCCTTTCAAGGAGAACACAAAATCTCACAATATAAAGAGTCTTGCGTAAGTATGGAACCTTGTACTAAGCAAGAGATATCTTTGTCATAAAATAAAGGAACATCTTCTATTATTGATCAAGAGGGTATCCTATCGTGAATCCTCCAAGATTGTTTGGCATCTCTCCCGCCAAGAACATGAAAGAAATGGTATAACAAGATTTCATTTTTTCCATATCATAGAGTTCATGTTCATTCTACTAATGAATGTAAAGCTTTGGGTGATAAAATTCAACATCTTAAGGATTGTGGTTCTCTTCCTTGTCTCGAAGCACCTAGTTCCTCTAATTGATACTGATTTTCATTATATCAACCATCTCGACTCATCCTTATCTTGCACCAAGTGGGGGAAAGGGGGTTAGGTATCCTTGTCCTCATATGGAATTTGTTGATTGTCTCATTTTTCTATTTGACTACCTTCCATGTATATATAAGAGCAAGCTTGGGATGTGGACAACATGCCTTAAGTTGTCTCACAAGTGATATACTGAGTTATCTTTAGTATTTCATTTTGGGGACAACCCCTTATTTATGATGTAGTTTCATTTAGCAACATATGACTTGGCATAGATATTTTCAAATAAAATTCCATGTCTCCTTCTACTTTAAAGTAGGTTTCTCACAAAAATTGTGTTAGAAATTACTTTAAAGTGGGGGCATATCGACATTCATAATTCTTTGTGCAATTTTATTTATTCTTGTGATGCATCCTTTTCTTGGTGGTATCATTGGGTTTTAATTCCTCCAAGAGTGTGATATTTCTTTGATTTATCCTCTCTTGGAGATGTTAGGCATGATGTTCCCTAATAAAAAGACATTACACTAATGAAGCAAGATCCGTTTGAACTAAATCCTACAAAAATTGTTATGCAGAGATAGGAATGTGAGCAACACCTTATCGGAGTTATTAGAGGGATAGCTTTGATATGGTAAGTATAGTGAGAGTTGACACATAGGCATGAATTTCTCACTAAGCCACCTTCCTGGAGGGATACTCACCTAGTGGATGGCCTTAAGTTCCTATACCTAGACTGAGTGCAAAAATTGATAGTCTAGATCTGTTCCACATCTCGTTGGGTGGTCTAGGCTTGACCTTTTCTTGGTCTTTGATAGTGTACGATTTTGTATCTTTGTCATTGATGCATACATAATTTTCTTGAATTTCTACTTTAGTGTGAGTCTAACATGGGGTCATACTCTCACTAAAGGTGGGGAAAAGTATAGTGTAGAAAACATTAATCTTTTTTCACACTTAATTTGGGAAAATTTAACATTAAAATAAAGCTTAATGTTGCCTTAATTTAGTGTTGTAATGTGCTTTACACATTCCAATGAAGTGTAGGTCCCTTGTAGATAAAAGAGACTTAATGAATCCTTATTTAGGGTGTTGTAAAGTGTATCTTTACACTTTCACACTAATCTAGGGCTTTATTAATTAATTGAGGTTAATTGGACCCTTTAATTCAAATCCAAGTATAATTAATTATAGATTATGAGGGATAAATCTTGATACTCTTAAACAATATTACACAACACCTAATTTTAGAAGGAATGTGTCCTATGTTAGTGACCTAGGACCCATTCACCACCTTGCAAATGGGACCTCACTAGGTCCTAGGACCCCCTTTTTGCATAACATTTCATATTTCTTGAGGTGTGTCCTACTTAAGTATGTTAGGACCCATTCGCCCTATGGAAAATGGGTCCTCAATTAACTTAGGATCCCCCCTTGGGATATGTTTTTGGTAGTATTTTGATGATTTCAAAACCTATATCTGATGTCAGCTTGTGTTATTTAAATTTTAGGATTTAACCTTAAGATAAGTATAAATACAGGGCTATTTCACCTAGTTTCATCTAAGCAACTTTATGAGCAAGTCCTAATAGAAAGTTTATGAGATCAAGATAATTTCAAGAGAATTCAAGAAGGCATTCAAGGGAAGATTATTAAATTTTATTGCAACAATCAAAGATCCATTTCATCATGTCAAACGAATAGTGCATCATGCATGTTGTTGAGCTACCGTGCTGATCTAGCATTGGACATCCTATTCAACAATTTTTTTATGTCAAATTCTAGGATCAAGATCTACATGCATTGAGTGAACTTCATGTAAGATTGTTGATTTGTACTCGAAGGTTCAATTGAGGATTAGTGAGTTGTGGAATTACATTGTTCATTCATCATTCCTTTATGCATTGTTTCATTTTAAGGTTTAATTAGCAAAATGAGGTTTGATCAAGGAAAACCCCTATTCCCTAACAATTAACAATTTTCTCCTCTTTGATGTGTGATTGTAGGTTTTAGGTTGAAGATCAAGTGGAGAAAAAAAGTTGTCAAAGGTGCAATATTTCTTGCAAGATCATGGAAATTCTTCTATAGAATTCATTTCTAACTTTTGGGAGCTAAACACATAGGATCTGGGAGTGCAAACATTGAAGAAAAAAACCTATAAATTGATATTCTAGAAACCTAGTAGGGACCCATTCGCTAATGGGAAAATGAATCCTCATTGAGGCCCAAAAAAGAACTTTTTTTGCAATATGTACACAATAATTGATCCTCTTAAAAATTTCCTTTTGATTATTTTATTGGTTAGGTTTGATTTCTAATTAAAATTTATGCATTATACCCCTCATAATTGAGTGAAACAACTAGTAAAAAATTAGGTATACCCATTTGATAATCTCATTTGTGGTGCACCTATTTTTCTTTGTTTCAAGAATATAAGTGAATATTATTTAAATAAATACCTAAGAAAATTCCATGATTAATGTCACCATTACTATCACTAACATCAAGAATAAGATAAAATAATTTATAATTCACATCCTTATTAACAAAAAGCTGAAATTTCTACCCACATCTTCATTATTATTAAAATTTATTAGCATTTTCCCTATAAACACACATTTTTATCATAAAAATATTAGCCCCAAAAAATATATAATTTCCTAAAAAGGTCATCCAATTTCAATAAAAATCAATATTGAAAAGTGATATGCCCGTCTACTATACCATAAACAATTGTTAACTAATAATTTAAGCTTTAACATAAAGGACGATTTTAGAGAAAAATATCACCACTAATTCTTTATATGTATGATCCTCCAAAAACATAGTGTATTTAAATTGAAGAAAATATTCAAAATCAATTTCTTCATCGTCATATCTATAAATTTATGTAATAACAATAATAATTACCTCATTTTAATAAAATTCAAAAATATAGCACTTATTACAGCCTACATCACAATATATTTCTAGTTACTACCTACATGGGACCAAAAGCTCACTATTATCAAAATTAGAACCTATGAAAAATCACTTAATATTCAATAATCATTTATTTTATCAAAGAGTAAATCCATACATTTTCCTACTAAAATATAGCTGGACAAATTTACTTTTATAATGAACTTTAGGAATATGTGAGAATCCAAGAAAAGTAGGGTCTATTTCAAATGGATAATTCTCATTAGACGTAGTCATAATATCTCTCTAAGAGGAAAAATGATGTTCAAGAACTATTATACCATCCTCTTGGATTTAAATATAGAGAAATAATTAAAGATCATATCCATTTGCCTTTATTTTAAAAATAATTGCATCTAAAAAATCTAAAAATGTGTCAACATGTCTATCTCTTGATAAGTATCAAGCCCAGAAAATCTATGAATTTTATTATAAGATATTTATTTCATGGAATTCCTTCAATAATTTATGTAAGGGAGAAAATTTGATTGTAGATACCATGAAGAGGAATAATAGGAGGATGAAATTTTTAGTATTTTAGGATCAAAAGTTTGATTTTACATTATAGACTAGGATCAAGCATCTTGTACTAATTTATAAAATCGTTTTGATATTTTATTATTTCATATTTCTCTTTTGTATTAGCCTTAATATTTAGATAGTGGTTCTCATAAGAAGTACAAATAATTGAATAATAAAATAATGTGTCACTAGAGTATTTAAAATAATATTTATTTAGAAATACATGCCTAACTCTAATGAGTTATTATAGTAAAACATGATAGCTTAAACTAAATTTTAGCACTTTCCAATATGCGTTTATTTTATAAATGTGTATTTTTTTCTCTACGAAATAAAGTTTATCTCATGTGAGGAAGAACAAAAACTTGAGTATCTTAACCATCAATTGGAACATCATCATAGAAGATTACTTGATTTCATCATTACTTTTCTTTTAAAAATGACAATTAAAAGATTTATGTTGTAGAGTCACAATCTATTTGAAAGATAAAATATTTTTTTCATTCAATCTAATAAAAAATTATTTATTATAATTCAAACCCTTTGATTGGATACTTAGATCATATGTAAAAAATGATACATATACAAAAATAACTTCATTGAGTTATGAAGGTATATAACATAAAAAATTATTAATTTAGTCCTTAATTATGGTGTCATTTTTTTCATTCTCCCTATTGTAATCAATGAATCATAGAATCCCTTGTTAATGGGGTTTCCATTATTAGGACTAAATTGGCCATGAGAGCTATCATAGTCTAGAAACCTCTCAGTGAGGGTTAGTTGAAGCTAAATTTTGATGGTGCCTCGAGAGGAAATGCAGGCCCATTTGGTGCGAGTTGAATTTTTAAAAACTACAAAAAAGGAGTAATAAAAGAAGTGAAAGTTCACATCCTAGAAGGAAAACATAGTTCAATGGAAATGGATTCTCTTTGACTTGGCCTAGAAACAACCATAAAAGGAAAGTTATAAACCATCATTATTGAGGGTGATTCCCAAATAATCATTAATATGTTGACCAAGGAAAAAATGGTTAAGTAGAAGTTAGATAAAATGGTAATGAAATGACTAGATGTCCTAGGCAGGCTTGAGGATTATAATTTCACCTATATATTAAGCGGGGGAAATAAAGAGGCCAACTATTTGGTGAATAAGTTGATTGATGACATCACATCTAGTAAGGATTTCATTTTTACTTAAGGAACAAGGTGGTGATGATGCAAGGATACAACCACTCCCATTGTGTTGATGAATGATATATGTATCTAAAGTATATAGTGCATGATAAATAATGGTTAGGTACAATGTTTAGGATCTAGCATGAATCCAACACTTAATTTTAATGATTCTAGCATATGAGAAGGAAAAAAGTTGGGAGAAAGAAATATTTGTTAGATATATCCTCCTTGAATAATGTGTGTGATAGTGTGACCATGGGCTATATCTTCCCAATGAAATAATAGAGT
Organism: Sequoia sempervirens; assembly: GCA_007258455.2. Taxonomy (NCBI): domain Eukaryota; kingdom Viridiplantae; phylum Streptophyta; class Pinopsida; order Cupressales; family Cupressaceae; genus Sequoia; species Sequoia sempervirens. Next base: position 255,595,630 of record VDFB02075321.1, on the reverse strand, counting down.
TACCATAGGTATTGTTGCATGTTGTTTAGGGTATTAAATTTAACCATGGAAGCTCTAGTTAGTTTAACATGCTTGTTAAAGAAAGTGACATTTCTTGGGGATATTATAGAATAGTGCCTAAAGGTAATCATGAATGAGAATATTAGAAGATCTTTGAAGGTCATCAAGCTAATTTTGGGGTAAATTTCTTTGTAGTTGATTGTCATTATACAGTTAATTACCACATCGCCTCTCACTTTATTGTCCCTTTTCTAAATGTTTGAAAAATAAAGGAGATAGTTAGGGAAGTTACATATGTGATATTTTAAGAAGAATAAATTAGGAATCGTGGAGCAGGTGTTGCAACCAATGTCATATAGTGTGGATATCCCACATCTAAAGGACATAGTTCAAGTGTTGGAGGATGGTGTTGTTTTCAAATGGTTCCCATTTCTTGATAAGTTGTAGACTACTAGGGCATTGATGCAACACCAAGATCTTGATGAGAAAAGGTGTTGAACAAGACAACTGAGAGGGGGGTTGAATCATTTGTAACCGTTTTATCCTTTAATACTTTCATCGGAGGTTAGATCAATTACCATTCACAAATCCTTTACTTTGCTAATGTGATTAATCATTGAGTGTAAATGTAGAAACTAAAAGAAGGAAAAACCATATACACAACAATACCATATTTACGTGGAAATCGTAGAAAACCTATAGTGGGGATTAGCTCACAATATAAATAATATCAAAATAGAATACAAAGGCTCATTGCCAAGAAAAGGCTCAATGGCAGAAAAGGCTCACTGTCAAAACAAGATTTAATATATGGAATATGACTCAATGTACAATAAGGGTTAACCACCCGGAAGTCTCACTACCACATAGGTACAAAGAAGATTGAAGAGATTTATTTTAGAGAGAAAGCTATCTCAATGAAACAAAAAATTTCACCACAATTCAATCACACACATGCAGACATGCTTGAATGATAGAGTACACCTTCAACTCACTACCTCTTAAAACTTGCCAGTTTGAATTTCACACTAATTTTCTCGACCATACACTTTATTTCACATCTATCTCACATCTATCTTGCTCTTGCACATGTACTTCTATTCCAAAAACATCTTGACTCTTATTTATACCATCTTCAATCTTGAAACTCATCCAAGGTTGACCACACACCATTTGAATTTTCAAATTCAAATTAGGTCAGTTCCAAAACATTCTATGGTGGAATTAGAATTAGGGAGACCCAAAAACACACTTAATGAGGACCTAAATAAGTCCCAACATGCCTCAACATGCTTCTATAAATTTCACAAGTAGTGTTTGAGAAAAGGTTGATCAATACCAGTGTAAAACACATAAAACAATTAAGCACACACAAATATAACATGATCTAATATTTCTGATCAAAATATTTCAGTTCAACACAACCTCATCAATTCATTATGAGAACTGAAAGTCATAATACTTGAACAAGAAGAAATCCAGAGCAACAAAATTTCTCCTGGACCTCAGCTAGATACATAGAAAAGCTTAGTTCACAATTGTTGAATATAATTCACATTGCACAATGATCTAGAAACAAAAAAATTAGATATAGAAACTTCCAATAGCCATGATCAATACCTTAAATCCTTACTATCATAGTAGAAAATATTGGAGAAAAAGTCAGAACAAACACTAAATACCTACAACCTATCTTTATTATAATTTTATCAATATCCTCAACATATATAACCAATAACAAACATTCAAGAAATCAATGACAACAACAATTGGTTGGCAATCGATTAAGAAGTTGACATCAATTAAAACATCTTCATACTTGCAAAAATCTCCACCTTTGTCACTGATGGAAGCACATGATGTGAAAAAAAATTAAAGACAACACAATAGCTCTAAACACATTTTCTCATTATTTTACATTCTCCCCCTTAGTAGATAAACTTTTTGACATGATACTTTCTCCCACTTTGACATCAATGGCAAAGGAATAATATGTTTTCATTGTTTACCCCTTTTCCATTAGGAACATTACCAGTACTAAATACTCCCCCTTAGGAGTAAACCCAAATAAGTACACAATGACAACACAAGCTACTAATTTCTCCCCCTAAGATGTAGCCACCAAACACCAATCCAAAACTAAGATAGATCCATAGATCCACTAGACTAATGCATCTCCATATGCATCTAGCTCAACAAAAGAGGGGTAAATACCCCTAACTTCTCTTAGAGATATTCAAAAGTATTTTTATGAAGAGCCTTCATAAATATATCAGCAACCTGATCCTTCGTAGGTACATACTCAATCTTTACTTCATTGTCTATGAATTTCTCTCTAAAAAAGTGATAACTAATAGATATATTATTTTTCCTTGAGTGTACCACTAGATTCTTTGAAATATTAATTGCACTTTTATTATCATAAAAGATAGAAATGGGATCATCATACATTACTCTAATATCCTTCAATTTTTATCTCATCCAAAAAACATTTGTGTAGAAGGATATTGTAGCAATATACTCAGCTTATGCAATGGATAAGGAAATTGAATCTCGCTTTTTACTTAACCGTGAAACCAATCTGTAACAAAGAAAGAATGCACCACCACTTGTACCTTTTATGTCATCAACACAATATACACAATTGACATATGTATAAGAAATTAGTGTAAAGTTAGTATCCCTAGGATACTATAAGCCATAATCTAGAGTTCCATTCAAATATCTGAGGGTAAAAGCACAAAGTTGTGTCACACTTTATAAAGGAAATGACCAATACTAATCCAAATTTTAAACTTGAATCACTAAAATGTGTCATATGTAATACCCCTCATGTTGTTATTTTCCTAATACTCTTTCTTGTGTTATTATGGACTGGAGACTTAGATTGTGATTGTGAGGTTGTAGCTTAATGCTTGTTGATGTATATTCATGATGATGTGTTTTCTGGTTAGGTCTTGTTGAAAGGACAGGGTAGTATTGCTCATTCGTGAGTGCCCTGCTATGTCGTGAATACCTTACATGGTGTGTTAGTAACTGGAGATTTATATGTATTTGACATGGTCTGATATAGGATGTAGGTACTGGACACCGACTCCACCTGTGTTGTTAGGTCTGAGCGTGTCCCATAATCCCAATGGGTATGAAGTTGAAAATGGAGTTGACAAGGATGTCTCCATGCAAGTCTATCATCCTGTCATTGTGTCTGACGATGTCATTCATCTACGACCCCGTCACCATTATGGTATCATCCTGTTCGGTGTTTTTTATTTTAATCATTTATTTAATATTGTTTTCATTTAATGTTATGAGTTTTGTTCTTGGAGTATTAAGTTTATCATCACTCTATTTTTTGTTTAGTTAATAATGTTCATGTTGTGTATGTGGGTCTTGTTAATGTTTTAAATTAAATAAATTAAATTATGATTATTAAATTAGTAAATGAAATTATGAATGTTGTTAATTATTTAGCCATTAGATTAATTTGTGGAAGTAATGATTTGATAGTATAGATTTTTGTACTTTGGTTATCGCGAATTATTTTAATGATGTTAATGGAAAGTATTATAGCATTAAATATTAATTTTTAGATTTAAACAAAAGAGCAGATTATTATTATTATTCTTATAGTCATTTTAATTTTAGTGCATTGAATAATTTTATTTTAATAGATAGCTAAATTATAATTTTGAAAAAGAAAATTTAAAATAAATAACAATATAATTAACTTTTAAATTAATATGATAAATAAAAGAAAAAGATTGAGAAAAGAAAAGAAAAAAGATGGAATCTTTCAGCATGCAATTGCATGCGTAAGTTTGAACTTGAAATAAAATGACAACTTGCCATATTTGTGTATTTTAATGATTTATTATGTGTTTTTTATCTTGGGAAAAGATATGCAATCTCCTGAATTTAAAACAGGAGAAAATAATGAATTCAAAAGGGGAACTTCAATTTTAATTTCAGGGTTTTTTTGTTCTTCCTCTGTGAAAATGGATCACATAGATTTTAAATAAAAAAAATTGAAGTTTTGTCTGGGAGAAGATCAAGCTTTTGAATGGCTAGTTCAGAAGAGCGAAATAAAGACTTCCAAGGAGCTCGACCTATGCATCTTCATCAACATTGAAGCATAGGACTTCAGGTCGGCTCTTTTACTTTCATTTCATCATTACATAAAATCTCTCTTTCTTGCTTAATGAAATGATTGGGTTTTTCTTTAGGTTCTAGTACGTTTATGTTGTCAATGTCCTTTAAGTCACCTTGTAGTAGAATAGACTCTATCATTCTTGTGTGTGGATACCTTACACTATTATCTGAATTGGCCATATTATAATGCCCTGTCAATTCAATTTATGTAATCTTAGAAGTGTGATTTAATTACATTTTGAAGCCTTGAATTTTATTTGCAAGCAATTTGGTGCCTTTACGGAGGCACAGTTTAAGCTACACCCTTCTTTCCTTCTTGCGTCTGCAACACCTCTGTTGTGGGGTTTCTTTTATAGAGTTGTTTGACTTTTGTATTATATATGGTTGATATGTATACACTTTGTTCGAGTAAGCCTTTTTCCCTCTAATAGTGTTGCTTTGGTGGATTTGTACCTTATTGGATTCCTCTTGGTTCGTTTTGTAATGGGATGATTCCAAATATGTAAATGTTGAGGCTGTAAGTGCATAGAAGACCATGTTCTTGGCTGATGGCTATAGAAATCCTTATTAGTTTTAATCTTTACTGCTGGGAGACAATTTTCATATGAAGTTCTCTTTTATTAGCTGATCCTCCAAATTCTTTCTTGTGTGTATGAAGCTCTCTTTTCAATTCGAACACTTACCAATTCCTTCTCCTTTTCTCCCCATTCGCTTCATTCTCCCAGCCTCCCTTGTGTTTCACGCATTATGTGTGATTGCTCCTTAATTTATAGGTTATGTTCTCTTTGAATTTTGAATTGTGGCTGAAATAACTCTTTAGCGTGATATTTAATTCCTTACGTCTTCTATATGTTGCTCTGTACGTGCTCGTTCTGCTAGCTTTAGTTGCAATTTCCTGCATAGAATTCAATTTATGTGTTGTTTGAATTGTGGTCTGATGGATGCACCTAGACTCTAGTTGCACCCTCCTTTCTCTTATTGGCTTCTCCTAGTATTGAATCAGATTATGTATTGTATTTTGTAGTTGGTTGATGTCTTTCCTGACACCAAGCTGAAAAGGTATACGCTGGGCTTTAGAAGGAAATTGAATTTATCAACACCATGAGTTGTGCATAGCATCCCAAGGCTATTGTGTGCATCCCATGGAGGCTGTGTTGGGTGTATTATTAGTTTTAATAAAATTACACACACACACATATGTGCACACATATGTGCATAAAAGGATGTAATATTTGTATGTATATTATTTGAGGCAAGTTATATTGTGGATTTTCTTTGATTTGCAATGTTATTACATGTGGAAAACTCTCTCTCTCTCTATATATATGAAATTAGTTCAATGTTGATAAGACACTCAAGTTTGTTACATTTAATCGAAGCAATATACATATATCTATATACATGTCCTTGTTAATAGTTTTGGTTTAATTAAGTATGCAAACTATGTTTCACATTCCACTGCCTCGTTAATTGGTGAATGAAGGTTTATGTAATTTTTTTAGGGATATAGTGATTAGAAGAAATTTAATAATGTAAGACTGAAGGATATTGTGTATTCCATGAGGTGTTATTCTTCCTTCTGTCCTACTCCCTCATCCAAGTGTTTTTATTTTTGGGTATGTTATGGGTATATTGGGAACCCATCTCGTTATGTTTCCCCCTGTTAATAGATGGTTTTAGGCTTCCAAAGGCGTGGGATTAAACTTGTTTGTGTTAGTTTTATCAGGAGTTGACCCTGGTCACCCATTGATGATATCTGGTTTATTTGTTTTCATTGTTGTTTCATCTTTTGTTATGACCTTATACAAGAGGGATAATGCCTCATCAATATTCTTGGTTGTTCTGGTTTTGTGCTTACATGCTTCTATGCACCCTTGATGTTGTGGGTTATGTTTTAGGCTATTAGGGAGAGTGGCTCGTCATGGGGGCCAATGCACAAAGGGGAAGCCTAGATAAACCATGAATGAGTTTTTTAAACAAGTGAAAACATAATAAAACACACTAGTGGATTGGGTAGGTTAATAACAATTAGAGGTGAAATTAGATACCTCATCCACACCATTAGTGCTCTCATAGACTAAGGGTGGACTAAGAACGTCATGGCTGACAAGGTCATTACCTCATCCCCATGAGACGTTAATAGTCCCACACGTGTCACACTATGGGGTCGGTGCCCAGTGAGGGGAAGCCAGGATAGCCATAGATGGGGGCCGACGTCGGTAGAGAGGCAGCCAAGATAACCCATAATAGGGTCATGCGATGACACTCTCCTATAGTACCCCTTGTCTTTGTCTTTGCATTTCTCTAGAAGTAGTCACCTTGTTGTGGTCATTGTTGTGATTGGCTATTATGTTTTGGTTTTTTTCTATGGGTTGGTCTTGTGGTCATTCGTTTGACTATCTTGGATCATGGGTTTTCCTTGTCCACTTCTGGCACAGGGGGTTGGGCCTTCACGTCCACATGGTTGGGTGGAACATGCCATGCACTGCGATGGATTCCCTATCAATGTTTGTAAAGTTCAGTGCAATGATACTCTGATGAAGAATGTTCCAGTGTTCACTTTATTGTCAGATGTATATTTTGTATTTCCATCATACTCATGTATTGATTTATTACTGCCACATGTGTTGGGAAATTAAATGATGTAAACTCATGTGACTGATCAATGTAATGTACTAGAAGTTGATGTAATGTATAAGTGTACCTTTGTATTCCTTTTATGATGAGTAACTGTGGTTATCATCATTTGAACATATTGTATCAGTGGAAATATGTTTCTTGTATACTCATGATTAATGTTATGGTTATTGATATTGAGTTAATTCTAGTTTTATTAAGTTATCATATTTGAATGCTTTAATGTTAGAACTATGATGGAAGTATAGTTTCATTAATGAATGATTTGTTACAATTTGTAATGTGATTTGGAATGTGTGCATTATCAATTCGTTATGGGTTCGGTTACATAATGTTCCTTGTGTACCCCAGAGGACTTAGGTGATTAACTTGTATTCTTTAAATTAAATGTCATTCATTGGAGAACTTAATGTATAGTTCACATATGTTAACTGTAAAAAAAATTTATGTGTGATTAGTTGTCCTTTTGGGTTTGCGTGTTAGGGCATTACAAGTTAGTATCAGAGCTAAGTTTGCAAACACTAGGTTCTTTGCATAGTTTGAGTCCTTTAGGAAACCTTTGCATTTAACTCTTGATCTCACATGTTCCCCGTTGTGCAGCAACATGCCTTGAGGTAGGGGTCGTGGCCGAGGTGGTGGCTGCGGGGCCAACTACCAAAGTCCATCACCTCCAAGTTCCAATGGTTCAGAACATGCGGAATGTCAAAGTTCCCAAAACAATCTAGGAGGTGGTGGTGAAAACCTGGAGTAGTCGGGTCTTGAAGGTGGATAGTTGTGACACCTACTTGAGGAGATTCTGGGTCGTTTAGGCCCTAGGCTAGAGGAGCAGCAGCGAGTGGAAAGAGAAAGGGAGAGATCTCTGAGGCGAGGGGAAATATCAGAAAAACATGATGCAACAGTGGTGGGTCACATGAGAGACTTGTTCGGACCACGACCACCCACATTTAACAATTTTGGTGGGGGTCTAGAGGTAGAAACATGGCTGATCGATCTAGATCAATGCTTTACTATGCATTCTTATTGTAGTAATACCTAGTTTAGGTGTGCCATCATGCACCTCAGAGGCTTTTCATCCACTTGGTGGCAACTTGAAGAGAAAAACTTACACCTTGATATCAACGTGGTGACTTGGGATTCCTACACTTTAATGCTCAAGAACTAATAAGAAAAATAGAGCAAGTTCTTGGAATGTAATTTATAAAATATTAATTTTTTATTATGGCGAGTAATAGGATTAAATTTTGAGAGAAAAAAAGTGGTCCTATTTTTTTTTTTAAAAAAATAGCATAATATTAGGTGTGGTGCCTCCCTTTTTTAGCTTTGTTATGTATTTTTAAATCTTTGAGAAAATAGGTTCTAAAATAATAAATCCTAATTCCTTTCTATAGTTTGAAATATAAATGACAATTGAATAATCTAACAACTCAATTATCTTCCTTATAAGAGGAAGATGTCTCATTTATCATAGAGGACCTATTGTAGCATTTCCTAAGAAATATTATACATTTTCTTTATTTGTGTTCTTTGTGGAGACATACATGGGATATATCTTGTAGGCATTTCAAGACAATATACAATCAATTTATTTTAGATTGTGGCTAGGTATCTACTATAGCTTGTCTTGTCGAGGCCCAATTCTTTATTACCTTGGTCTCCCTTAAGAGGAGTGTTGCAATAATTAATTATTATTTCACCTTGCATTAATTTAACTAAGGTATTTAAGATTATTTACTTTGTTAAACTAGTAAATATGTGCACATGCCACCATTACCTTTTCCAACTCCTTGCTGGATGATTGTTAGTTTCCACATCTCCTTCATTAAGATGGTATTAAATTTTCATCGAAAATAACTCAATTGGTAATAAAGATGAGTTCACTTGATACCTCAACTCCAATAGTTTAGTTATTCATTTAGTTAACTTTCCTTCATTCAGACACTTTTGAGCTTGACTTATGATCCTAGAGCCTATATTATGTATGAATATCCTTCATTACATATCTTGATCATCTAGGGTATTGGAATTCAATGAAATTCTTCTCTTTTGATTGCTAGTGAATTTATGTTCTAGTGATTCTACTTTTTATTCTTAATTATTATTCTTTATGGAATATCAAAAATGTTTAATCATGCTTGTATAACATTTTGATTTTCAAAAAAGGGTCCCATTAGTTGATAATTACATAATTCTAGGATTTTTTATTTCTATTGCATTTGTATTGCTACACATACAATCCACCATATATATCTTCTCAATTGGTAGGTTGTGGTGTACAAAATACCCTTTTTAGTTCCATGAAAAATTTAAAATATCATGCCAATTGAAATAACTTGATTTGGTTCCAAGAAAAGTGAAAAAAAAATCCATAACCCTTTGGTTCATGATACCTCATCATGATAAATGATCCCTACAAGTAGTATTGGAAGAAAATATGAATAGGGTTAAAACATAGGGGAGATAAGTCTAAGATATTTTCTATAGTTTCTCAATTGATGTAATGAGTATGAAACATATCAAAACATGAATTTGTAATAGGACTCTTAGTCTCAGATATATGTTGACTTGACATGTCGGACTGACACAATGCAACATGTTTGGTTATTATTGATAACTAAATACTACTGTCATTAATTTGTGGCATCTCTTTGGTCTTCTAAATTTATAACATCTCATTGTTCTTCTGAATTATAGCATGTCCTATTGGTCTTTTAGTTTTTTTTTTTTGTGTACTCTTTGGGTGTCTTATTTACCTATGTTTGGGCTATCCCAATATGCTATACTTAATTTGATTCTTTGTCTATATGTAAATTAAAGAAAACATCTTGTTAACATATGCAATGGTAATAACATATATATATAGGTATTTACATTTTTCTTTGCACATCTTCCAACTCATTTAAACACCAATAAATTAATCCATATGGTCTTTACCATCATGAGGAAAAGACACATATTCCCTCTCATGATTTTATGTTCTACTAATGATCTTAAGCACCAACCTTTTCAATACATATAGATGAAAAGCTCTATATGACCAAAAGTCTATTGTTCAAGGTTAGGATTTTCTAGATTGAGAATACATGTACAAGTTTGATCCTTAATCTAGCATATATTACATTTTATTCTTTCAAAACTTTGTAATCATATGTAATACCTCTTTAGTACTTTGCATTCCTACTTTGGTTCTTATAAAAGTAATTGTAGTTACTTTGAAATATTAAAGATAAATATAGGAGTGTTAAACTGAAATATAAAGGAGATGATCATGAATATGACATGCTTTAAAATATGGATTTCAAAATGATTTTTTGGATTGAAGCATGAAATGTAAATACAACAGTCCATTTAGAATAACTAGCATGAATTAAAATATCTGAATTTATTTTGAAAATATAATAATAGATATTGATAATAGAATGTTACTATGTAGAAGAGATACTACAACAATCCTAATAAAAAATAAGGATGGATATTAGTGAGAAGATAATTGGTATTCCAAAGAAACACACAGTGGTAATGTTAGCTACATTTCAAATACCTCTACAACTGACACATTGTTCATTCAAATTGAATTAGTAGAGAAAATTAATTTTAAAATTATTATATACTCAAACTTGTTTTTTATTGTACAATATTAATTTTGTTCTATTTCAAACCTCATTCAAATTTTGAGAAAGAAAAATAATGCTTTATACTATATAGAATTAAATGCACAATCATTTCAAAATTATTCTACAAATTATAAATCTTCCTTTTGAAAATATATACTTTAATATCAATGTTATGTTCCAAGGCATGACATTATGGATAGCCTACTAATTTACCATAGGTAATTGACTTTTCCTATGCTTAAAAAAATACATTGGTAAAAATTTTAAATCACGTGAAATGGGGAAAATAAAATAAATACTAATGGGCATTTTATTACTTCCTATATATCAATTTGTTTAGGCTACTGGTTTAAGCATCAAAGGCAAACCATGTTTAGGTTGAGGATTGAAGGAAATGCTAATGGGTTCATCGGCCTCTATCAAATCCCAGTCATATCGCAACACTAAATGATAGAGAAATACTTCCATTTCTATCTTTGCAAACTCATTTCCTGGGCATATTCGATTTCCCTGTCCAAAAGGGATATAGGAAAATGGCTCATGTCGATCATTGAAGCGATTGGGAGCAAACTTTTCTGGATTGTGAAAGTACTCCTCTTTGTTGGTTGTGTCTCTGATAGAGTAATGAACCTGCAAGTCATCAATTCTAAAAATTTAATGTGTGAAGACTTATAACTCCTTACATCTAGAAATAAAAATAAATACCCACCTTCCATCCCTTTGGAATCGTATAACCACCATATACAATATCTATTTTTGCTTGCTTAAATCCTCCAATGACAGGAGGCACAATGCGCAGTCCTTCTGCTATTACATTTCTCAAATATTCCACACCTTTAATCTCGTTCCAAGTAAGCGGCTCTCCTACTTTCTTGCTATCTCTGAGCTTTTCACAATCTGTATTGCCTCAATATAATAGCGAATATTTAATTAAGAATAGAAGATTTTTCAGTAGTAAACTTTTAAATGATCTTCTCACCTCATTTCATATTTGAAATCTCAGAAAATAATAACCAGTATGAAGTATAAATACCTTTACGAAGGCGTTGTAACACATGTGGCGAGAGAGAGAGGTGCTTAAGAATTGTGGCCAAAGCGGAGGCTGTAGTATCGTATCCTCCAGTGAAAAAACCCATCAAGTTGTCTGCAATCTCCTCGTCGCTCAAGCAAGAGTCACTCCCTGCCTTTTGAGCCCTTAATACCATGTCCAAAAAGTTTTCTTCCTCTTCTCCAACTTTTCTTAAGGAGGTTTTATGCAGACGGATCTGTGAAACAATTTGAGCAATAACAGCGGCGCGGGCGCGCTTGGCCTTGCCAAAGGTCGTCCAGGGAAGATTGAGAGGGTGAGAGAGAAGCCCCGCGTTGAAATCGTTAAAGTGCCGCCTAAAGCTCTGCAACTCTTCTCCACCCTTTAGCCCCATAAAAAACTCCGCAGACACACACAGCGCCATTTCCCTCAATAAGCGATGGGCGTGGATGACCTGGCCAGAACGCCAGTCAGATTCCAGATGGTGTAACACAAGCCTTTCAAACCTCCCAACTGACTTTTTCAGGGTTTCGATCCCCAGAATGGAATGTATAATCCGGCGCATCCTTTTGTGGTCGGCGCCCTGGGAGGTAACCATGGCGTGCTCTCCGATCAGAACTCTCAAAGATTTGGGCCAGCTGTTTCTGAACAGCTTGTTTTCGTTTATAAGGACGAACTTGTTCGCCTGCGCACCCAACATGACCACAGTGGGGCTGCCCAGAATATGGGTAGTGAAAATTCCCCCGTGCTTAGCGATTCTCGTATCATACCACACGTCAAGACTGTCCAGGTTACTCCACGACCTCAGATAGTCAAGGGATTCTCCCAAATAAGGGATCCCAATACTTCCGGGAGGTAACGGAGGCATATTTCTTCTAGCTTTCAGTCTTATGGCCGCCCAGAGTAGGGGAGCATAAAAGATGGCAGATGCTATGCCAACCACGAGACAGGCAACTGCTGCAGCTGTTCCGAAGGAGATCCAGCTGCCGTCGTATGGAATCCATAGCACAGACATCTTCCACAATACAATCGCAGATTTATCTTGGAAATATGACAAATATTGAGCTTCAGTTCATAAATATTTACAATCTACAAGTGGGTTTATATGGGGCAATGCGCGGCAATCCAACATACTGGATGAGCCCATGCCATATATGATCATCTAAATTAGTTTTGTCGTTTCTCACATGATCTCTGACGTTGTAACATCGATTTGTCACATCAACTGTACCGATTTCTGGCGACGTGTATGCTTGGTGTCGAAAAGCTAACATTATTTTTTGCGGCCATGATCTTAATATTTTGTCATTAATATGAAGGCACTGAACATTAACAAGCACACACAAGAAAAGTTCGAGATATAGTAAATGTCTTTGTGGAGTTAGATCTAGAAGTGCTTTATATTCTTATATTCGTATGATAATTAAAATAGATATAAGTCTAGAGTATAGTTCACATGTACCATCAATTCATTACATTATATATATGACTAGTCTCTTGCATGTTGCAACAGAGAGTAATTGTATGTAAATAATATATTTATTATAAGGGGCAGCTATTAGCATGATGGTGTGGCTTTTTTTTTATGTAGATTCATAAGATTTGGTTCAAACTTTGTAGGGTTGTCCTTTGTCACATTAACATTTCAATAATTCAATTCATAATTTTGGACAAAAAAATTCTTATGCTAAATTTGGACATTCTTTTCCTACTAGAACCATTGAAATGATTACATTTCTCTTATGGTGACCTCCCACTCCTCCCATTCCCTCTTGCACACTTAGAATTCAAATGATTTTTTGGCATCTACATATGAATGTAACAAGTCTATTGGCCATGGTGTGGGTGTCCTAGTGTCAGAGGTGACTCCACCTCATGTTTTTCTACCCTCACAAGTGTATGGTGGGGCTTCTATTCATTTTTTTCATCTTTTTCTTGGTAAAACAATTGGTTTGGTGTGGATGGGGATTGCAGATATTACATCTAAAAAATTGCCTCTAGATCTTGATGGTTTAACATTTGGTTTTCTTAGCACTTCTCATGGGGAGGTTTTGACACATTTTGCGCCCCTTTCCCCTCGTTATCTTCCCTACATCCCCTATTGCAAGTGGTAGCTTTTAGTTTTGTACCAATTCTACAATGCTTGGCTTATCTTTTGTTAATACTATTAACACAGGTTTTCCCTCCTCTAAAGTGAGGTAATGGTGTTTATGGAGTTATTTCTACTCCTACAGTATGGAGTTCTATTATTTTACTAGAGATCCTTCCCCCTATTTTTTCTTTAGCAGAGGTAGTTCTAAGAAATGAGGAGTTTTTTTCTCACAAAGCTCTAATTTGTTAATTTGATAGGTTTTAGTGTCAACTTAGAGATTTATTCTTATATATATATATGAGTAATGGTGTTCTATTAAAAAAGGGAAGATGGAAATTTACCCTTGTAAAACAAGTTTTATTGTGGTTTCCTTTAATTCAATCTCTATTCAAGATGTAATCCTTAATACTTTCCGTCTATAAAATTCAAGGTTGTTCCTTTTGTTGGTTTCACCATTTGCACTATCATCAAAATGCGTATCATTTGGTAGCCTAAAAAAATTGCATATTAGAAATTTTATCATTAGGGAGTTAATGTATAGTTGCAGGATCAAGGCTACTAAAGTCAAGGTTCATCTTGTAACCTCATCTAAGATACGGTCCTGAAAAGTCAGTTTTTTGCTTGTACTTTACTCTAGACTGAAGAATGCCCAAAGAATGTAGACATTAAATATGATATTTTTTTCTTCATATTTGAATGTTGATGGTATTATTAGCACCTTGGTAGGGTTGTTGGTATGTCACAAGGAGAAATGTTCTCCTAGGTCAATCCACATAATTGTTCATCAATGATTGAGAATAACAATCTTTGGCCATGCATATGCTCGTAGTATGTTCATATAGAACAAGATTATTTTTAGTGCATTGAATCCAAATGTTTTAGCTCATTATAATTAAAGAGGACTTATGAATATTTGATGTGTAAAATTATTACACTAATAAAAGGGAATATCAATATAACATACAATTGACCCTTGGAGCGAAGGGCTCACATTTGAATATATAATCTTGCGAGCATAAATATTTGCATAGGAAAATGTAATTGATACATGTCTAGGGATATGTGAACATATGGGTGAGATAAGGGTTAGATGTATAAGAATCAATGGATCAAAAGAATGGGGTAGTAAATAAATGCATAGGTTTCTTCCCTTGTCAAAGATGGTTAATATTCAAGGAGTCATAAATAAAGTATTGTTAAATAATGATATAATATTCAATCATTATACTGAAGGATATAATAATATCATAAGGAATATATTAAGACATGCAATGTGTAGTGATGTTATTCCTTTTTCACTTGTTTTTACGTGCAAGTTATATTGTGATGGTTGAGTAATGATTATAAGGTAGAGTGACATCCAATAAATTTAACATTAATTATTTCTCCTTTCATTGTCCAACTATTTTATGCCTAATTTATGTATGAATAAGTCACTCTTGTACTTGTGATATGCATATGAGCTAGTCAATATTGTACTTGTGATGTGCATATTAGCTAATCAATGGTTTGCTTATGAGGTGTTTAGGAGTCAATCACTATTTTCCTTACATAATGTGTATGAGCTAGTCACCTTGTGCAAATTTGATGTATCCTCGAGATATTTGTTGAGTTTTATCTTGGTATTATAATATTATGACCCCTATGTGAATTTGTAAGTTTGGACACTAATATTTGTTTTTAAAGAGTTTTTTTTCAAAAGAGGATGTGATAAAATCTCTCTAATAGTGGTGTGAAAACTATGAAGCCACTTGTTTCCCAGAGGGAATACATAGGCAAGGTCATCACAGATGAACCCTCAAGGCTTAGGTCAGGGTCTAGCGATGACTCTAATTGAGGGAGCTTAATACTTTTGACTATGAGCATATAAGTGGTGATGTTGAGTTGTTGTCACCATGGTGAATGAAGAACTTTTTTATATCAACACTTCTATTTTGGATGGAAGATGCAAGGTTAGTTTAGTTGGTAGTTATTGTGAAATGAAATAAAACATATTACAATAATCAAGGAGTGGATTTTAGATAAGAGGGTCATCAAAATCACTAGATCATTCTCATTTCTAATAAATAATAAATTTACATGAATCTTAGGGATAAGTTAAACTCTTTGATGGCTCCAACAACTTTAATTACCTTATTGCTATTCATTGAGAAAATTTATGATATTTATTAAGATTTATTTTTCAAAGAGGTAACTTCAAAATTTAGGAATATTGATAGAACTATTTTTTTTATGTTTGGTGCTTCATTACATTGTATATTAAGTTAGTTTTTGTGATGTGAAAGTTTATTCATCAATTTTGTTGATATTGTTTTTTATAAATAATTATGCCTACTAACCACCATATGGAATAAATAAAATTCAAATATTATAGTTGAAAATACTATTTTTAATTTTCAAGTAGAATTTTGTATATTTGAAAAATAATTCCAATTATTTAGGCCTACCCCAAAAAAAACCAACTTAATAAGAAATTTGCAAAAAAAAGTCAAATTTCAAACCATTATAGTAAACATTTGTACCTAGTCAACCATTTATCTTCTTATAACACTTTAAAATTAACAACAGTCACCATCACTCAAAAAAAAAAGAAGAGATTGTAATGTCATTAAAAATCTCACATAGCAATGAAATTATTACTATAGGAAAGTAGAGCCACTTTCCAATAAAAGTTCAAGGCAAAATATATCATGCAATTTTTTTTACTAACCTAACTTCTATTAACAAAATCACTTTTTTATCTTGATTGATTGTTTAATACAACAATATCAAATGCTTTTCAAGGAAAAAAAAAAGATTAATATAAAGCAAAACTCTTGAATCAAAATATAAAACTTTAAACTACGCTATCCAAATTTAATGAAGAGAAAATATAATTTAAATTTGAAAATTTTGAGTTTTAAAAATTGCATAGATTAATAATACTGCACATTGAAACATCTATTTTCTTTATAAAAATAATTGAAACTTAATATAATAAATAATAATTTTATGACACATGATGATCAATATAATGATAAAATTTCCTTACAACATAATTGCTATTCTTAAACATTTTAATGAATGATAGGAAAAAATATTATTCTTTTGAATATCAAATCTATTATACCTATATTGTGTACATCTATCCACAAAATAAGAAACCGCTATAGTCATTGTTAAACAAAAATGTGTGGTTTTAGTTATTTTGCATTTTCCTGCGAACATGAGAATACAACGTCAGAGATTATGTGAGGAGTGGACGATAATTTCAATCGCTTAATATGACTCATTGCACAAAAATCAAACAAAATAATCATTGCTTTTTATACCAATCCAATTCGGGAATAAATAAGTTCATACAAATCCAAAATACGTCAGACTTATTTCCCAAAGTTATAATAATTTAACTCTTTTACAAAGCTGATATGATTGTGTCAACTTTTTTATTGTCTAGCTGAGTTGTCGGCTATGAAAGATAATAATAATAATAATATTGATGTCAGTTCATATATTTTCTACTCCAACCTTCGAAACAATAATCTGTGGGGTCAAAGGCAATTGACAGAAGTTTAAATATTCTGGGCAAGCATTATTCAACATGCTCGTAATTAATTTATGGGTGACAATGAAACCAAATAATAAAATAATCTTTTGTAATCATGCACAACATCCCGCTCCGTCCGATATTATCGATGCGAAATTGACGTCATTTTAGATAATGCTGTCGGTGTATCAGATTTGTGAGGAGCGGATACGAAGAGCAATGGTAATGTGAATCCAAGAAAATATTTGTTATTTAATGAATATTTGGGATGACAAAAGTTTATACAAATCCAAATTATGTCAAGACTTTTTTGGCCAAAGTTGTAATAAATTAACCCTCCCCCACAAAGCTGATTGATTGATTGTCTCAAGATTAAGATTCCTTAGATATTTTATTGATAAGATAAAAAAACAAATTTACACCAAATACTCACACATCAGTCTCCTCATAATATTTCTTTAAACTATTATGCTTAGGAAAGTTTAACTAATGAGAAGAAAACAAATTTGCGAACATGGCTGCATACAAATCCAGAATAACATTTCTAAAATATCCTTGCAAGAAACTTAATGACAATTGATGATACTTGTTAAAATTTTCATGCTAATATTAATTTATTTTTTAAGTTATATTATAATATTATAATAATTTATATATTTAATAGTATTTTTTATATTACATGTTATAATGATATTTTATTATAAGAATAGTAATAAATATTGTAGAATGATAAAGTTCTTTTTAACAATTCAAATGTTGTTTTGTTTTATTTTTTGATAAAAAATTGTATTATATAAATAATAAATATAGATATAGAATCAAGATTTTATCTTGGTTAGCGAGTCTTAAATAAAGTGTTATATGTATAACAATATCAAAAAATGTAATCTTCAAATTTCTTAAGCATTTATCAAAATAAAAATGTCAATACTAGAAAAGTTGCACAAGATAAACTTACAACAATTTTCATCAACTTTCATGATATAATATTGCAATGATAAGATTCAAGTAGTACAATAATGAAGTACGTCAATAAATCTATCACAATAATATTAATGTATTAGAAGTACATGTTTCATACTAAAAATGAAGATAAAATCATTGCCAAACCAAGATACACAAGGGGACAAAACTATAACTCTCAGCCATGATAAAAATATAATAGGTCATGAGAGTAGCTACACATATACAAGTGGTCTACAAATAATGTACACCATAAGTAATATTCGAAGAAGTCAAAGATCAACTCTACAAGCTAATACATGAACATCTCGTCCTACTATTATTGATCAAAGAATTGTTTGAACCCACTATGAGGATGTCGATTTCTCTCCCCATCCATTAGTCAAGGTAAAGAAACACCATCAATAGTGTAAATTTCTAGTATACTACATTATTAGTGATTATCTTACTTATTGTATTTGTTTATTTAACATATATAATAGAAATGAAGTTGTAGGGTTATAAATTAGCACTATTGACAATTCCACACTATGTTTGACTCCCTCCTATGTTCTTGTGTTTAATTTTTCTTATTTTTTACCCATTTAATTATTGATTTTGGGAAATTGAATTAAATTAAGTATTTATTTAAAAAATATATAAAATCAAATCAAGGTTGGAATACAGTTCCCTAGCACCCTTGACCCTGCTAATCAAACCATAAATCTAAAAATAATTTTTCCACCTTAACATATTTTTGAATTTAAAACCATTTGTCAACTTGACATAATGGTGAATGCAAAATATATTGAAACTCAAATAAACATAAGTATTTCCCTCCATTTGAACACCTAGGCAACCTAATGAACTCTAGTCTCTTAAGAAAATTCAAAAGACAATTAAAATGATTTTTGGAGTAGAATAAGAAGCATATCTACAACACTCTTTTAGCCAAGATCATGTCCACAACATATCAAAAAATTAATAGTTATGTACTAACTATTTCATATTTTATGTTTTATGTTTATTATTATTGTGCATACTAACACTTGAATGATTTTAAAGCAATAATCAGTTTATCCTTGTATGATATGAGTTAGATGACTTCAGTCTAACAAGAGATATAGATTTGAGTGGTGAGTTAAAACATTATTATTTATCATGTATTCATATTTATTTTTCTTTGCTTGAGTTAAGGTAATCACTCATTATGATTATCATCATAGCAGTTTGTAGAGGTGGAAGAATAAAAATGGTGTTTGATTGAGGTAAAACCTCAGGTGACACAACCCTTCTTTCCTTGTCATTCTTGCAAGTTACAAGTATGAAGTGGATTCAAATGGATTAAGGATATCAAAGTATCAAACCCTAGTACAAGCAGTCAAGTACCTTCTCTGATTGAATTGGGGAAAACATGGTAACTCATAAATCATTAAACTTCATGTAGTGCCCCTCCTATTTGCATTTAGCTCTATTTGGATATTTAAAATAAAATAAAATTCAAAGTTCTAAAACCTTGAAATGCAATATATAAAGGAATTATTTTGTTGCCTTAAGGGTGAGCATGGAATCCAAAACAAGAAAGAGCTCAAATAATGGAGAGGATAAGATGATTACCTCAAATGTAAATGTACATAAATCATTAAACTATTTCCTCATGTATTCTTTGATGATTCTTTTTGTGACTTTGAATGGTGTGTATGAATGACCACATGTTAAAGATGATGTTCCTCAACATGTCAGTAGCTTAAATTTTGCATATTTATATGATTGGATATATTAGCTTGCTTTAGTTCAGTGTGATTCCAATTATTGATATATGAGAAATGATTTATATGAAAGATGTATGAATTTTATTTATGATTTGTGCTATTGGACCTCATTGGGTGATTATGATGTGCTTTGTTTATAAATGCATTGAGCAGGTACCCTTGAGATCTGTTGAATAGTTACAAGTACAAGGTTATTTCTCCACCTGGCTACACATGTCTAAGCTATTTCCTAATGGTGGTTAATTTAGATATGTCACATTGGGCCCCTCTATATCCATTCCTTGATTGTACTCAAATCGACTATGGTATTTGTCATGTTTGACCCTATGTTAACTTGGATCTATGTTAGGATTTATACTAGAATCCCTATTTGTTGTGAAATTCTAGTGCATGCTTTATCTAAATAAATTCTTAATTTCATGTTTTCCCAAAAAAAATTAATAAATTGTAAATTCCATGGTTTAATCGCATGTTAATCATGAAATCAGATTAAGGTAAATATTTAAATGATAGTTAAATAACCCTTTTCATCATAAATGAAATATTAGGAATGTGAATGATTTCAATAGTGATATCTGTGAGCATCCTTTTAAAATTTGCAAACACTAAACTTCAAACATGGGTTAGTACTTACAAGTTCTTCAAGAATACTCCTATGAAATACCTTGTAAATGCTTCAAAATGCAACAAATGAAAAGAGAAAACTAAAAGCATCATGAAAACAATTAACAAGTACCTATTCCATAGGATTGGTATAAAATGTGCAAATGACCCTTTCCCAATCCTTGCTCAAAAGCTGAAATGATGATAATGCAATGGAAATGATTAAAATTAGTTTTCAAACCAAGAGAGTAACTTTGCATGTAAAATGTGGATGAGTTGATGGAGATTAAGGTATTTATTTATAGATTTTCTTGATGAGATATTGGCCAAATGGGTGAATGTGGGACTAAAGATCCACCAATGAGAAGAGGCCACTTGTCAAGTTGTGATAGGCTGAAGGGTGTGCAAGATTTGGGAAATGTGCCCATGAGAGGGAGTTTCAAATTCAAATTTGTGCAATAAATTTTGAGAGGGGGACATGAAAATGGGAAATTAATGCAATGTTGGAGAGGACAAGTCAACTTGTCCTCATTTTCAAATTTGAGGGAATATTCCCCATAAATGCCATGTTGAAAGAAAATAAGGAATTTAATAAATCAATAAATTGATTTATTTATGCAAGTGGCATTATCTAGACGATGTGATGGGTGATTAGGTTAGGCTAATTAGGATTAGGTTAGCTTAATGATGATTAGGATGATTTTGACTTTTATGACTTAAATATTTGATTTATTTAATTCAGAAAAGGATGGAATATGCATTATGATTTAATTAGATGAATGTTTGATTTATTTGATTAAAAGGTTGATGATAATGTTTATTTAATTTTAAATTAATGACCTTGGGAGATGGAGATTAATGAGATTACCTGATTAATTGATGAATGGACCTAATGTGGAACCTAGTTTACTTGATGAATGAACCTGATTGAATGCATAATGTTAATTTTGCATGTCTACATTTTGCCCCTCTTTGAAGCAATTTACTTGTTGCGTTGGTTCAAAGAATAATCTTACCGCAATCAAAATTAAAAAAAATTATGATTTTTTGGATGCCCCAGTGGAAAGAAGTACACTAGTACATTGCCCCCTCGAGAGATCGAGCGAAAAAATTCAATTTGAGGGTCGATCTCATGATAAAGAGGTTCAAGATGGATGATTATGGATATAATGCAAATGAGGTGATTTTAAGATGCTTAGAATAACAAATCTATATTATCTTAAACAACTTAAATGATGATATGATGCATGAGATGGATGATGTGGATGATGTGATATGCCATGATTATGCAATGGATGATTTATGAGATGCTTAGACTAACAGATCTATATTATGATGATGATTATGCAGTGCAATGATGTGCAAAATGATGATGGTTTGTGGATGCAACATGGATGCATGATCGATGCATGATGGATGTATTGGTGACGATGATTAACTATTCATGATGTGATGTTAGTGCGGAAAATGAAGAAATTAGATGATGACAAGAGGATCGAACAAGCCAACACTATGAGAGATGATGATGAGAAATGATGATGATAGATGGATGATTTTCTTATCAAGGATTGGGATTTTAAAAGGGTCACTTACCTTATGTTTGATAACATGCATAAGTATAATGCATCAAGGTATAAAGGACCAGGATGGCATTGTACTTAGTGTGATGGACTTTGACTCGACAAATAGATAGGAGTGTTCCTGTTCACACCTGACATACAAAAACCTTGCTAGGATGCACTTTAGAAGTTTCAAACATCTCAGACCAAAACATAGAAAGGTATAACCAATCAATGCAATAGTCAACAAGCTATCTAAAAAATCCTCTATACATATCTAACAAAGCTAGTATTTGCCAAGTTATTTTACAAGAATATCATACAAGCACAACAGACAAAAGAATATTGATCATTTCCCCATTCCTATCTCTCTAAATCCTTCGTTTGGATATCATCAAGAGGTCCTTGGACTGAGCACAATAAGATAAGTCAAAAGAAAAAAGATAAAGCACACAAACAAGTTGATGTTCTTCAATACCACTAACCAAAAGGGAATGTGTTTTTAAGGATAAGAACCGAAACTTATTGCCAAAAGATAATACCCATTGTAGGAAGGATACATCCTAGGACATGTTAGTGGATGATGGCACACCATTTCATTTATCCAAAGTGTTCCTTCTGATAAATAATGCCCCTTGTAGGAAGGATGCATCCTAGGACATGATGTTATCAGATGATTGATATGAGACTGATTGGATGATGGACTATCGACACAAAGAATTGACCAACTTGTTTATGTACTGACTTAGACTTGAGACTTGACACTTTTGAGTTTTACTTTTAACCTACTAGACTTGTTTCTAACTGTTTCACCAAAGGTTGAGGATGAAAATCGGTTAATTATGAGTGGTGTTTATTGCGGGTGCAAGCAAGATGAGGTGAATGGATTTTTTCAAATATTTGGATGTTTTCAAATTTTTTTGAAATGTTTTGAGGCTGTTTTGGGGTTTTTTTTTGAGGTTTTACAAATCTTTTGATTTTTGATTTTTCAAATGTTTTTGGGATTTTCTAAAATTTTGACCAAGAAACTAACCTAAAGACCTATCCTAGGGGCCTTGGGGGCTGATCAACAGATTAGCCTTGCCTACATTATACATGCAGAGACCACGTAGTTTGACTGATGACTTGACCAATTTACAGATGAAGATATACATGATGAAATGTCAGTTTATTATGATGGACTCCTATAGGATAGACCTAAATGTCTCAGGGGATGATCAAAGATCAACCTTGCCTACATTCAAGCTAAGAGATGATGTAGTTAGACTAAACGACTCTATTTTTGACTTTTTGACTGACTTTTTGACCTTTTTTTGGATTTTGATGATGTTTTGCTATTTTTCGATTTTTTTGGTTTTCTGATGTTTTTGGATTTTCTGATTTGAGGACTTTAAGAATATACACAAGTCTGATCCGATAATAACATGTCCCCAACATGATGCCATAGACTACCCCGATAAAGGCATGATAAATTGACCTTGAGGATGGGCCAAGTAGTACTAGGAGGGATCATGGTACAAAAACAAGACCAAGTTATGGTGCAGATGCGAGTGGATGAGTGATGGATGGAGATCTAAATGTGATGGATGATGGAAGCAAAACGGAGGGTGATGCCGAACAAGCCATAAATATCCTGGTGGATGGAAAGTGCTTATTTACGCAAGGTGCCTATTTGCCAGGTTTTCACCGAGGTACTTGCCCAAAGTGCCACCAAAGTGGTTTTCACTAGAGGATGATTTTTTCTTTACTATTTTTTTTAATCCTTTTTTCAAATTTTTTGGATTTTTGGCTTTTTTTTTTCTTTTGTCACCAAGATGCCTGTTTGCCAAGTTTTTGCTGAATTAACCTTTTTTTTAGGACTTTTTCTAATTTTTTTGGTTCTATACCTTGGAAGATTTAGGCATAAAACTTTTTGAGATGGGAGCTATTCATTGGCTCCTGTAGAGGTTCCCATTCAGGTGTTGATAGCTAATATGCCCCTGACTTATAATTTGTTGTGATGAGGAAAGGTCCTATCCAATTAGGTTTGAACTTGCCTTTGCTGCTTTGGTTCGGGACATTCTTCTCATTTTCTTTTAAGACCAGTTCTCCAACTTGGAAATTCCTACTTCTTATTTTCTTATTGTAGCTTTGTTTGAGTCTATTTTGATAAACTTTCAAATGATTCAAAGCATCTATGCATCTCTCATCCAGTAACTCTAGCTCATTTAGCCTTGATACCTAATATTCTTCATCCTTGATAAGGTTTTGCAATGATATTCTGAGAGATGGGAGCTCGATCTCAATTGGGAGTACAGCTTTTGATCCATAGACTAGGGAGAAGGGGGTGGCATCGGTGGGTGTGCGGATGTTGGTCTGATAAGCCCAGAGGGTGGGATTAAGTTGCAAGTGCCAGTCAAGACCTACGTCATTGACTATTTTCTTAAAGATTTTGAGGATGGTTTTGTTTGTAGCTTCTGCTTGGCCATTTCCTTTGGGGTAGTATGGGGTGGAGAAGCAATGTTGGATTTTGAATTTCTCACACAAGTCATGAACCTCCTAGTTCTTGAATGTTGTCCCATTATCTGAGATAATGGCTTGTGGGACACCGTAACGACAAATGAGATAGTTCAGGATGAATTTTGAGATCTGCTTCCCAGTGATATATGTCATGGGTATGGCCTTCACCCACTTTGTGAAGTATTCAATTGCAGTTATGATGAATTTGTGGCCATTGAATGAGGTGGTGTGATTTTCCCAATGAGATCGAGGCCCCACTGCAAAAAGGGACATGGTGTGATGATGGGGTGAAGCTCTTGAGCTGGAGTATGGATGAGGTCCCCATGCTATTGACATTATAGACACTTCTTAGCATGATCATGTGCTTTTCTTTCCATTGTGGGCCAATAATACCCCATCCTTAGCAGTTTCTTAGTGATGGTCATTCTGCTCGAGTGTGAACCACAAATACCATTGTGTACTTCAATTAGAGCGGTTAATGCCTCCTCAACATTTAGGCAGCGTAACAAGGTACCTTCTATGCTTCTATGGTATAAGGTGTCACCTAGGATGACAAATCTGGATGCCCTTTTGACAAAAGTTCATTTTAGGCTCGATGGTAGGTCAGCGGGTATGACTCCTATTCGAAGATATGTGTAGATGTCATGGTACCAAGGATCACTAGGACCAACGATTTCACACACATATTTTGATTCTAGTAGCTTGAATGTGGGAACAAGAAGTTGCTCAATTAGAAATTCATATTTCGACACATTATGAGGGAAGTCTACTAAGGACCCAAATGTAGCCATGGCATCTGCTACTTTGTTGTTGGTTCTTGGAATCTACTCAAATGTTATGTCAATGAAGGATTCCTTTAGAGTCTCCACTAATTTCTTGTATGGAGTGACCTTATCATCCTTAGTCTGATATTCATTATTGACCTAATTTATGATCAACTAAGAGTCTCCATACACCTTGAGAGCTATGATGTTCCATTGCACTACTATCCTGAGGCCTATAGTCAAAGCCTCATATTATGCTATGTTGTTGGTGCAAGGAAATGCCAATTTGTATGACTTCGGTATGCAATCCCCTTGTGGGGTGATGAAGAAGACACCAGCTCTTGATCCATGTTGTGTGTATGAACCATCAAATTATAGTTTCCAATGGTCAGTTACGTTGAGGTTAAAAATGGATTCATCTAGGAATTCTAAGACAAGAGGGTTCTTAGAATAAATGGGTGCTTTTGCTAGTTGATCTGTAATAACTTGTCCCTTAATGGCTTTGTGCTCTACATACTCGATGTCATACTCTTATAATATCATTACCCATTTTTCCATTCTTCCTATGAGCATTGCCTTTGATAGGAGATACTTGAGAGGGTCAATTTTCGTAATGAGCTTTATCTTGTGTGCCAACATGTAATGTCTGAATTTTTGGGATGCAAACACTACTATGAGGCAAGATTTCTCGATGAATGATTAATTTAGCTCATGACTGACCATTGTCCTACTAATGTAGTAGATGGCCCTCTCCATTTCATTTTTATCATGCTGAGCTAGGAGAGCTCCAAGGG
The DNA here is from genome assembly GCA_007258455.2 of Sequoia sempervirens. Classification (NCBI taxonomy): domain Eukaryota; kingdom Viridiplantae; phylum Streptophyta; class Pinopsida; order Cupressales; family Cupressaceae; genus Sequoia; species Sequoia sempervirens. Next base: position 255,569,655 of record VDFB02075321.1, on the reverse strand, counting down.
CTGTTGTTGTTGTTGATACATATAAGATCAATGGCTTTCTTGGGATGGGTGGCATTAAAACTGGTGGTGTCAGTAGATATTCCTTGATTTTGTTAAATGATTCTTCACACTTTGTATCCAATTTGTACGCCACTCCCTTGTGGAGTAGGTGAGAGTATGGGTGCTACTTATTTTCTAGTTGTGCTATGAACCGTCATATGGATTGAATTTGGCCTTGGAGGCCTCTCAATTGTTTTAATGTCTTTGGTGCTTCCATCTCAAGGATTTCTTTCACTTTTACTGGATCTACCTCGATAGCCCTCATGGAGACTATGTATCCTAGCAATTTACCTGATTGTATACTGAAGACACACTTCTTGGGATTTAGTCTAACTTTGTATTCCTCCAGTCTATCAAAGATAGCACTTAGGGTTGCTATATGATCTTGTCTTTTTCTTGACTTAGCTAGAATGTCGTTGACATATTCTTCGAATGTTTTATGAATCATGTCATGGAATATCAATGTTATGGCCCTTTGATAGGTTGTTCTTGTGTTCTTTAGGCCGAATGGCATCATGTTACAGTAGTAGGTCCCCCATGGACAAGTGAAAGTTGTCTTGTGTTGACCTTCTTTTGCTATTATGATCTGTTTGTATCCTGAAAATCCATCCATTAGTGATAGCATCTCATGTCCTGTTGTCATGTCTACTATCATGTCAATGTTAGGAAGCGAGAAATCATCCTTTGGCCATGCCTTGTTCAAATCCATGAAGTCTATGCAGATTATGATGGCTCCATCAGGTTTTGAAATAGGTACCAAGTTTGATACCCATTCTGGATAGTCTATTGATCATATGAATCCTGCATCTAATAACTTTTTGAGCTCCATTTTGACTAACAAAGCAATTTGAGGATGCATTTTTTGAATCTTTTGTCTGACAGGTTTTGCTTCTGGATACACTACTAAGTGGTGAACTACAGTCTTTGGATCAAGTCCTGGCATGTCAGCATAACTCCATGCAAATTTTATTTCTCTTTCCTTTAGGAATGCTACTAGGAGTTCTTGCTCTTCTGATAACAGTGATTCCACATAGAATGTGATATGTAGGGTCTCCTTTGTTCCTAGGTTGACTGGATTGCATTTTTCGGCCAAGACTGTTGACTTTTCTTGATGAATAGCTCTTAGAGGAATATTGAATCCTTCATCCTCGGGCGCCTCAAAGAGGTTTTCACCATTGGATATGTCCTTTCTTTTTACTATTTTCTTGTCAGAGAGTGCCACAGTGTGGTTTTCACTGAAGGACTTGGATATGATTCTTAGTTTCTCACTTTTGCGACTGAAGGATTCAATTGTTTCCCCATAATAGGCATGTGTGTGAAAATCCATTATAAACCCTGCCTTATGATCTCCCTCTGGAATGTTATCCCTCAATCCCATTAATTCTAAGAGTGCCTCATCATTTTTGAATGTATCAAGAACTGGTGGTCCTCGTTGGTCATAGTCGATCAGTTGGGGGTACACTAGGTGGATCTCATGATTTTGATGATCGGATTCGAAAGATAAGGTACTAATCATGCAAAGGGCGGTATCCCTGAATAACCTAGGTAGATTGGATATGGGGTCCTCGTCATTGCTACTAATATAGGCCTTAGTTATAAAGTTATGTATGTCTCTACCTATGGATATTGATGAGCATACTTGTGCTGCTATTGGCTAACGAGAAATATTAACTGTTCTAACTAGAGGACTTCAGCCACGTATGGTTATTCTCAGAGGGGTACATCCAAGGCCAAGATTTGTTATTGGTCACGTCTCTGGCATGATAGGTATTATGAGTCCATTGCCATTTTTTCCAAGTCTTTGATTTATGTCATAGCCCATTGCAAGCATCATTTGCAGACCCTTGCTTCTGTTATCCATTGGTAAATCTAGTACTAGTCTTTCATCTTAATAGAGCATGTGTGATGAATCTTCCTCAATAACCTCTTGGCCAAGATCTCCACAGCTTGTGAATTTGAGATAGTCTTTAGGAGACGTTTGTGATGTGGAAGCATGATTCTCTTGTGGACGACCTCATGATATGGGAGATTGTGGTAACTCCCCTACCACAAAAGCATTGTTAGGGAGCTTGTAACTTCCACAACTATCATCCTGGATTATGAGCTTGATGTCGGAGATGGTGGGAATGGCAGGAGTGGCGGTTGTCTTTGTCACAGAAGTGGATGCTCGGGTGGTGGGATCGATGTATTGTGTGGATGGTCCCTCATCATTCTTTGGCACTTGGGGGATTTTGTAATACTTTGCCTCAAGATTTTTTCAATATGAAAATGGTTTGGGATCTCCATGGACAGTAATCTCTTGTCCATTATGTGTAAATTTCACACATTGGTGGAAGGTTGATGCTACAGCTTTTAGCGCATGGATCCATGAGCATCCCAGGAGGATATATTATGGCAAGTTGAGGTCCAAGACCTGACAGGTGGTTTCCATGAGTGTTGGTCCTACTTGAATAGGGAGTTTAATCGTGCCCTGAGACTCTCTTTCTTGGTCATCATATGCTCTTATCATGATGCCCTTTCCTTTGTCAATGGAATCTTCTAATATTTTCAACTACTTGATGAGGCTGAGAGAGCCGATGTTCAAACCTGCACCTCCATCCACGAAGACCCTTTTGATTTTTCTCTTGTGTACAATGGATTCCAAGTGAAGTGCATGGTTGTGAGATGGTTGGGTGGGAAAATCGTGGTCAGAGAATGTAAGGAGATTAGGTGTTATGATATTTCTGACCATAGCTTGGAATTGCTCCGCATCAAGATCTGCGGGAACGATAGATGAGGCCAACGCTTCTTCAAGGATTTTTCTATGGGAAGATGAGATTTTTAGCAACTCCATGATTGAGATTTGTGCTATCATTCTCTTGAGTTGATCTAGGAAATTGTAGCCATTATGGATAGGTTTGGATGTGGGGACTTTGTTTGGTTGGGATGACCCTGCGATGGTTACTTTGTCGCCTCTTGTGGTGACTCCACAATCTTCGTCATGGGAACCCTTGATGGTGATGACCATGCAATCTTCATTTAGGGAGGCAACGACTGATTCATTAACATGATTTAAACTGCCCTTCCCTTTATCATTTTTATTCCCTTTGTTGCCATGATTCGACATCGGATTCATGTATATTTTAAGATCCTAATTTCCCGTAGGTTGTTCCACATTTATTATTTTATTATCGATGAGATCTTGGATAATTTTTTTTGAGTCTCATGCAACTATTTGTGGTATGGCCTTTGATTTTATGAAATTCGCAAAGTTGATTCTCGTTATACCAAGGATGTTTGACATCAGGTTCTTGGTAATTCTCAAATATAGGAGGTTTGATAAGTTTTTCATCTATCAACTTTTTCATTATGTCCTGAAGTGGTTCCCCCAAAATGGTGTATTTTTGTTTGGGATAAATTTTGCATTGGGGTGGTGCCCTTGGTCATTGAGATTATTTATGGTTGGATTGTTGTTGGGTTGATATGTTGTGTGATGAATGTTTTGATGTTGTCTTTGGATTTACTATGTGGGTGTGTTTTGACGAGGCCCACTAATGACCACCTTGGCATCTACGACACCAGCATTAGTAACATTTTTATTTCTTTCCCACATATGAGGTTTATCATTGTAATTGGATGGTGTACAGTTGTTTTGTTGTTCGTGGTATGATGTTGATTCTGTGGGTTGAGTCACAAGGGCTCTTTTGATGTTGAGTGCCTTGGAGATCAATTGATCATATGTGGTGATGCCCTGAACCTTGAGATGAAATGCCAAGCGGCCTTCAAGGTTGGCTATGATCTGGTGCAAACTTGTTGTTCTTCTGGCATGGTCCACTTGCTCTAATTGGCCTTGGATTGCCATCGTTGTAGAAATGAGGTGAATGATTCACCCTTTCTTTGTTTTAGAGCTAAGATTTCTTCAAGACTAACATCCATTGTGATATTGCATGCATAATTTTTAATGAACACATCTCTAATTTCTTGGAAATCTCTAATACCTGAAGGTAAGCGAGAGAACCATTCTATAGTGGGGCCTGCCAAACTCCTAGGAAATAGCCACATCAAATAAGTATCATCATATGCGACCTCCATGCAGTGAACCAAAAATTCCCTAATGTGATCTTCAGGGTTTCCCATCCCTCGATATTTATCAAATTTGGGTATTTCAAATTGCTTGGGGAATGGTTTCATGTCTAGGCCCCTATCAAATGGATAAGGACACAAGTTGCTTGGTTTTTTGGTTGCTTGTCCTGATTGAAGGTCAAGTACTTGTTGTGAGAGCAACCTAAGTTGTGTCGTCACATCATTTTGTGGATCAGGGGGTGGGATGAAAGTGTTTTGGGGTGTTTGAATCGTGGGTTGGGTGGTTGGGTTGGTTGGTGCGTTGTTCGATGGTATCTGTATGTTCTAGTGGGTGAGGTAGGCTTCTACCTGCTTTTGTATGAACAATGCTTGTTGTTAATCTTGTTTTTGTTGTGCTGAGATTTGTGCTTGTTATTGCAATTGTTTCTATTCTAACAATGCTTGTTGTTGTGCTTGTTGTTGTTCCCATAATGCTTGTTGGTGGGCTGCCAATTCTGTTGCTTCTTGCTGCACTTGATATTACTTTATTGCTTGCTGATATGCTTGCAATTGTGTTGCTTGTTCAAGAAGTTGTGCTTGTGCTTGTGCTTGTTGTGCTTGATGTTGAGCTTGCGCTTGAGCTTGTTCTTGTATGACTTGTGCTTGTGTTGCTTGTTGTTGCAATAGAGCTTTTGCTTCAGCAATCTTTTGTGCTTGTAATGCTTGAGCGGCTTGTTGTTGTTGTTGTTGAAATAAAGCTTGGGCTTGTGCAACTTGTTCCGTTTGTAGTGTGGCTGGCCTACTTGGGCAGCTTGCCCAGTTTGAGCAGCTAGGTATATGACTTTTTATTTTTGCACTTGTTGGTATCCTCTTTGAAAAGTGGCTTGCAATGTTGCGTTATATTGACTTGATGTGGTGGAAGTTGGTGGTGGTGGGGGTGGTGGTGGATTCGGAATGGAATTTGTGGTAGTGGTGAATGGTGATGTCATGTTGATTATTTAATTGGTGGATGGTGTTGTTGGTGTGGTGGTTTGAGTGATGAGTGACACCATTGATGTGATTGGCCTTTGAGAGACCATGGTTTGCAATGTTATGGGGGTGTTTTATGTTGTTGCAATTGCTTGTGTGTTTGTCATTTGTTGTTGCAATGTCAACAATAAGTTTTGAGTGTTTGGCATAATGCTTTGATTGATGGTTGGGATATAGGTTTGATTGATACTTGGTAGGGGAGGAAGCCCTGAACCAAGGACTGGTGTGGATGACAATGGTAATGGTGGGAGAGCTATAAATGTAAGGGGTTGTAGTTGTTGTGGAAATGTCATGGTGTTAAATATGCCCCCTGGTCCAAACATATTTCCCTCTTCTTGAGAGTTTGTGAGGAGAGGTGTTTGAGGTGTTGCATGAAAAGATGATGATGATGGATCATGATGAAATGTGAGAGGAACATTCTTGGGCAATGAATTTTGAGGTATCTTTTGTTCCAAGATTGTGTTTGCATCTAAATATTGATTATTTACAAGGGGATGTGCTTGAAGAGCATTGAGGAATGTGTTTCCCTTGTTGACATTAGGTTGGGTTGGAGCAATCGAGGTTGTTATTTGTGGAATGTTTTGCTTGACATTTTGAGATGGGGGTGTACATGAGATGGGAATGGTGGATGAGATTGGTGGAAAATATGTCTCTACTATAGTGCTTACATCAAAATCCAAAGGTAACTTGGCCCCTTGTTTTGCTAGCTCAAGCATGTATAACGAAGGGTTAAGTCTCATCATGATGTTAATGATTTTATGGTTCTCCAGATTTTGGAGCATTTCAGTCATTTCCTCGTGAGACATTCCAAAAGTAAGATCCTCTCCTTGGTTTTCTTCTTATGTATTTTGCGATGATGTTGGAATGTTAACTCTGAGATTTCCAGACCCAATGGAATTCATTTTAGGAGTGGTTTGACTTAAATCACTTGAAGTGGGTGTTTCTTTGTTGGCTTCCATGCTCCTCTTGTATTGAGATCTAGTTTGAACCATAAAACAAGGATCAATTTTTTAAGAATGGAAGATGAATCTCTTGATTTCTTTGGATTGATCTTTATTTTATGTCTCAAAGTGGAAAATTTTAGGATATCTTGAGGATCGAAAGGTGATATGATGATGATGTAAAATATGAATGATGCAGATGTTATGATCTTTTGGTAAATCTTGAAGGAGATACTAGGCTTTTGGGACTTTCAGATATGTTGCAGATTTTGATTTTGGGATTTGTCCTTGATTGATTTTAATTTTGATTTGGATTTTGAACAAATAGACCCTAAGATGTTTGGATGATTATCTAAGGGATAGATTTGACCAAAGGATGATAATTTGCATATGTGCAGGGAGAAGGATGCATCTACCTACACCTATCCAAGCAAGATGATAGTTTCACTAAGCATATGACGAACGATTCATCTACATATACTAAGCTAAATAAAGATGATTTTGACTAAGCATATGCAAAAGGATGCATCTACACATACTTAGCCAGAGGTGATTTTGATAATGTTTTCAAGGATTTAGTCTCAATGATTTTGATGATTTTTTATTTTGCCAAAAAGCATAGTATTAAGGATGATTTCAAGATTTTCCAAAAGGTGGTTGTGAGATGATTTTTTGTTTTGATGGTTTGAAGGATGGGTGAAAAATATTTTGATTCGATTTGATCCTAAGATGAACCTAAAAAAGACACCTTGTTTTCCTAGATCTAGGTATTGAAGAACAAGCTTTTCTCTACACAAGATGTTCAAACTTTCTGAAAAGATTTGGGTTTTGGCAGTAATAGAATGAATACAAACCAGGATTGTTCCTTGAAGCCTTCTTGTAAAATTTGAAAAGTAGTATTTTTCTCACTTCGTATAACATAGAGAGACATTCTTGATGGGCTATAAGACTAAGGGCTTTCACCTTTGGTTTCTTGATCTTGATTTTGCGTGAAATCATTGGAGACACATGTGTGGGGTCCAATTATTTTTAATCTTTTCTTAATGGATTTTTTTTTTTTACCACAAATACACTCTTGATTAGCTTTCAAACTGAATGTCCAATGTCTCAACTTTGTCTCATTTCACAAGGTATATTATGTGAAACTTTGATGAATTTAAGGCAAGGGTTACCTATTGTTTAACTTTAGTGGGAAAATTGAGATGTAAATTCAAGTGCTTAGAAACCTCTAAGGATGTAATCCCAAGATCAAGCAATAACACGAGAATTTGGTCAATGGTATTTGCCTCCTAAAGGGTTTGAAATTTTGATGATCATGTTGAATGTTTGTTTGCAAATGTTTTTGAATAAAGCATAGTGTTTTCAAACCAAGAACAAGTACAAGCCCTATGGATGTGTAAGACAATATTTGTTGGATTCCCACTTGGACTAGTCTAGCTATGCTTATCTTTAGTGAATGGTTAGATGCTTGACCCCACTAGCTCCCCTCCATGGCACTCATTTATATGGGGCAGCCAACCATTAGCACCCATGAAACTCCCATGGCATGCTTTCCATTTCTACTAAAGACCGTAAAAGTGTGGGGTGGTTTCAGAACGACCGTTCTTGCACCAACAAATAGATTAAGGATTTTGGAAAATTCTAGCACATGGGTTCTAGTAAGGACTTTCTGTTCATGGAGATTGAACCATACGACAAGAGTCCCCTTTCGGATCCATCTTGTCAGAATCAACCACGTGATACTGGTGTTTCTTCCAATACCCACATTTATATCCCAGCTGGAAATACTCTTGGCTTTAGAGTGTTACCGGTTGAGTCGTTCCCTTGGGTGAGTACTTTTTCCCCAAGGTAGGCCCTCTAGGATAAACAAAAGCAAGCAAAGACAAAATTCGTAACTAGATCAATCTTTGATGACTCAAAGAAAGAGAATATGTGTGATGATGCTCTACTCACACTCGCACAAGATGTTCAATTTTAAACCCAAATTGAAGTGTGTATGGGAAATTATTTATGCAACTTTATGTCACCAAAAGCCTTTTGATTCTCAAGATCACCGTGAGGCGTGAGAGAAGCGCAAATGTCTTTTGATGATATTACTTTGTGTAAATAATTACAAAACAATAAAGGAACACATTCATTTTATCCTTCAAAGCAATGATTTGATTCGTTTTAAAACACCAATATCAAGTGTGAAGTTGCTTGTTCAATTTTAACCCAAATTGAAATCTAGTAGGTGTCTAAGTTTCAATTTTAACCCTTTGCAAAAAAAATCAAAGTGTTCTTTTTAAACCCAAACGAAAATTAGTGTCCTAAAATGAAAAGATAAACAATTTCATGAAAAGTGTTTAAAACAAACACTAAAGTGGTAAAAACCACTTTAATCTTCCCCAAAACGTCATTTTCATTCTCTACTTTTTTCTTTTTTTTAATCTTCACCTTCACTTTCCTTGCCTTCCTCACTTTCCTTCTAGCACCACATGTGAGCATCCTTTTAAAATCTGCAAACACTAAACTTCAAACATCGGCTAGTACTTACAAGTTCTTCAAGAATACTCCTATGAAATACCTTGTAAATTCTTCAAAATGCAACAAATGAGAAGAGAAAACTAAAAGCATCATGAAAACAATTACAAGTACCTATTCCATAGTGGATTGGTGTCAAATGTGCAAATGACCCTTTCCCAATCCTTGCTCAAAAGCTGAAATGATGCTAATGTAATGGAGATGAAGAGCAAAATTAGTTCTCAAACCAAGAGAGTAACTTTGCATGTAAAATGTGGATGAGTTGATGGAGATTAAGGCCTTTATTTATAGATTTTCTTGATGAGAGATTGGCCAAATGGGTGAATGTGGGACTAAAGATCCACTAATGAGAAGAGGCCACTTGTCAAGTTGTGATAGGATGAAGGGTGTGCAATATTTGGGAAATGTGCCCATGAGAGGGAGTTTCAAATTCAAATTTGTGCAATAAATTTTGAGAGGGGGACATGAAAATGGGAAATTAATGCAATATTGGAGAGGACAAGTCAACTTATCCTCATTTTCAAATTTGAGGGAATATTCCCCATAAATGCCATGTTGAAAGAAAATAAGGAATTTAATAAATCAATAAATTGATTTATTTGTGCAAGTGGCATTATCTAGAGGATGTGATGGGTGATTAGGTTAGGCTAAAATTTAGGATTAGGTTAGCTTGATGATGATTAGGATGATTTTGACTTTTTTCACTTAAATATTTGATTTATTTAATTTAGAAAAGGATGGAATATGCATTATGATTTAATTAGATGAATGTTTGATTTATTTGATTAAAAGGTTGATGATAATGTTTATTGAATTTTAAATTAATGACCTTGGGAGATGGAGATTAATGAGATTACCTGATTAATTGATGAATGGACCTAATGTGGAACATAGTTTACTTGATGAATGAACTTGTTTGAATGCATAATGTTAATTTTGCATGTCTACAATATCAAATATTTTATATATTTTTAGAAAATGCAGGAAAATGAAAATATCGCTAAGTTAATTAATTTTGGAAAAAGCTTGGGATGGGAATGTGTATTTATGCTTGATTTAATCGTAAGGAGTTAAAGGAAATTAAAATATTGAGTGTGAATATTTTATTTATATTGGGAAATTAGAGAAAAATAAATAAAGTGAAAATTAAATAGAAAAATAGAAAAATTAGAAAAGAGAAAATTGAAAAGGGAAAAAATGGGGAACGAGTTGGTTGGTTTTGTGTTATTTATTTTTGAGAAATAAAATTCTCCAAGAAACCTCTTCCTATAAAATTTGAAATGGGGTAAAATTGGTTGGATTTGGAGGGGAATTGATTGGGAGTTGGATGGTTGGGGATTGCAAATGTACCTTGCTTGTGTGTGTGTGATCATGCCTTCTTCAAATTGGTAATTTGCATGTTCTTATGTGTTTTATGTACATTTAGATTTGAGGTAATCATCTTATCCTCTTCATTGTTTGAGCTCTTTCTTGTTTTGGATTCCATGCTCACCCTTAAGCTAGCACATGAATTCCTTTATATATATATATTGCATTTCAAATTTTTAGATCTTAGGATTTAAATTTATTTCATTTAAAAAAAAAAATACCTAGATAGAGCCATGGTCATGGAAATATTTTCCAAAATGTAGGAATTGTGAATTTGACTTCAAGAACGTGTTGCTGCGAATTCCTTGAGAAAAATAGTATTTTGAGAGATAGTTTTTCTTCAATCATGAATTTGAGTTTTATATGGTTTCCTTTGTAATTTATTTTAGATAAAATAAATTTGGGAGTAGCTTGGGATGAATTTTAGTGTCAGGAAAGAAGTCTCCTTATTAATTTTTGTTAGAGTAAAGTAATTAATTAACTTTACTCTCCTCTTAAGATTTCAGTTTATGCATATATTACTCATTTAATAATTAATATTTAATTATTAAATGCTCTCACCTTAAGGTTAGGTTTTCCTTTTGATGTTGATCTTCTTTATAAGGATTGATCTCTTGTATTCTATTTACTTCTTGATTCATTTTTTCTCTGATAATAAATCTTTTCACCTTGTTAGAGCCAAAACCCTTGTTTCGTTCTCTCTCTTTCTCTGTGACAGGTTTCTTGCATGCAGGTTTCTTTGGGTTCTGTGGATTTGTATTTCTCAAATCCTACATGGTATCAGAGCCAGATCTACTGCAGCCTATTCAATTTTTTGAAAGATTTTGAGATCAAGGTTTTGGATGCATCAGATCTGTGTTTATCTTCTGTGTTTTATTTTGGAATAGGGGTACTTTTTTTGGTGTACTTTGAGCCCAAACAGACCTCACCGTTGAGCTCGCAGCGCCCAAAAACCCCTATTTTAATATAATATACATCCGATTCGGACACAGTTGCTCCAGAAGGAAAAAAAAATTTGCCCCAAGGCCGTACGACCCCAAGGCATGCAATACGAGGCGATAAAAAAAAAAAAAAACAAAGTTCTTTGAAAATTTGGGCCGCCACCCATTGGCCACCGCGCGGCCACCAGGTGGCCACCCGCCAGCCACTCCAGCTAGCGGAGCCACCGCCGACGAACACTAGCGGCAACCCCCGCGGTCACCGCCAGCAATCACCGCCAGCGGTTAACCGCTGCCAACCACTAGCAGCCCACGTGCCGACCGCCAGCCGCCCATGCGCTGCCGGTCCAAGAGGCGCCACCAGGGCGCCACTAGGGCCCCTACAAATTCTTTTTTTTACCTCTTCCGGTAAATCGGGCATAAATCGGGCATCCGATCTCCGTTTTTCAAAAATGAATAGGTATTGGAAAGCTGGCTCCGAGCCCATTCTAATGGTGCATGAATTTTTTCAGACTTTTCTAGTTTGATTGCATTTTTTCGCAGTCAAAGTCTGATGAGCCTTTTTGCACTCCGAGGGGCATAACTTGCTCGTTTTTGCTCCATTTTTTGAAAGAAAATAGGCGTCAGAAAGGTGGTTCTGTTCTCTTTCCAGATCTATAGTCTATTTTATCAATAAATTTCTTAGGTACTCAAAAGATTTTCTCAACTAGTTACTGCTCTTTATTGCTTTATGGCTTTCAATATTGTACTGGGGATTGGATTTTGCATTGTGGGGGGGTGTTTTTTATTTCTTGCTTTCTATTATTTACATCAGAAAACCAAAATCTTCAAACAACAAAATAAAACAAACAAACCCCTTCTGCATCTTCTGTCTAGTTTTGAAAGACCACTTAATAATAATTAAAAAAAATTCAGAGCAGTTGAGGCACAGTTCACAGGATGGCCGACAGACCTATTGAACCTCTCACACCACATAATTACCACACTTGGAAGGGTCACATGATGACTCTTCTCCTGTCTTGAGGGTTATGGTCCTATTTGGATGAGGTTCAGCCTCAGTTGACACGTGCCTTTGAGGTTATGCTGCACAAGAACAATATGGATCAGGCTATGGGATTGATGGCTTTACACATTTCTGACAGTCTCCTATTTCATCTTGAGGGTTGTCTGACTCCTCGAGCCATTTGGACCAAGTTTGATGGACTTTTTGGTATTGTCAACGAGTTCAGAGCTTTACAGCTTGAGGCAAAGTTAACTTCCTTGGTACCTGATTCGTTTCCCTCTATTGAGGACTTTCTAATGAAGTTCAAACAACAAAGATCTATCTTGCAGGGTTGTGGTAAGACTAAGACTGATACAGAGTGCATTTTCCTGATCCTCTCCAAGCTTCGGGGTCCATTTCAGATCTTCTCTTTGACCTTCTATTCCACCATGGATGCCTTGGGTGCTCGCCATGTCATGCCTTATTTTGAGGTCTTTTGTGATCGTCTGACTCATGAGCAAGCTAAGCTTAAGCAGTTGGATTCACTTACAGGTTCACAAAACCAAGCATTGGTAGCCCAGTCCTCCAAAGGAAAACAGAAGCAGAAACCGAAGCCTAAGAAAGATTCAGGGGCTAGTAAGAATCCCTCCAAGCCACCACCTAAGTCTGATTCAAAACCATAGTCCAATTCTAAACAGGGCAAATCTTTGAAGTCTGGTGAGTCTTCCTCCAAGACTAAGAAGAAATCTGGTGATCCTTGAAATTTTTGTGGCAAGGAAGGACATCCCATTTCCAGGTGTTGGAAACATTTAGAGGCTTTGGAGGAAGCCATGCAGCAGCATAATATCAGTGCACCTCAGCCTCCTTCATAGCCCACAGGGAAAGGTCATGCTCTTTCTGCATGAGCATTGTCCTCGAAATCCACTTGGATTCTAGATTCGGGTGCCTCTCACCATATGACACACACAGAGGATTTGGTCACCGCTCTTGCCCCTACAGGCACTAGACATATTGCAGTTGGTGACTCAGCACAACTTTCAGTTCAGGGTTCAGGTACTATTTCATTAGATGGTGGTTGTCTATAGGATGTGCTTTTGGTTCCTGATATTTTGACAAACCTTCTATCCGTTTATCAGATTTTCCATTCTGGCTCTGGTAAAATAGTTGAGTTCTCACCACATGATGTGGTTATTCGAGATCTTCATGATCCTAACTTGGTTATGGCTACTGGGAGTGTGGATTATACATCTCGCTTATATAGATTTGATGGCTTTGAGAGTTCAGACACTATTGGTTCCTTTCTTATAGCACATGCAGATTCAGTGAGTAGGCTTTGGCATGAGTTTTTTGGCCATGTCAATTACAGATATCTACAGCAGATGAGTACACAGGCACTTGTGATTGGGCTTCCACTGATTTCTTGTACTGATGGTGTATGTTGTGGTTGTGTCCTTGGCAAACATCATCAAGATCCTTTTCCTAAGGGTCGAGCCACTCATGCTAGGGCAGCCCTAGAGTTGGTACATAGTGATCTTATGTCCTTTCTGACTCCTTCCTTTTCAGGGGCCCATTATGTGCTCACTTTTATTGATGACTTCTCCAGACATACATGGGTGTACTTTCTTAAGTACAAGTCTGATGTCTTTGACTCATTCAAGACTTTTAAGACATTTGTGGAGAAGCAATTTGGACTTTCTATCAGGAGGATACACACAGATAATGGGGGGGAGTATGTTAATCAGGCTTTCAGAGATTTTTGCACTGAGCATGGTTTACAACATCATTTTATAGTTCCTTACACCCCTCAGTAGAATGGTATTGCTAAGAGAAAGAATAGAACCTTACGGGAGATGGCAAATTGTATGATACAGTCTCGAGCTATGAGTTCTTCATTTTGGGTTGAGGCAGTCAATTGTGCCAATTATATTCAGAATCAGATGCCTCATAAGGCATTGCGACATATGACTCCTGAGGAGGCTTGGACCCATGTCAAGCCTGATGTTTCTACATTCTGAGTTTTTGGTAGTGAGGCTTGGGAATTTATTCCTGATGCTTAGTGGAAAGCCATGGAGAGGAAGAGTCGACCACTCATATTTGTTGGCAACTGTGAGGATGTTAAGGCATATAGGTTGTTTGATCCTGATTCCAGAGAGGTCTTGTTTCGGCGGGATGTCCAGTTTGATGAGCGCTATCCTCAGATGGATTCTCCATCACCAGCTTCTCGCTCATTGCCTACTCCTTCCTCTTCATCTCTTGAGGATTACTTATCTCTTGAGGATGATGTAGATGATGATCCACCATCTCCACCACCACCAGTTGCTCCATCTTTTCCTAAGTGGGCCCGTGTCACTATTGATGCAGCTGGTTCTTTGGCAGGTGATCCTTCAGATACTCATCGTACTCATGCTCAGACATCTAGTTCTAGTCTTTTGAGTCATGCCATTTCAGATGATCCTCAAAAGTTTTCAGAGGTGACAGGTCACCTTGAGTGGGATAGGGCCATGGATGAGGAGTATTCTTCTTTGATGAAGAACCATACTTGGGATCTTTGTCCTCTTCCTAAGGGAAGAAAGTTGGTTCGGTGCAAGTGGGTGTATCGTACCAAGTATGCTGCAGATGGTTCTATTGATAAGTATAAGGCATGTCTTGTTGCAAAGGGGTTTTCTTAGGTAGAGGGTATTGACTACTCCGAGACCTTTGCTCCTATCACCAAGATGAATTCTATACGCCTGGTACTTTCACTTGCAGCTTCATAGGGATGGACAGTGTTTCAGATGGATGTGAAGAGTGCCTTCTTGCATGGAGACCTACATGAGGAGATCTATATGGAGCAGCCTCAGGGATTTGTGCAGGACATTTCTTTGGTTTGCAGACTTCGACATTCATTGTATGGTATCAAACAAGCCCCTTGGGCTTGGTATGAGAAGATGGACTCTTTCTTGCTTTCCTCTCACTTCACACGCTGTCATTCCAATCACACAGTGTATATTCAGCGTCAGGAGGGTGATCTTTTGATTCTTGTACTATATGTAGATGATCTCATCCTTACAGGTAGCTCATCCTCCATGATTCAGAGTGTTCAGAGAGCTTTGATGGAGCAGTTTGGGATGATAGGTCTTGGTCTCTTGCACTTCTTTCTGGGTCTACAAGTTATTCAGTCTTCAGATGGGATTTCCATATTTCAGGAGAAGTATGCTCTTGATATGCTTCAGTGATTCAGCATGCTTGATTGCAAGTCTGCCCCCACTCCATTTTAGTCAGGTTTTGTTTTGTCTTCCACTTTCTCTACTCCTTCAGTAGACCCCACTTTATACAGGTAGTTGGTTGGCAGTTTGTTGTACCGGACACATTCACGTCCTAATCTTTCCTTTGCGGTTGGCCTTGTCTCTCGGTTCTCCCATGATCCTCATGAGAGCCATTGGCAAGCAGCCAAATGTATTTTGAGGTACATTTGGGGCACCACTCATTATGGAATTCACTACACTTCAGGATCCCCTCACATCATTGGCTTCACTGACTCCGATTGGGCTGGTGATGTCAATGATCAGAAGTCTACTTCTGGCTTTGTTTTTTGCCTTGGTTCTGGTCCTACCACATGGTCTTGCAAGAAGCAGTCTGCTATTGCATTATCATCTATAGAGGTTGAGTACCGTGCAGTAGTGTTAGCCAGTTAGGAGGTTTTATGGCTTCGGCAGTTGATGACAGAGTTTGGGTTTCCTCTAGATTGTCCTACTATTCTTTGGTGTGGCAATTAGAGTGTCGTTCACATTTCTCGCAACCCAATGGAGCATTAATGGACAAAGCACATTGAAATCCACATGCACTTCATCAGGCAGTTGATTCAGGATGGTTCTCTCATCTTGGAGTACAATCCTACAAAGGAGCAAGTTGCAGAAATCTTCACTAAACCTTTGGCATCTCCGTGCTATCTTCAGTTGCGCTCCATGCTTGGGGTGAAGGAAGTTGTCCTTGGGGGGTCTCAGTGAGCCCTTCCTTCCTTCATGTTTTCTTTTTCAACATGATTCTTTATCTCTTTTTGGAGAGGATTTTTTTCCCACTAGGTTTTCTCCTTTACTCCGCTTTATAGAGATTTTCTTATATTCGGGTACCTAATTAGGCCATGTTGTCGGGACTCTCTATTGCATTGTAGTTCCTTTGCTTTCTTCTGCATTGTTTGTAGCTGCATTGTAGCTCATCTTAAGGGGGGTGTTAGAGTAAAGTAATTAATTAACTTTACTCTCCTCTTAAGATTTCACTTTATGCATATATTAGTCATTTAATAATTAATATTTAATTATTAAATGCTCTCACCTTAGGGTTAGGTTTTCCTTTCGGTGTTGATCTCCTTTATAAGGATTGATCTCTTGTATTGTATTTACTTCTTGATTCATTTTTTCTCTGATAATAAATCTTTTCACCTTGTCAGAGCCAAAACCCTTGTTTCGTTCTCTCTCTTTCTCTGTGACAGGTTTCTTGCATGTAGGTTTCTTTGGGTTATGTGGATTTGTATTTCTCAAATCCTACAATTTTTTATTTAGAACCAAAGGTTAATTTAGGAAATTGAAATTGAAATTTTGAAATTTGAAGCTTTCATCAATGGAGATTTTGGGAAATTTATGTTTTTTTCAATGAAAAATAAGATGACAAAATTTGAATGTTTTATATATTTTATGGTGAATTTTAACTTTTTAACAAAAGTCTCCTTCATGAATTATAGAAATAATTTTGTTGTAAAGTTATAATTTTTTTATTACATTAAATTTTGTGAATTGTTTTCCATGCCACATTCATTTGATGATGTGATGATCTTATGGTGTGCGTGTTAGAGAGACTTATGGGAATCACTCCCAGTGTGATCCCAACCCAATGTGAAACATGGGAAATCATAGTATGGGGAATATTTTATCAATAAGTGAAAAATAATCAAAGGCATGGGTAATTAAGTTACAACCAAGATAATGAATATCCCTCTCATACCTTGAGTGTTCATACATGTTAAGGATGATTGAGTAATACAAGTCGATCAGGAACCATAAGACTTCTAAGATCAAGTACCCTCATATGTGAGAGAGGATACTTGGTTTTACATTGAGCCCCATATTTGTTCAACCATGATGGAATTCACTCTCTTATAATATAATATCTAACCCTATTATAGTTGAATAAAACATGAATGATGGTATATTCCCTTCCATGTACATTTATTATTTTACCCTTGGTGAGTTTTCCGAAGGATGATCTTTATATGGAATTGGTGGCGTAGACCAATTTAGACTATGATATGACATTGGTGAGGTTGTCCAATATGGTTTATGTTATCCCATGTGTGATTATACAATGTGATTAAATTTATTGTATTCATCTTATTTTTTGGTTAAGTGTTTTGATATGATGTATATGTTAATTGTATACATCATGTATGGTATGTGTGTAACCCCTCTCCACATGTGTTTAGTGTAGTGTTTTGATTATGGCCCATGTGACCATCTCCTGGCACAAAGGAAATGGACCCTTTCAATTCCATGAGGTCAATTGATGTGGTAACCACCATTGTGGACTAAAGGATCGAGGATAAGATTTGGTTATGGTATCATGTTGTAATAATTTTACTTTATGCTATTATTACTTTATTCAAATGGAAAATTCAATTTTAAAGGATGTTTGAGTCCTAATTTACATAATTTGTTACCTTGGATTTTTGAGTAAGTTTAATGGCTTGTTTATGTGTCTCAGTGTTGCTTTTGAGCATGATTTCTTCAAGATTTTTTTTATCATGATGAAAAGTCGATAAAAAGACATAGGAACATTTCATTTTTTCTTTAAATGAATTTAAGATTCATGCTTTATAATTGATCAAAATAGTCATCTATTTAGGTGGTCCTCTCTTGCTCAAAATTAACCTAGGTTGACCAAAATTTGGCTAACTCTAGTTGGGAATCCTAGTAGTATGTTCAACTAGCCTAGTAGTATGTGACACAACTTAGTAGTATATTGAGGTGGCCTGGTATTTAGGGTGGCCTTGTTTTATAGGCTAGAAAAATAGATTTTTTCTTGTGTGTTGGGGTGGTCTTACACTGTCCTTAACTAGCCTCGTCTCCATATAAAAAATAGAATGTAAACCCTCTTAACTATTAATATAGAAAGGTTTTATAAGCCTTATGCCACTATAAAATATTTTTTATTCCTTTTAATTTTTTGATTATGATCATTTTGATTATCAAAACCCTTCAAAAAAAGTCAAATTTCCCTATTTCAGGACTTAATCCTTCTTCTTATTTGGACACCTCATATGGGAAAACCAGGTAATAGAATTTGTTCCTCATGGTTCTAGGGGTCTATTGGTGTTTTTTTCTTGTACTTTTATGTATTTTTTGAGATCTTAAGGCTTCTCTTTCCTTGTTTTATATGTATTCTTCTAAAGTTTCCTAGTTGTCAAACCTAACGTTAGGGAGATTTTGGACTAGTAGGTCTATTGAAGTTATGGGAAAGTGGTAATCCTTCACATTTGAACTTTTAAGAATCCTCCACAAATCCTTATAGGTCATGATGTATTGTGGAGTAGTTCTTTCTCTATTTTTTTATTGTGATATGATAAGATGTCTTGGGAAGCATGTGGTTGATTGGAAGTAACACGTTGTCATTCTTGGTTGTGGTGATTTGTTCCTTTTGGTTAGGTAACCTATTGTGAAGTTTTTGCTCTATGTTTATATTTATTTAGCGTGCCTAGATGAGGATTGGAGGTCGATGTTTCCCTCATCCGATTTTGATGTAGTGTTGTAAGAGAACACGATCATAATTTAGTAACCAATCATCTTGTAGGTTTTTTCTTGTCACTATCTCTAGTGTGTTCATCATAGTGTATTTATTCCAAAATTGGTTACTATTTTGCTATTTCCATATTTCTTATGAAATGGTGAAGTGACTTTTCTCTAATGTTGTATCATTATGAAACTTATGTGCACATTGCATTGCAAGTGTGACATTTCATTTTTGTATTATTAGTGTTGTTGTTTCAAAATAAAAGTTTTTCTATGAAGTTTTTATTTTGAGCTTGTCGACTCAAGGCATTACAATTCAGATTTGGATTTTCACAGTCAACTGCCTATAGACTCTATTGTACTAGAACCTACTTTTAGATACATGAATTCAAAAAAATTACACTAGGGTTCCCAACATCCTAATCCATTCACATCAAACTCAAATTCACACCATAGTTGTACCTCTACCTGCACTACTCAAATTACTTTAAGTTTTTTGCATCTCTATTATGTATTGTTTGAATATGTGCTAGTCCATTTATGAAGTCTTAAGTTACCTAATTTGAAATACTAATATCATTCCTCTCATCATCAAACCATCACAAGAAAATTGACAAAAATATTGGCCAACTTGTCTGCCACGTCCTTAAGGACATTAGCCAAATAGTTTTTCTTGGTCATTTTTGTGTGCCTCAATATCCATGGTGGAATGAGTGATTTAGGTTATCATTAAAATTAGATCCAATTTGATCATACCATAGAAAACATAGGTCAAATAATTTTTAAAAATATATAATATATTTCAAAATAGTCATTTTCACAAATAGATACATGCCAAACATCTATTTCAATACAATCAATATTTATAACACATCCTTAAAAAAAAAACAATATACATACTAATGCAAGGAAATGAATAAGCCAAAATATTACCATACACAAAACCAATTTTATTTTATCCTTACAAGGTTGGACTTAGTCTAACACATCAAAGTTTAAATAACCATCATTAGGGAACTTTTCAACTATGTACTATATCAAATTCTAGTACCACTACCTCATACAGTACAAGAAGGTTAGCTATAAATTACAACAACAAAGAAACCCTACCATAAGGTAGAAATAACATGCACATGCTAATACAATGAGTAAAATGACTTAACTTAGATATCTACTTGCTCTAATGGTACATGGTAGTCATAACATATATATGTACTATGGACCCTCTAACTATAAGAACACTAGTGCTTATGGTGATGTCATGCCTATAGTGGGATGAGAAAAATAAAATATTAGTGATATTTTTATGGTTAAAAATTTCTCAATGTGTCAAGACCACAATAAAGAAATTAATATATTAACCATCCTCAAAAATATATTTTAAATGAAGCTTATGAGATAAATCTCTCATAAATCCTATCCTTTTCGATAAAACCCTACACTCATAAGTAGAATCATGAAACAAATGATATCATCTAGAAATATAATAAACCATGGAATAATAGATGCCACACATAAAATATAACAAAAATATGTTGTATATCAACCATGACACAATAGATGTGATGTAGGGGTATCTTTTATATCTAAGTACTTTTTGTAGTGTAGTAAAATGCATGCCGTTACATTTTCACACTTGTTTGGGCCCTCCAAGTTCTTTATTTAACCTTATTTATGTCTTAATTGGTCCTATTTTGCGTCCACAAGGCCTATAAATTATATCATTTTCTAGTTAATCCCAACATTGTCCAATGGATAAATGATAATTTAATGATTCTATCTAAGTTTCCTTGATTTTTGGGTCAGGACTAAAATGCCACCTAGGGTGTCTTTGTCCCCCAAAGGTCTTGGGACCCTGATTTTGAGGCATCTTAAATGGGCCCCTGTTTTGTGCCTGTGCCCCATGTTTTTAGCCTTGGGACTAAGATGTCACCTAGGGTGTCTTTGTCCTCCATAGCATATTTTGCCAGCTTCTTTACATTTCTAGAATACTCATTACATTTCCAGACTTCCTAGGTACACACATCCTAACTCCCTATTGCATAATTTCATCATTTGCATCCTTCATTTGGATTGCATTATTATATTTTGTGAGTTGAATGCTTATTTATATTTTTCAAGCATTTGCTTGGTGGTGAACCCCTAAAAGCTTAAAGAGCTCCCTCCTAGGTCCTCCTTGTTGAGAATTGACTCACCTTGTGAGGTTGATGTCAATCCAATTAGGACTCCTAGGAAATTATTGAATAATTGTTGGAGAAAAGTGATACAATCATCATTTTTTCCAATTAATCATTTTGGTGAACTTGCCCCTTTTAATCATTCATTTTTTGATTTGGAGTTCATTAAATTCCTAGATCTAGATTGCATTCATTCTTTCATTGCATTTTTCATTAGTGAAATTGCATCTAGGGTTTCTCATATTTAGTGAAATTGCATTATGGTTTCTTATATTTGCATTAGTGTAAGTGCATATAGGTTGCATTTTTTACTTTTTTGCATCATTTCATTTTATTCAAAAATTGAAAAGTGCATTTCTCATCATTATAATTGTATTTAGAAACATTCTTATTGCATTCAACTTTGCATTCAATTGCCTGTCACTAGTTAATTTTCCTTTCCTTCATTTACATAGTTTTTTGTTTCTAAACATGAGCATCCTAAATATGCAATATTTTGAACACTGTAGACAATCCATAATTTATTTATTTTTCAAGAAAAACCTCTCCTAGGAATAAAATTCCCTTCCTACCTTCTTAGTCCTTCTTAGGGTTTCTAGTTTAGAACCCTCTCTCTCCTGTTTGTTGTCTATTTTGGTCAGTGAAACTTTAGAATTTCACTAGGAGGACAAAGAACCCCTTACTAGCATCTTAGTCCCTGTTGACTTTAACTTTCCAAATTTTAGGATCTCCAATTTATTTTCTGTACTTTTGTTGGCTGCCTTCAATTTTTTGATTCAGTTTGCAAATTTTTTGTTGCAATTTCTTTCATTTCAAGTGTGATTACAACCATGGGATATTGTGTTCATTGCACTTTTATTGGTTTATCCCTTGTATGAGCTATAGTACTCGGTGTCCTACTACTAAGAGTGTGGTTAGAAAAAGTGTGAGACTCATGGCATCTCATGATAAAAAAACTCATTATGGATCTTGGGTCATCAAGCTCTCTTACTTTAGTTGTTGGTATTAGTTCACTAGGTATTGACCATACCTTTGATACCTCTTTTGCTATGCCCACCTTACTTGCAAGTGGTATTCCAAGCATTCAAACAATGGTTGATCATATCCCTCAAGAAAACAGAATAAAAATGCATGAAGAGCTAGCTCATTTACAAGATAGCGCGAGTACTAAAAACATTTCTAACACTGTTATACCTACCATTGATAGTATTCAGCGCATGATGGAAATTGATGAAGGACTGGAAGTTGTGTGTAACATAGCTCACATATTTGGAAAGCATCTTCCTTCCATCACTAATGGTTCTCAAGCTTCAAACAATGTGCAAAGCCAAGGAGGAAATCAAAATCCTCCCTCTTCAACCATAACATCCATTCCAACCTATACCAATCCTCAAGTGACCACAATGATTCAACTAACCAGCAATATCCTTCCTACCTCAAACATTTCCACTAGTGCTCCTTATACCTATGTGGCATCTAATCTTATATCTCCTCCCATAATCAATCCATTCACTAGTCCTTCCACACACATACACACTTCCACCATATTCACCCTCCATCTCAAACCAAAATCAATGATGTTATCATTAACCTCCTCTTGAAAAGACTTTCATCCATTCAACATCAAGTTTGTACAATAAATAAAATTTGAAATGGTCCACCTTCATACGTTGTCAAAAGTAACCTACTATCCTTGGAGATATTGAGAACTCTTGTGCCACAATGTATAGAGATCCCTAGATTTGAGAAATATGGAGGAAAGGAAGATCCTGCTAATCATATCAATGCCTTTACTGCTTTGTGTGGTAACTTTATCCTTCAGGACAAACTTTTTGCTAAACTTTTTCCCCAATCCTTGAAAGACATTGCCTTGGACTGGTTTTCTACATTACTGAATAACTCAATTCATTCATTCAATGAACTTGTTGAATATTTTATTAACCATTTCCAAGTGCATATGGTTCCTGAAATGACATTAGTTGATTTGATGAGATGTAAGCAAAATGAGAGTGAAAAAGTCACTAAATTTATTTCACGCTACCAATAGCTTTATTCCCAAATTAGTGTGAAGATTCCCAATTCCCACCTTCAAAAGATGTTCATAGAAAACTTATAAGGGTGATCCCACAAAGCTGGTTTATAATTTCTAGGAGATTTTGATTTTTGTTGAGATCACATATTCTTAGAAAATATAATGATTTAAGCCTTACAAATTTCCATTTGAAGCATTCCAATTGCATAGGGTTTGATCAAAATACATTAGATCAAACCCCCTTGGATAGAACCCTACTAGTTTTAAACCATACCTATAATAGAGTCTCCTTTCCACCTATCAAAATGTTGATAGAAAAACACTTTTGATTTACTTTTTGGGGGATCAAATGAATTAATTTAAAAATTTATTTTTTGTAAGTGTGTAGTCCTTATTATAAGCTTCCCAAAAAGTATAATTTTAAATAAATTTAATTTAATTATTATATTTATTTTTTATTTCTCATGAATGTAGGATTTTCACCAAAAATCAAGCTCTCTATTCTACACATGTGGACAAATAGCAGATGACAATTTTTTTTTTTGAAAAATATGCATGCACCAGATGTTGAAGTAATTGATCCAACAAAAAAAAAACAATTTTGATACACACAAAAGAAGTTACACGTTATATGGTCATGCTATGTCTAAATTGTAATTTGTTTGACTTCAAAACCTGATTAAAGAAAAAATATTTAATAAAAAACTATCTAACCAAGTTGAAGCACTAGATGTCAGAGTTACAAATCTAAATTCAAAAGAATTAGAATTTTATCCTTCATGGAAAAAAAATTATGTGTTAGACAGTGACTGTCACTTTTTAAAAATGTTGTTTTTTGAAAAAAAATAGTTTTTGAGGGAGATGAAAAAAAGAAGTGCAATCTGATTCCAAAATTTTTGAAAAAAATATATTTAGAATCTATAGACAATGTAATGAAACTCTAGTTTGCATCATCTTGAAATTCCTCATGGTTTAGCCGCTATAGGTTCCCAAAAGTGAATATTTAGTTAAAAAAAATTATTTCAGTGTCTAACAGTTTGGCCAAAAATTGTAAACCACTATTGTGGAATCACCCATAAAGTAAGATAAGAGACAAGCTCACCATGACGAAATCCCCTCCCTTCATGAATTTATGCACTTGCCTTCGAGATTATCAGAATTTCATAGGTAGTAATGAACCAAAAACCACCTCTACCTATCCTAAAAATTCTGAAGCTTTAAATTAAAACACCTACTAGCCTTTCAAAAGACAAAATAAAATTTTGCTTAAACTAAATTCCACCTCTCAACCTACCCAACTAGTTGATATCCAAGTAGCTGCTATAAAGAAGAGTAATCCTTATATCTTTGGGGATCTGTGAAGACAATTTAAACCCTTACCTGATACACTTCACAATATCCTGACCCAACTATTAAACAAAAACATGCTTACCTTACCTCTCATTCAACCCCTTGACCCTAGCAAGCTGTTACCTCTAAGCTTCAGAAACAATGCCTATTGTGCTTATCACCAACAAAAAGGACATGATACAGAACATTGCCAGCATCTTAAACATCTTGTGCAAGACCTCATTGACTCTAATCATATCCAAATTGGAGGTGTGAATGAAAAAGGTAATAAGTCTGTAGCTCCTCCCAATCAAAACTTGTAAATATTTACCAATCTCATGCCCAACCATAATATTTCATTTGTTAAGGCTAGTGAAACTAAGCCTAATGTGATGAATGTTCACACGGATGATGAGAATATGAGCAATAATGAACAAAGTCCCATAGATGATGATAAATAGAGTCCTATTGATACTAATGATCAAAGTCCTATTAATACAATGATAGGAGTGGTTTACATCGAGCCTTGTAAAAAAAAACCCATAATGTCCACTAACATTACCTTCTCTTGAAAAGAAACAATCAAACATGCACTTGGTGGTCCTCTTTACATAGTCGACAAAATTAATAACAAGCCCACTCCTGGTATTTTAATTGATCCTGTCTATGGAGAGAATGTGATCACAAGAGAACTCTTATATGTGCATGAACTTACTCAAGATAGATATGATAAACTGAAAGCATGGATTAAAACACATGATGGTTTTGCTTGTGCTACGATGGGCTCGTTCACACTCCCTTTACAAGTTGGACCAAAGAAATTAAATGAATCATTCTCTATCATATCTAATTCAGACCAATTTCATGTGAAGTTAGGATACAAATGGTTTCATTGTATGAATGTGGTCCAATCCATTGTCCATAAATGCTTAAAGTTTCCAGTCGGTAATGAAATATTCACTATGAACCATAGTGGCTTTATACCTCCATCTTCCCATGGAAATTTTTCCTTGATTATTTTTGGCCTGAGCCCATGGAACCTATAAGATCTCTTGAAGACTTCTTTTTCCTATCCTACCAAATGTTCAAAGTGAAATGCATAGCCATATCATCCCTTGAGAATTTGCTTCCACCCATGATTGAACCTCCACCCCTTCAAGAAAACAATAGTGAGCCTAAAGTCCTCCCAACAAACCAAGATCCATCCATGAAAAATCCTTTGCCGATTTCCTATAAAATGCCAAGAGAAAGCCAAACAAGTCTTGATCCGCCTCCTAAGGAAATTTATAAATCCAAACAGAAAGTGGTTGAACAACCTTCCATGGTTTCCTCCATTCTTCCCTTGCAATAAGAAAAGGAACCTATGATTGAAAAACCCACTCCTACACAAACACAACTTGAAAACCATAATAAAATGAACAAAAATGCTAGAGAGCATAGGCATATATGTCATGTAATTGCTTGAAAGTTGAATGAAGAGAACAAAATTGAAAATCAAAATAAGAACTTGACATTCAGATTGGGAGTGGAATCAAAGATCACTGTACAATCATCACGAAGCATTAGATATTCTATATGAGTCTTGTTGTTATGAGAGGGATCTTGATAGCCCATCCCCTTTTTTTTTTTATCCATTGGTTTTTTCTCTAAGAGTTGATGATTTTCATGTTTGCTTGTTGTGTCAAATCCTTTTTTTCTCAAGATGATGAAGCCTTTGCCATATGTTTCTTCGAGGTTGATGGGAATATTTGTCACTTTGTTATCATAAAATGGTTGAATGTTTGCTTGCTTAGAAGAACCTGGTTCAACTATTGTAGGGAACTTAGCCTATTCAACTTTTGTTTCAGGATGTAAGTAACCGAACATCTCAAGAGGTGATATGGTAAGAAGATTTGGTTGGTTCATGGATGGATAAAAGGATGCATTAGCTTCAAGGCCATCAAGACAATCATTTAGGAACTTATTCACGCTGTCAACATCATGAGGAGGAGATGCATTAGGAGTTGAAGGAGCATGAGTGAGTTCAATGTCATTAGGGTCATTTCCAAAGGCACAACTTGACATATCTACTAAGGATTTTAATGACATCCAAAGCTTATTAAAACACATATCCATGATGCAAATTTTAGATTCTAAACTATGCAACAATGTTGTAAATGCACTTTTGATTTTTAAGCAATGCACAAGATGAGTGAAATTCAACTAGACGTAATGAATTGAATGAAACAAAAAATCTTCAAATTGAAATAGAGAGATAAAAAAAACAAACAAGAAATCATAAAATGAAGATTGAATTCTAGAAAATGTAGTGCAAAATGTGCAAAGGGACTGATTCACTCAAGGTGGCGAATGAGTCCTGGTACTAAATTTTTTGAAAATTTTCAAAAAATTTAAGTGAATTTTATGCTTTTTATGTTTTCTTATGTAAATATGAGATGCAAATGCAGAATTTTACTGATTTTTAATGAAATTAAGTGCAATAATGCAAGATAAATGAGCTTTTCACTAATGCAAATTTGGAAACCCTAGAATGCAAATTAATTAATGAAAAATGCAATGTAATGTTATTGAAAGCTAAATATAGGATGTAAATGCAATCCAAAATAGAACTATGATGTTCAAAAGTTGGGTTCATCAAAACATGGACACTGAAAATGGATGCTTCACTTCCTTGTCCATGAAATGGGTACAAGGAGAGGGATTTGATTTCACGATATACACATTCAAGGAAACCTTAGAGATATCAACCCAATGAAGGATATGAGAGATTTTACTATAAGGAATCATGGGAGATAATTGAGACAAGAAAGGGGTTCACCACCAAGTGTAAACTTGGAAAATATAAAATGTTCAAAAACACAGTGTGATATGCAAAAATACCTAAAAAATGCAAGTAGAATGTAATAGAAAATTATGAAACTAGAAATGTGCACCTAAAAAAATTGTTGGAGATGGAATGGAGCTCTAGGATCCTAAAAAACTATTGTTTATGCTAACTGGGACTCATATGCAGAGTTGGGAAAATTAGTCTAGTTTTTGGAAAATTGTGTCGAAACAGGTTTCATCCAAAAGGGTACTTAGATCTACAAAAATCCTATTTAAGCCTGGGAAGTGGGACTCATTCACCAATAGTGGTGAATCATTCCACTTTTGGATTTCTAGAAATTCGAAGTGGGATTTTGTAGCTCTAAGTCTACTCTATTATTCTTGATAAAGATTTGGGTCCAAAACTGCCAAATTTAGCCTGTAGTCCTTCTCTAACACTTGTTTACAACTTTAAAAACTTTGAATTGCTTCAAATGGCAACTTGCTGACAACTTTTCTGGTGCAGGAGCACCTAAGCCTTGTTTGCAAATTTGATCATTTGTTAGGTTGGTCAGTAGGTGAGTCTAGGGAATGTTGGGTCTTTTGAGTCTATTTAATTTAAATAAGGTCTAATAAGACCATTTGATATGTATTTGGGTGATTTTAGGGTCATTGGAGTTAAAATGTAAAAAGTTGCAAAAAATGTAAATGTTGTCAAGCAAGAAAATGCAACAAATGTAACTTTTTGGGAATATGAAGAGTCATGGTATTCCAAAAGTTAGTTAAGTTCATTGGTTGGTTTGAATATGAATATAATAGCTATAAAATCCTCCAAAAGGCTCGGATAGGTGGTGAAGAAGATTTGTATTGAAATCACTCATTCAAAATACAACATTTTTGTATAATTTTTACTAGTAATCTACACTTTTCAAGATCTGTACGGCCCGTATAGTATTTTTCATGCTTTGAAATTCATTTGATCCTATATGAGTATGTTTTAAATTCCATTTTAATGAAGTTTTAGTTTCTTATATTGAGATTTGAGGGAGATTTCACCATTTTCCTGAAACTACCTATTTAAAGCTAGTCAAGGGTTTGATAGGAGTTTAAATGATGTTTTGAGTCATTCTACCTATTGTCATGATCTATAACTTAGTGGAATGACTTAACTTATGATAGGTTAGGTGTCCACATGGTTATGTAGGTAGAGTCAAGTTGTTTAAATTGGGGTAATGCCCTAGGGTTGGTTAATGTGTTTTTCCACATGAAAATGGCGGGTTAGGGAAGGGTTTTGTCAACTTGTTGAGGAATCTATCAATGTGATGGTTTTGCAACCTTGTGCATGGTATTTAAGAAGTTTTGGATGCATTGGTTGAGTTTGGTAAGCCATGGTGATAATATTTTTGTAAACCCTAGGTTATTTTCTTGTAAAGTGAGGGTATGGTGGATCAATTCCCTATAAGTCTTGAATCTAAGAATAAATGTTAGAACTTTTTGTGTTGTAACGAATTTTAACTCTCTCAATTGAGTTTGGATGAGAACAAAGTGTTTAGGAGGGATCTCCTTTGTAAAAGAGGGCTAATTGAGTAGCCTAAAATAGGGACAGTTTATTGATTCTCAATGTTATGTCAAAGAAACCTCATGTGATCTTCTTATATGTTGTGTGGGGTTATGTAGTGAGTATTTTTGGTGTTTGGTTGGCCTCTGTATGACTTTCTCCAAAAGATATCTTCAAAATTCAGGTTTTGAGGCTACAAGCCTTTTGCTGAGTGTTTGGAATAAGTTGAGAGAATTGTATTGCAAGGGTTGTTTCCTTGTTTGAATTAGGTCAATTTGAGTTGGACAGAGAGTCATCACCACCTTTCTTACATCATTTTCCAATCTTTATGTTTGATAAATCTGCAACGTAGACCTGCAAATCATATGCAAAGAGAGGGGAAAATGTTGTGGGGTTAGTGAATACGGGTTTTCCTTGGTCAAACCCCTTGTTGGTAATTAAACCCTTGAAATGAAATGAAATAGAATAGAGAATGATGAATGAACAAATAATGATGTTGCAACTCACCACACCCTAGCAATAAGGTGTTGTAAACATGTATGTATTGGTTCCAATGGAGGTGGACTTGAAATATTTCTTGATGTTGATGCAATGCTTGCTTGAAACACAAATCCTACATCACAAATGTTAGATCTAAAACAACATGATGCAAACAATCTTTGACATGATGAATGACACTTGAAGAATGCTCTTGATTGCTTGATAATCTACCCTTGAAATTCCTAGAATGCTCTTATGAATGCTCAAATGCTCTTGTGAGCTATATGCATGAATGATCGAATGCTTGATTAGGTAGGATGAAATGGGAGAAAGAACCTTATATTTACACTCAATTGTGCAATAATGCCCAAAATTACAACACTACAGGCCAACCTTAGATCTTGGAGAATAAAAGCTAGCAATAATTTTGAATTAAATTTGAGTTTTGAGTTAAAGTGGACTCATTTTCCATCCTAGGTGAATGGGTACCACCTAAGGGGACTCATTCTCCCACAATGGAGAATGAGTCCCACCTTAGGAATTTAAGGTGGGTTTTTGGATTTTGATATTTTAAATGATATTTATCAGGATTATTCTAAAAAATACACATAAATAATGATTGTGGAGGAAAAATGGGGCCAATTAAAGCATAAGAAATCCCAATTATTAATGAAAAACCTAGAAAATTATGAAAGTGTGTCACAACAGTTTACAACACTTTGAAATAAGGCTTGGTAAATGATTAAAAGAGGTTATTTTATTAACAAGACCCTAGAAATGTGTGAAAGTGTGTTACAACACTTAAGTAAGGTACCATTTCAATCCTTTTACTTCACAAGGGCCCAAGACCTAATGTGAATGTGTTATCCACATTATAGCATTAAATCAAGGCAATATTAATCCAAAAATCACAAGGAGGGCCCAAACAAGTTAGAAAAAGTAGAAGGGTTACTTTTTTAGTGACCACAACAACTATGTCAAATGTTCTCCAATTTGGATAGAAAAAATCCAAATATGACTTTCCCAATCCTTTTGGATGCGTTGGGACACTAAAAAATGCTTAGTACAATAACAAATGCTACAATATCCTATATTTCACAAAACACTTAAGAAATAAGTAGAGGTTATTAGATCTTTGCAAACCCTTTTTGATTCTCTAGATCATTCAAAAATACAAGAGAAGAGAATAAAGGAATTCACAGGATCTTTACATGAAAACTCAATCTCGCAATCAAGAATATATGAACTTAGATTTATGAAAAACAAAAGCTTTGATACCATGTTAGAAATCTAAAATAGATTAAATAATCTAAGGAGCTTTTTAAGAGAAAACTAAAGTTACATAAACTAAAATAACATATGAATCCAAACTAGGACTCTGATTTAATATGCAATGTGGATGTGAAAAACTTTCATTAAGATCTTTCAAGATGAAAATATATAATGCAAAAGATGCATAAAAGATCAATGAAAATACAAGCTAGGTAGTGAGTTTATATAGAATTAAGGAGAGGATGGATGTGAAAAATCCAACCAATAGGAATTAACCACAAAAAGTGGATATGGACCACCAAAAAGTGGAGGATGCCACCAAAATTTGAAAGTCTTACACCCTTTAAGGAAGGGGACACCACATCACTTATCTACTAGTAATAAACTCACTTTATTATCTTAAGAAAGCTTAATAAAAGTGTAGGAGAAACCTAGGACTAAGGGAAAATAAATTAGCCCACAAGGAAAATAAAAACCTACACTAATAGTACTAATCTCTACTATTAGGATTACATGTTCCCTTGAACCATGGAATTAAATATTTTAGGGTCTTAGGATACTCAAGGATAGTAGTTTTGCAAGTTGGATTAAACTATACTTGTAAGCATAAATGGATTAAACAATACAGATCTATTTTTTGGGACATTATTGATTTATTTGATGCACTTTCCATATATTGAAGTGAAATAACTAAACAAATCATGGCTAGTTTCCTAAGTAATATAGTCATAAATCTAGATGAAATTATATTAGAAAAACTTCCAATTAGAATAGTTTCTTTAGAAATGTATTTTGATGGTGTTGATAGCAATATTGCTAGATTAGCCATTGTGCATGAGAAATATTTATAAGAGATTAATTCTAAAATAGATATAGCACATAAAAAGGTTTACATTGGAATAATGATGGGTCCTAAGATAAGGTGTATGCTTATCACTTTTTTAAGAAAGAATAAAAATGTGTTTTCTTTATTATATGATGATTGAAAGGCTTGTAGGGAGGACTTATTTCAACATGAAATTACTCTAAAGCCTAATGCTAAGAAATTTAAACAAAAGAAAAGGCCTATAAATCCCACTATGGCATCTAATATGCAAAAAGAGTTAATGAAGCTGATAGATGGTGAAATCATTAAAAATATAGATTCCTGGCAATCTATGCAATTAACAAGTCTTGTTGATGATCAAGACCTATTCAAATTCTTGTGGTGCATAGACAAGTATCAAGGTTGAGAAATTGGTTTCAAATTTTTTGTAGAAGTTATTAGTGGAATAGAATTTTTTTTTTGGAAAGGAGGTGATTCAATTAAAAAAATAAACTTCCAAAGGGAATAGTGGCTTTAGAAAGGTATTTTGATGGTGTTGATAGTAACATTGCTAAATTAGAATTTGTACATGAGAAATATCTATAAGAGACTAATTATGGCATATATATAGCACCTCATGAGGTTTACATTGGAATAATGATGAGTCCTAAGTTAACGTGAATTCTTATTACTTTGTTAAGAAAGTATAAAAAATGTGTTTTCTTTGTCATATGATGATTTAAAGGCTTGTAGAGATGACTTATTTCAACTTGAAATTCCCCTTAAGAATAATGCTAAGCTATTTAGACAAAAGGAAATACATACAAATTCCACTTTGGTAGCCAAAATGCAACAAGAGTTAATGAAGATTAGGGATGGTGAAATCATTAAAAAAAAAACATTTCACCTAGGTGTCAAAATTGGTTCTTGTGAGAGAAAAATGGAGACATTGAAAATTTTAGGAACCTAAGTATGTTATCCTTGAAGGATAACTATGCTTTGACCAATATGGTAGCCATGTTGTAGAAGGTAAGTATTTGTGTTTTAATATCTATGATTGATAGTTTTTCTAGTTATAATCAGGTGAAAGACAAAGAAAAATAAAAATATAATACTTATTTCACAACACTTTTGGGGACATATGTGTATAGAATATAATTTTGATCTAAAAATGTAAGTGCTACATTTTAGAGAGTTACAGATGTAGTGTTTTTGAAAAGGAAAAAAGTAGGTTTTACAGGGACCTAAAACCACGATGTTCAAACAAACAAAAGATAAGCATAAAAAGTACCAACTACCGAACAACTATCCCAAAAAGGAAACGACAACAACAAAAGACAGCAGGGTCCAAAAAAAGGACCACCCAAAAGAACCAGAAAACCAAACACCACATTACTCCAAATTATTTAGTAATTCTTCAGCTTCTTTTTCAACATTCTGCATATCCTATAACCCCTGCTTAAGGATTTGAACCGTGTGTGAAGAAGTCGGGGTTTTCCTCTTTATGTTTGCTCTGGTACACATCGAAATACCTTCACTGGCCGATTTGCTACCGCCTGTGTTTGCATCCAGATCCACCACCAGCGAACCCTTTTGAATTTTTTCAAGCTTTTCCACCATCGCATTTATGATGATTGTATTATGCCTAGCAATTTTTTGGTTGTTTGCGATAGTGGCCCTTATGTTTTGTCCAATCTTGGACATATTACATTCAATACTTGCTAATCTATCCTCCTATAGTTGCTGTCTTTTCCTCGGAAAAGGAATTTCCTGTTCATCATTATCTCTACTGTCCCAACTGATCTTCTACTCCAGCTCTATAACCTTATTGTTGAGAACAGTAAGATGGCCTTTCAAATCACAAACTTCTTTCTGGGTCCATTTGAGAACAGTAAAAAGACCCTCTGTACTTTTTTCTGCAACACTAACCATTTCCTCAGGCTTGAGCATTTTCAAGGCAGAATTAATTTCCTCCTGAATAGGGGTTTCAAAATGGTCATTCCCAACTTGTCCAGAAGCAGGGGCACTAGGGGCCGATTCCTTACTAACCGAGGGCTTTTCAGAGATGATCTCCATATAATTTCTAGAGTACAAAACAAGTTTCATAACAGGGTTACCTTTAAAACCAGGGGACAAACCTAGAGTGGGGCACCCAGGAGATGGCTGGGGATTAAGACAATGCGGAGAAGCCAAATACGGACTAGGGTACTCATGCAGCAGATGTCGTTTAGGATAAGAAAGTGGGGCAGGATCCTTTAGATTTTTCCGACCAGACAAAGACAAGGGAGCAAAGGTATCAAGGCCAGCAAGAGCACAAACAGGGGGGGCCTGGGGCTCAATTTCCTTACTACTTTCAGTTTCCTCATCATCCAACTCTTCAATATCTATAGTTTTAGGCAGAGCAGGAAGATTTTGAAAATGCTCAAAAATGACCCTAACAAGACCAGGGTGGATAATAGCATTCCTCCTAGGGTTTCTTTCCACATCATCAAGACAATTCTTCAAAGAGGAAAATAAATAGAAAGGCAGAGATATACGAACCTTATGACAGAAATGATTCAAAATGGCAAAGTGGTAACCATAGGCTCTGGTAAAGCGTCCATCAACCGTAATATATTTCATGATGACTCTTAAAACTTTCCTCCAAATAGATTTGATAGACTCCACATCAAAGTAACTGTTAGCAACCTTGACCATCTTCACTTTCTCCTTATCTTTTTTGGGAAACTTGATAACCGCTTCATCAGAGAAACGTCAATCATGGTAGAATTTAACACCCTCAGTCGAGAGACCTATTATTTCACCAATTAAGTCCTCACTTAGCTTAACATTCCTACCAAA
This sequence comes from Sequoia sempervirens, assembly GCA_007258455.2. Lineage (NCBI taxonomy): Eukaryota > Viridiplantae > Streptophyta > Pinopsida > Cupressales > Cupressaceae > Sequoia > Sequoia sempervirens. The sequence continues at coordinate 255,535,737 of VDFB02075321.1, read as the reverse complement.
CAACACGATCTCTCCATTTTTCCAATTTTTGACAAAATAGTCCAGCATATCTTCATCCGTACCATGGAGCTTTTCCATATAAGGGACTAAACCTCCCTTTTCAATTCTTTCCCATGCTTTAGTATTCTTTCTATGCTCCTGGAAATCACTCGGCTCCACACGTTTTCTTTCTCCACCCATAGTCAGCCCACTATAAAACCACTCAGAACAGTTGCTTTGGGTCCCGTTTAGGCAATTTCTGTCGAACACCCAGAAAGCGTGCCACAAACTCTTCTTGAAAAAGAAAGTGACGTCAGTCCCATGAAATCTAATGAAATTGATGTACTGGATCTTTATCCATTTCATCATGACTAAGATTGCCTTCTCTCCCATGCACTGAATCATAATAAATTAGCGCTTTCACTTCATTATGGAGGTTGTCATTCTTCCTCCATGTGTTCTCCCCACCTTTCTTAACCCCTTCATTGGCGAAGAAATCTGCCACCATATTGGCTTCTCTATAGGCGTGTGAAACTTTCACTTTTTCAAATTTCCTTAATAAAGCTTGCGTGTCTTCAATCCACTTTTTGATGGTCCACGAGGGGGGGTAAGCCCAAGAATACTATTTTTTATATTCAAAGAATCACCCTCCAACCACAGATTTTTTGTGTTGATCTTGACGGCTAGGCTGACAGCATGAAAAGCCCCAACAGCTTCCACAACATGGTTAGTTTGAATTCCAATGTCCATAGCAAAAGCCACAATAAAGCCCCTGTATTGTCCCTTAAAACACCCCCACTGCCAGATTTACTTGGGTTACCTTTAGCCGCACCATCAAAGTTGGCTTTAATCCAACCCAAGGGCGGCATAGACCAGATAGCATTATCTCTCCCACAAACTCCAGATTTAAGAATTTTTGTCCCACTTAAATTTGAATTCCACTTTTCGGCTGTAGCAACATCAAAGGGAGACCATATAGCTTTCTCAAACATTTTTCCAAGAATTAAAGATAAAATTTCCTTTATTGCTCTTACAATTTTAGCATACACGTCCCCTTCCATCATCTCTTTATCCCTGAAAACTCTATTGTTCCTTTCTTTCCAAATATTCAAAGAAACAAAAGGAAAAATGAAAGACCATAGCTTTCTCACAAACGGAGTTTTTGAAGGAGCTTTCCATTGAATGAAGAAATCTTCAACAGAATCAGGGAAAACCCACACCACCTCAAGAAACCCCAATAATTTATCCCAAATATTTGACACATAAGGGCAATGGAGAAAAAGATGATTAATAGTCTCAACTTCATTCCTGCACATATAACACCTATTTGGTAATTGAATTCCTCTTTTTCCAAGATTGTCCAAAGTGAGGATCTTATTCTGTAGCATAATCCAATAGAAAATGTTGATTTTCAGGTTCAAATGATTAATCCAAGCCTTAGCCCAGAAAGGAGGATGCTCCCTCAGACTGTCTAACAGAGAAGTGGCAGGGGCAACTGAAAATATACCAGATGGGTTATCTAACCAAACAGCAAGATCCTCCACCTGGTGTTGAGCTGGTCTAAGGGCTCTAAAAGCTGACTAAATAGGACCCAGATCCAGACTGATGGTCATCAAATCAACCCAACCTCCATTACTCCAATAATCTTTAACTAAGACTCCAAATTCCTTTTTGCAATCATTCATCCATTTACTATAGTTCTCTATTCTAATTAAAGGATCTTTAAATAGCCATCTGTCTTCCCAAAATCTGACTAAATTTCCATTTCCAATCAGCCATCCAATTCCCATTTCTAAAAGCTTTCTTCCTTTACCCATATCATTCCAACACATAGACCCACAAGGTAAAGAAGAAGAGTTTAAAATTTCATTTAAAGACTCATAGTTATTGAAATATTTTGCTTTTAAGATATCATGCCAATATCCATTTAATGTAAGAGTTCTCCAAAGTTGTTTAGCAAGAAAGGAAACGTTCAAAACTTTAATTTTCCTTAAACCCAAGCCCCCCCTTGATTTGGGTCTACAGACCAAATCCCAACCAACAAGTGGCATTCTCCTTTTGTCCTCAACTCCAGACCAAAGAAACCTTTTCTGAATTTTTTCAATGGCCTCAGCATATTTGGCAGGAATTTTAAATATACTAAGAGCATAAGTAGGAAGATTTTGCAAAGAAGCCTTAAGGAGCTGGACTTTTCCAGCTTGACTTAGAATAGCTCCTTTCCATCCTGATAACTTCTTATTGAATTTTTCAACCAGAGAAATCCAGAATGAATCTGGAGGTTTAGAGAAAAGAGGTAAACCAAGATAAGTTGAAGGAAGAGACTCAACACGGCATCCAAGAATTCAGGCAAGTTTAACTTGTCTATGCTCCGGAGTGTTGATGAAAAATATTGAACTCTTAGCCCTGTTGACAACTTACCCAGAAGCAGATTCATATAGATTCAAGATTTTTTTAAAAGTCTTAGCTTCCGTCACCGTAGATCTTCCCATAAGAATAGTATCATCAACAAATTGCTGGTGAGAGCAAATAAGAGGAGAAGAAGAAGGTCTTAAGCCAACAAGGGATCTTTGATCAATAAGATTTTTAATATTCCTGCCTAAACTCTTAGCCAAAATGGTAAAAAGAATAGGAGAAATAGGGTCTCCCTGTTTGAGGCCTCTGGATGTCTGAAAAAACCTTGATGGTGATCCATTCACAATGACAGCAGAAGTTACTGTCGAAACAAGCTGGTTCACCAACTGAATGACTCTGTTATTAAAACCAAACTTATCCATAATTTTAAATAGGAAGGCCCAATCAACCCGATCATAGGCTTTAGAAATGTCAAGTTTAAGAATAAACCCTTTAGTTTTTGACATTATTAACGAATGTAAGTTCTCATGAACAATAACAACAGAGTCCATAATGTACCTACCTAGCACAAAACCATTCTGCTATGGGGCAATAATTTGGGGTAGCACAGAAAGCATTCTTGAGGTCAACACCTTTGAGATAATTTTGTAAATGGAATTACACAGGCCGATTGGCCGAAAAGCTTGAAACTCTGAGGCTCCAAGTTTTTTTGGAATAAGGACCACAAAAGTAGCATTCAGTTCTTTCAACAGATGTCTTGATCCAAAGAATTCCTTGACAGTGTTCACCACATCCGTTTCAATAATTTCCCAGAACATTTGGAAGAAGAATAATGGAAAACCATCAGGTCCAGGAGCTTTGTTACTCAAAGGAAAAGACAACTTTCCTTATTTCAGTTTTGGAGGGTATAGCAGTGATTAAGGAATTTTCATTATGACCAATCACTTGAGGTATTGCTTCAATCATAGAATCTTGAGCTTCAGTAACAATCTCTCCATTACTCGAAAGAAGGTTTCTAAAGAAAAGGACATCTTGTTCTCTAATATCATCTTCCTCCTCAAAACTAGTCCCATTAGAGACAATAAGATTGATTCTATTAGCAGCCCTGTGTTTAGAAGTAGTCAGATGAAAAAATCTGGAATTCCTGTCACCCTCAGTCAACCAGGACACCCTAGACCTTTGCCGCCAAAACACTTCCTCTTTAGCAATGATATCGTGCAGTTGAATAAGGAGTTCATTTTCCTTTTCTCTAAAATTGTCAATGTATCCCCATTTCTGGATTTTGACTTGAATCTCCTGAATTTTACCCTGGATTTCTGTTTTAGAACCAAAAAGATTACCAAAAGCATCCTTTTTCCATCTTCGCACATTAGTTTTCACTTCCTTTAATTTTTTAGCAACCCTAAACATAGTTGTGCCAGAGATATCTACATTCCACCATCTACAGATTTCCTCAAAAATTCGAGGATGAGAAAGCCAAAAAAATTTGAATCTGAAAGGTAAGTTCTTTTTCACCTTAGTAGGATCCGCAATAAGACGGATGGGAAAGTGGTCAGATCCAACCCTTGACAAGGCTCTCAAAGCACAAAAATAGTTTATAAACCATTGGCCAGAAACCAGGGCCCTATCAAGCCTCACTTGGATCAAGTCAGACCCTAACCTCCTATTAGACCAGGTGTAAGAAGCTCCTTGTAAATCTAAGTCAATCAAAGCATTGTTGTTTATGAAATCGGAAAGGCCGGATTTACTTTCCCAATTGATTTGAGATCCCCCAAATTTCTCATCATTCAGAAGGGGGGTGTTGAAATCACCCATAACCAACCAGTTTTCATTAGCAAAACATCTTCGAAAACTTGATAACCCAAGCCAAAAAGAGTTTCTAGCCTTCTTACAATTCGGAGCATAAACATTAGATTGGATCCAACAAAAGTTGTCTCTAATGTGAGTAAATCTAGTGGCCACCACATTACCATTCTCCATTAAGGGCTCACCTTTAATAATTAACTTGTTCCAAAAAGTAACTATACCCCCCGAAGCACCCGCAGAACTATTACCATGAGCCCCACAGTGCTGAAATTTTTAAGATTTTCTACTTTATCTTTAGGCATTTTAGATTCTTGAATAAGGAGAATATCGGGATTGTGGTCCCTAACAAAATTTTGCAAAACATCCTTTTTATGATGACTATTCAGCCCTCTTATATTCCAAGACATTATTTTCATTTCTTACCTGGGGATTGAAGTATCTCTGGAATGGTCATTTGGATGCCATCCGCAATATCCTGTAGGCTACCTTGCTCCCTTTGCCATTTTTCAGATTTTCTTCCCAAGCAGGGCTTGGACGTCCCACAATCGGCCTTGGCTCTAGTCCTTGTTACCACACCACTTGAAGTTTCCTTCATTCTCTTTTTTTCCTCCTTTTTTTCCTTTTTGGATTTTGAATGTGATATCACCTCCTCCCACTCGGTTTCATCTTGGATTTCCATTTCTCTGCCTAGTTCCCCATCCTTCTCATAATATAATATCTGGTCCCAAGGGAGGGTATCCATTAAACCATTCTTGGTTTCTAAAGTTTTATGCTTTAGTGTTCTCAGATTCATGCTTTGACTTTCAAAAGTATCCTTCACAACTTCCATATTGGCTATCTCCTTATCCTGACCCTTGTTGGAGCAAGGGTTAATACAAGGAGAAAGAAAAGGGGTAGGAATTCCTATTTCCAAGAATAAACCCTTAATGGGTATATCCTCTAGCCCAGGGATATTCATACTTCCAGTCGACATTAAAGTTAAAGATAGAACAAAACCCGAAACATCATTTCTGGATACATCATTCCTCAAAGAATCTCGGCCTTCCTTCTCAGAGGGATTTCCTTCCCCTCTTACCTCAAAAGGTGATACCAAATCTTTCAGATCCTTAGGAGCCTGAGAACAAGTGCCATCAAACTCAGGACAAGCATCCTTGTTTAGGCCATTATGGATCTCCTTTGAATCTTGTGGAAAGGTATTTCCCTTGAAGTTCTCCTTCTCATTTGGAGCAGGAATATTCTTCACCTCCTCTGGCTTTTTTATCGAAACATTCTTGGTGCTAGCCGCTCTCTCTTTTTCATTTTTATTATTTAGAGGACATTTCTTTGCCCAATGCCCAAATTTTTGACATTTGAAACAAACAAAGGGTGTTGTTTCAAATTCAATAGCTTGCTTCCAAACTCCTAGCTTAGATTGGATGTCAATCAAAGAAGGAAGATCAGCATTTTGTGAAACCCCAACACATATTCTAGCAAAGACCAAACGCTTTCTTGCCGCAGTCATTGAGTCAATGGACAGAAGTTCACCAAAAGAACTAGCAATCCCATTGAAGATATTAGTATTCCAGTACTCCAAAGGAAGACCAGGCAATCTAGCCCAAACTGGCACCATTTCGAAGATTGAATCAGATAGATCTACCCTAGAAGACCATTTCTTCAGGGCCAAGGAGGACTTTCCGATAATCCAAGGACCACCACTACGAACAGCTCTAGAATCCTCATTACAGGAAAACTAAAATGCAAAGAAACCCCTTGGGAGCGCCGCAATCGAAAATAGACCACTGGTTTTCCATTTTTTTTTAACAAACTCCCTTACCACTTCAATATTGGGCCTGGGACCCAAAAAATTTCCAACCAAAACATTCTCCATCCTAGCAATATTATGGTCTATGATTTCGTCTAGCACATAAATAGAAAACTTTCTAGACCTCGGATCAGAGAGGATACGCATGGGGGGAAAAGAGCAATTATTATTTGGCTTACATCCAAATAGCGAAGACCACGACTTACCTTTTTCATCCCCCCCGACCATAAAATCCACACCAGCTTTGGGAACAGAAGATCCAACCTTTCCACCTGGATCCACCTGGACTTTATCGTGGACGTCCTTTTCATCAGGATCCGCTTCACCTTTATCAGAACCTGAAGAAGAGTTCTTGTTCCCCTGAGATTCCCTCGAACCCCCACCATCTGCTCTGTTCAAATATTCAAAACCTGTTTTTTCCCGCTCACTCGCTCTAGTTCCCGCTCCCGTCATCGCTCACAATATGGTTTACTTTTTAGTTATAGATGCAATGTTATCATATTTAACTAGCATCATTTTGGTAGTCAACCAAGATGACTTAATTGCTTTTCAAAAAAAAAAAAGACCACTCCATGAATTTGGAGGTTTTTTTTTTTCTTTAGAATATCTAGAATTTAACTAAATCCAAAGAAATGCATGTTTGATGTGACATAAGATAGTTTTCCATATTGTTTCAAATGAGGGTATTAAGCTTGACCCTATTTTTTTTGTATTGACATAATACCTCAATGAAGAAAAGGAATTTAATCATTGTTCCGTAAAATTTATTTTGTCAAGACATTTGTATCAAAATTTACTAAGAAAACTAAAGCAACCTCCCAAATGTTTAAGAAATGTGAAAAAATACCTAGGGGACAAGAACCTACAAAAGCATTCAAAGAGATAAATGAATCAATTAAGAATGAACTAGTATTGAAATCGCCATATTTCTTAAAGCCTTTTGAGTGGTTTTCTTTCTCTTCTTTCTATCCAATAGTTGTTGTCTTACAACAACATAATGAAGATGGATATGAACATCTAATTTTATTTCTTAATAAATCCCTCCAAGTAGTAGCACTAAGGTATGATGCCATGGAAAATAAAGCATATGCATTAGTGAAAGCTATGAATTTTTTATGACATACTTGGTGCAAAAAAATTTATTGCATATGTTCTAAATGTTACTATGAAAGGTATTACTTCACAATAAGATGTTTCATGAAGAATATGTATATGGATTTATAAGATCTAAGAACTCAACATAGACATTCAAATGAAAAAGTTAGCTTGAGGCCAAGGGTTAGCTAAGCTCTGTTAGAATTGTGAAAAACCATAAAACCATGAGCCATAGGATCAAACAATGAACAAAGACACCTTCCACATAAGATATCTACAAACAATATGTGTAATATTCCTCATCAAGAAAAAGTTATAAAAGTAAGAGACTGTCAAAAAGATATTAAATCTCGAGAGATAATTACAATGACAGTTTAAATTTATATAGGAACAAAAACCTAGAAAAATAAAAGAACTTCTAAGTTTAGCTTAAGTGAAATGTGAATAAATTAGACTAATATTTAATTTAAGATTAATAAATTATTAGATAATGCATGATTACTCTATGAACCCCCCTTAATATGAACTTATGGAGTAGTTAAAAACCCTAAAAATAAAGAACGCATGATGGGTCCTAGCAAGCAAGTCCTGGTGAGCTAACCATGTGCAAACAAAAGATCTCTCAAAACTAGAGAGAAACTATAAAACCACAATGGGAGAAAATCCTCTCCAAAAGAGAGAAAGGCAATTGAAGGACTGTAGAAGCCTCCCAATCAAGGTCTAAAGTTTTAAGAATCCTTCAACCGATACGATGTCCTAGAAAAGAGGATCGTGTAGAACATCGTTGAAGCACAATGAAGTTGTAGACTGGTGTTGAATGACAACTAATATGGTGTTGAAATGAACCTTGTCTAAAACAATATGATCAAGATCAAGATAACAAGAATCTACATGAGTGCCCTAATGACACTACTCGAATTAGATGACAAATAAAGGAAAACATCTATAAATTGAAGATACAAATGTGAAGATCCAAGGAGACTATAATCTACATGAGTGGGTATGTGCAAGATCATCATGGGCCAAAAAGTGGTAATATGATGGGTATGTGGCTGACGACTTTTTTTTACCCAAAATTGATGAAACAAAAAGGGTTTTTAAAGGAGATTCTCAAATTTCCACCAATATAAATTATGCTTTACTTTGAATTTAATAAGTAATTATTATTCATTTTCTATTCAAATTATGACTAAAGTCTTGATTGATGGACTGATTGAAAAACATCTATAGCTTTCAAACGGTATCACAATTTTTAAATAAAAAACATGTGTCACATTCTATGCTTCACATACTATAGGATTAAAAAAAGAAAAAATGAATTTCATGAAGTTTTGACCAAGTTAAGGTGGTCAGACATACGAGTTTTTCATATTTTTTAAAATTTGTAATAAAAAATCATAATTAATTATTTACTTAGAAAAAAATTATAAAAAAATATGTATCACATCGGGACATGAGTTGTCTACTTATATCTACAATATTATAAAAAAATATTATCATTTTATTGTGGTTATGGTGGTTAGACATACACCTACTTCTTATTTTTCCCTGAAATTTAAGTACTATTGCATTGAAATTTCAAATTTTCACCAAATAGATTTTATTTTTTAAACAAACCTAGTAGTTTAGAAACTAGATTCAATTTGCTATAGATTCTATTCTTAAATATTTTTGAAATAATATAGATAAATTATTCAAATTTTTATGTCAAGTTGCCTAACTCTATTTTTTTATTTTATTGCCACTTAAGGGCCTATTTTTTCTATGATGATCCTGCACAAACTCAAGTGCCCCCAACAAAACTACTCAAATAAAATGGAAAATAAAGGAAAACATATAGAAATCAAAGATACAGGTGGTAAATGAATCCGCATGAATGACCCCAAGGACACTACTCAACATGCTAGATGCAAGTTGAAAATAAAAGTACCAATAGTTTGAAGAAAACTAATCATGAGAGAGACAATGATATACATGAGTGTCCCCTATGATACTAATTTAATTTATAGATGGAAAACAAAGGAAAAAATATAGAACTCAAAGATACAAATGGTACATGAAACTATATGAGTGACCAAAACTGACACTACTCAACATGCATGAAAACTACAAGTCAAAAATGTAGGTACTGGTAGTCTTTGATCAAATAAAAATGAAATTTTTCCTCCAAAAAAAGGAATGCAAGTGTCCATATGGTAAATGATCCATCTCCACGAAATTCATGTAACCAGTCGCTAATGTACACTACATCCAAAAGTACATAGGAACAAGAACTAGATACCTAGATCACTCAAACATGAAACCAAGTAAGAATTAGCACCAACAGTAGAAACCCCCCCATAATGCTAAAAAGGGAGATCTATAATAGGAACAATAAATTTGTGTGAAACCAAGAAGTGCATGTAGGAGAAACAACATACAAATAAAAGTGTGTGCAAACTAAGGCACACTCGCATGAGGAAAGAATCACTAGGATTCACTACTATTATGGAAGGGACACTCACTTGATAAAGGTGTGATGGAAAAAAAAAGGAAAAAATTAACCCCCCAATGCTACTTTATATCATAGTGTGATTACAAAAGGCACAATAGGATGCGCAAAATCACCAAAAAATATACACTAGAATGGCACTTTATCATAGTGCATCTACATAAGGGAATGTGCATGAAAAAGATGTCTACAACTCCCAAATAGGACAAAATACTATGATCACATGAATAAAATCCAAAAATGAATCATCCCGCACAAACGAAAAGTTTCTAGGAGCTAAGATGTCCAAGTATTCCACTAGAGTGCAAAAATTGAATAAAATGTACTTGGAGAGAAATCTATTAAAATTTCATGGATGGAACTTAATAGCTTTGAAAGATAGTTCCAATGCTATTGGAATTGTGAAAAATGGAGAAATTGGTCAAAAGTTATGAGGTTGGGATTAAAAATAGCAGTTCTAACTTCAACAAGTTGTAGAATGTGTTGGGGTTAGAAGGAAAATGTCTAATAGTTAAAGGTAGAATTGATCAATAAAACACACATAAAATTATATCATAAACAAGACAACACATAATTTAACGTGGTTGACCCAATCAGGGCTACATCCACAAAACCGTAACCATCCAATGATTTTATTATCTAGTGCAAAACTTATTGCAATCTTGTGAATAATCGCCTTTTTTTTACATACTATAACTCCAATCCCAACCCCTTATAACAAGCTTTTTAGAAGCTTCTAGAATTAGGGTTTTACAAAGTCATTTTTTCTTCTTTTTTGGTGATTTTTTCATTTTTAGTGACGACGCAAAAAAAATGGTAAAAAAAAATTCTCGGGAGCTATCGCCCTTGAACCCCCACCTGGGGCATAGAACCACCCCGAACCCCAGTGAGGATACATGAAGATTGTATAGTATAGCATGATCAGTCGCCACATGACAACATAATGCACCAACATAAATACTAGGTGATGGGACCCACACCACTAGAAAGTTCACAAAACCAAATTTTTGAAAATATCTTGTTTTCCAAAAAGGGATACCATATGCCCAAGTTATGTCCAACTGAAAAACAACCCCTCCTTTATAGAATTGTGAAAAACCACAAAACCATGAGCCATAAGATCAAACAATGAACAAAGACACATTCCACGCAAGAGATCTACAAATAATATGTGCAATATTCCTCAACAAGAAAAACATTCAAAATCAAGAGACTGACAAAAAATATATGAAAGCACGAGAGATAATTACAATGAGGGTTGAGTGATATATAGGAGGAAAACCCTAAAAGCATAAAAGAGCTCCTAAATTTATCTTAAATGCATGATAATAAATTATACTAGTTAATAAATAATTGAAGATTAATCAATTATTAGCTAATGTGTGATTACTTTAACAAGCTCATGGATGAGCTTAACATTGAATCTACTCAGATAAATCCCTATAATAGAAGGTTGTTTTAAATGAATATAGTCTAAAATTTTCCTTATGCTACATAGAAATAATTACATATGTGCAATGTACATGAACTGACCTAACAATCAAAATGATAATAAAAAGGAGCCTTGAAATTGAAGGATGCCAATTATATTATACTAGAGGGTAATCTTTATCTAAGAAATAGGGATAGTGTCATGTTGAAATAGTTTGATCAAGAACAAGATTCCATAGCACTAATTAGACTACACAGTTGATTATGTGGGGCCATTTCACAACAAATAAGGGTATGTGCAGGATCATGATGGGCCAAAAAGTGGCAATATGATGGGTATTTGTAGGGGTATGTGGCTAATGACTTTTTTTTAACCAAAATTGATGAAATGAAAAGGGTTTTTAAAGGAGATTCTTAGCTTTCCACCAATATAAATTATGCTTCACTTTGAATTTAATAAATAATTATTATTCATTTTCTATTTAAATTATGACTAAAGTCCTTATTGATAGGTTGATTGCAAAACATCTATAACTTTCAAATAGTATCACATTTTTTGAATCCAAAACATGTGTCACATTCTATGCTTCACATACTATAGGATTAAAAAAAGAAAATTTAATTTCATGAAGTTTTGACCAAGTTAAGGTGGTCAGACACATGAGTTTTTATATTTTTAAAAATTTGTAATAAAAATTCATAATTAATTATTTACTTGGAAAAAATTACAAAAAAATATGCATCACATCCGAACATGAGTCCTCTACTTATGTTTAAAATATTATAAAAAAATAATATCATTTTATTGTGGTTAGGGTGGTCAGATAGACACCTACTTATTTTTTCCCTGAAATTTAAGTACTACTTATTGAAATTTCAAATTTTCACCAAATAATTTTTTTATTTTCTAAATAAACCTAGTATTTTAGAAACTACATTCAATTTTCTAGAAATTATATTCTTACATATTTTTGAAATAATATAGATAACTTATTCAAATTTTTATGTCAAGTTGCCTAACTCTGATTTTTTTGAATTTTTTGCCACTTAAGGGCCTTTTTTCCATGATGATCCTGCACATACCCATAATACAACCCACAAGATACTTAGAGTAGGTTTTGGTAGCCAACTCTCTTTTCTAACTACACAAAATTAGTTATTAAATATGATAGATGCTAGAGATTATCTGAAAAGGTGAAATATTTAATAGTGTTTCCTTTAAGTCCTATGAATGCGTACCCTCCATTTCAACAATGCGATATTCACTCTTTTGGTGAAATCGTAGAGAATCCTAGTGGTGGATACGGATAGATTATTGTTGCTATAGATTACTTAACTAAGTTGATTGAAGAAATCACCACTAAAATGCTACCAATAAAGTTGTTATTTAATTTATCATGGAATAAATAGTTGCAATATTGGTGTACCAAACAAGTTAATCATAGATAATGTTATGTGTTTCATATTAAAATAATCCATTGACTTCTATTTTGAGTGTGGGTTGACTTATCCTATTTTTCTACTTATCATCTGCAAGGAAATGGACAAGAATAGTTGAGTAATAAATTTTTTTTAAATATAATCAAAAGAATGATTGGAAGGAATAATAAATATTAATATTTAAAGCCAAAGTTAGCTTTGTAGCCTAACAAAGTAACTATTAAGAAGTCCACAAAAAAATGACTTATGAACTAGTAAATGGTATGGATGCTAGACTACTTATAGATAATTTTCTCCTAGATTATAAGTTTATCCAATATAATGATAAGGATGTTTCAAATACCATGATGTTTAGAACTAACCAAATAACAAAACTAGATGATTCTAGAAGAAAATCCCAATCCATCAATTTGAGAAAACAACAAAATGTTCAATATTTAGTTGAGAAAAAGTCTTATGATATGATATTTAATACCAATTATCTTGTGTTGATGTTGAATCTAAGGTTTAATGATAATTGAAAGCATGAATCATTTGATCCATTGTGGATAGACCCATATACCATTAGTCATACTAATGGAGAAGATTACTATTTTTTGGAAGATATGAATGGAAATCTACTAGAATTTGTAGTGCATGGAAAATTCTTCAAACTATACTTTTCACAAGACCTGGGTTATAATTTCCATGTACACTTTCTATATTTGGATAGTACTTTTTACTTTGTTGTGTTTTTATTTCATTTTTATTTTGGTTTATTTTTTGCATCTAGTCTACTTCCCAAATATTTTTGAGAATCTTTCCATACTTCACTGAAGCATGCATCCTTGAACATGCACCACTATTGACCATCTTTCCAAAATTTTAGGGTTTGAAGGTGTTTGCAAAATTTATTTTTTATTTTATTTTATTTAAAAACCTAAACCCTTTCTCTTGGTTTTGTAACTTTATGTTCTATTTGGTCATCCCATCTTGAACTCTTTATGTTGCTCCTACATATTCTTCTAATTATTTGGTTGTTGGATTCCAATTCATAGTTATCATTTTACCTTTTTTTATCATGTGTGTTAATAAGTCACTTTAGTCATTTTATGCACTTGATAGAATGGTCCCCACTAATATCTATTTATCATCCACATGTCAAGATTCTATTGCATCCCATTTTCTTAGTCCATCATAGTTTTAAAATTCCTAATCCTTATAAACTTGTAACAATTGTGCACTATATTGACATGTGGTGATGCCTATAAAGTTTTTATTATGTTGCACAACCTCTTTGAATTCCGTTTTCTAAGTAAAGAAATGAACTCAATACTATGGTCTAGATAATATGTTTTACGTAGAGTATGGAAGGAATTATGTCAATAATAAAACTTAATGCAAATTTGTTTTAAAATTTTTATTACATGATTTTATTTTTTATAAAATAAAATATTTTATATTTTTTCTAGAAGTGAGCCAATATACTAAGTTCTTAGTGAAAAATGTTTGTAGAGTTTGTATACATAGAGTGTAGCCCAGTTGAAGACCTAGTGTAGTACTTTTTATCTGTTTTGACAATGTATTAGATATGTAGGAATATATTTCTTAGTCATACAAAGTAAAAAATGTGAAGGATTTTTCCATATTTTTTATTTTGACACGAAATACTTATACATTAATCATGAGTTTTATTCAAAATTCTTATATTTAAACATGTGTTGATATGTTTAGGTCTTGACGTTGTTCTCTATGATTTTGGGGTAATTTGAGAACCAATAACTCTCTTTCCTCTTATAACATCCTTAGTTGTTCTAATTTGGATTTATGCCTTATACGATTCATTTGTACATGGATAGATGATTTAATTTAATTTACTTTTAAAATTTTATTTTTCCCTCTTTGGAACCCTTGAATATCATGGAAAAGTTTAATTATTTGGAGCCATTTCTTATATTTACATAAAAAATTGTAGGATTTTATGGTGAATTCCTCAACACCCTAAGATCACTAGAAGAAAACAATAACTTCCATAAAAAATAAAATAGCAGAAATAGCATGCACTATGATTATGGATGCAAGCTTGGTAGATTGAAATGTGATGTACATGTGATGTATTTATTATAAAGGAAAGTTGGGAGATAAGATTAGACAAGATCTTGAAATGTGTCATAATCTTGCATAATGAGATAACTACCTCAACAAATATTAAATGACCTAGAACATAAGTGTTAAATTACAAAAGATAAGATAAGATCTAGTGACAAGTAACAATATCTAGAAAGATTCATATTGAACACAGCTGGATACTAAGAGGGGGTGAATCAGTATCTACAAAAATTTAAACCATTTTAGACCTTAAACTGTTAAGTAATATTCAAAATCAAACTTTTGAAAAGAATAGAAACCCTTAACGAGATCCACAACACTTATTCAAATCATTAATAGTGAAAGATAAGACAATGAACACAGATGCAAAAGATAACACCAAATTTATGTGGAAAACTCAAGAAAAGAAAAACTACAGTGAGAGTTAACACATAATATATGAAGCTCACTGCTTCCAAAAATTATAATTTTGTTTAAGGCTCATTGCCTATTGACTTGTAGACTAATGCCCACAACCTTAGTGCTAGATACAAGTGACCTAAAATACTAAGGTAAACAACCGTAATCAAAGATACAAAGTACAAGGACTTGATGAGATTGACTATCTTAGAGTAGGATAGAAGAAGAATATAAATTTATAACATTTTTCAAAAATACCCTCTGATGACGAAGGCGTTAAATCTCATTTCTCTTCTCTTTTTCACAACTCATTACTTAATTCCATACTTGCACAACATCGCCCCCACACACTCATCTTTCATCTATTTTTTTTCTTGTATTTATATCCTAGGTATGTGCAGGATCATGATGGTCTAAAAAGTGGCGATATGATGGGTGTTTGTAGGCTATATGGCTAACGACTTTTTTTTTACCCAAAATTGATGAAATGAAAAGGGTTTTTAAAGTTGATTCTCAACTTTCCACCAATATAAATTATGCATTACTTTGAATTTAATAAATAATTATTATTCATTTTCTATTTGAATTATGACTAAAGTCCTAATTGATAGGCTGATTGAAAAACATCTATAGCTTTCAAATAGTATCATATTTTTGGAATTAAAAACATGCATCACATTCTATGCTTTGCATACTATAGGATTAAAAAAAGAAAATTTGAATTTCGTGAAGATTTGACCAAGTTAAGGTGGTTAGACATATGAGTTTCTATATTTTTTAAAGTTGTAATAAAAAAATCATAATTAATTTTTTACTTGGAAAAAAATTACAAAAAAATATGCATCACATCTGGACATGATTTCTCTACTTATATCTAAAATCTTATAAAAAAATATTATCATTTTATTGTGGTTAGGGTGGTTAGACAAACACCTATTTTTGTTTTTCCTGAAATTTAAGTACTACTGCATTGAAATTTCAAATTTTCACCAAAGAGATTTTTATTTTTTTAAAATAAACCTAGTAGTTTAGAAACTACATTCAATATAATATAAATTCTATTCTTACATATTTTTGAAATAATATAGATAACTTATTTCAATTTTTACGTCACGTTGCCTAACTCTAATTTTTCTAAATTTTTTGCCACTTAAGGGCCTATTTTTTCCATGATGATCCTGCACATACCCCTCTGCAAGATATCAAAACATGAATTATGTTAGCAAAAGAATAATACAAACAACAATTCCAACAAGTCGTCCGCAAGGTCATAATACAATACTATCCAAAAAGATATAGAGGACCAAAAAAAACTTGTTACATCTTCCAATTTGATCTCAAGAAATTCACACACTTGTGCACAACATCCCAAGTTAGCAACAAGGAAACATGTAGATGAAATGTGTAGTACATAACCAATTGGCCCAAGAACATACATCCAACTAAAATAATTCAATGTGGTTCTCAAAAGTTAGGTCAAAACCCAAATGCATTTTGACACAACTTCATATGATGGTGTAGAACCCTAAGCACATAGTGCAATATAACAACACCTATTGGCCAAACATCCACAAATTTCCCAAAAATCCAATTAAAAAACAATGTAGCACCAAAGAGATCAACCACTTATGTGTATCACAAAGAGATCTTCTATGAACATCCAACAATACTTCCAAATAGTTATTTTATACCATCATGCCAA
Source organism: Sequoia sempervirens (assembly GCA_007258455.2). Classification (NCBI taxonomy): domain Eukaryota; kingdom Viridiplantae; phylum Streptophyta; class Pinopsida; order Cupressales; family Cupressaceae; genus Sequoia; species Sequoia sempervirens. The sequence goes on along the minus strand of VDFB02075321.1, from coordinate 255,519,153 downwards.
AAACAACCACCGCAAACTAAATAGAGATAAAGTACTTCACAAAATGCATAGCCATAATATAGAATATTAATAGATCATCTTGTGGATCACTTCAAAACATGAAAAAAAAACTGAGATACTACACAAGCACTAAGAGCATATCCACCAAGCTACAAGAGAAAAAAAATTGATATGGAGAAATGTGGAGCAATTTTTTGACAAGTCCAGACAACTAGCAAAATTTCCAATACATTGCAAATACCATAAACCTCCTCAACAATTGGTGACCTAGCAATATAGGAGTACAACATCAATAGAACAAAAACAATGAATCCAAAGCCACAAGATCATATCTTCAATATCAGAGGAATGTAGAGCATTCTCCTAAGAAACCTTTAAAGAACCTTTTTGAAACATAAACATTCACCAACTTGCAGAGACCTGAACTTCCTTGCATCAACACATACTTCCTCGAGAAAAATAGAAGAGAGTATACAACATATTAGAGACCATCAGTAATATCTCTCCACCATAAGAATTATGTGCAATCCTCACCTTAATATATCACCATGATGTTATCTCTTCTGACAACTACCATACTTAATTCATCATTAATTTTCATCAAACAAGGCATCTCAACCAACTATAAACATTAGAAACATCAAAGGGATGGAATCCAACCATGAACATATCACCATAGGAAATCAACAAAAATTCTAATGTATACACCAATAAAATCAACATCAATTTCAACCACCAATCTCACAAGCATATGCAATAATCTTTCCAAGTGTTGACCACCAATGCAATAAAGTCACCAAGTGTTGACATCACAAGAGTCTCCTCAAGTGTTGACATTTATAATGACTACCAATGCCAATAATTTCTCCCTTTGGAATTGATGGAAACACACACATACACATTCTCCCCCTTTGACATCAAGGACAAAGGGAAAAAAAATCTCCATTTCGATCACCAACATATTCTCTTGATGTAGAGGAAGGATTAGCTAACTCAAAAAAAACCCAAGAGGTAGATTAGGCCTTGGTTCAAAACTCAACTCCATTGTTGCTCCTAGATTCAGCTTCATGGCTACTAACAAAAAACTTCATAAACAAACTTGGTTCATAAACTTGAGGTAGCATACATGTATGGTAGACCTGTCATGGGTCTTACAACCTTGAATCACAAACAAAATGGGATGACAAACAAACCACAATCAAAGGTATTGGTAGAATGAAGAAGAACATCTATTTGTGAAAACTTTGTGTTGTCATTGATGTCACCATGTTGTTTGAGTTGTTAGTTTGATCTGGTACTTTGAATCAATATGAAGAACTATTTTACATCCTCCAGTATTTTGGTCCGCATATATAGTACATATAACATCTATCTTTGCGGTTTATATATGGTGATCACTACATATATCTACATCTATTTTATTTTTTGCAGAAGGTGCCTAAATCTTTATATCAAAAGTTATGAGTATCACAATGTTGATTCTAACAGTGTTGACTAGTTAAATCATAGACTGGTGTTGGCATTTTGGTCTACAATCCTTTGTGGTTGATTGTTTATGCTTCCGGGTTTGTGAAATTGTTTATGGATATTGGAAGCTTGTAAGTTCAAAATCTTGTGTTCTCATGTTCTCATATGGTGAGTTGGCATTATTCTATTGATTACATTTTTTTATTAGGTCTATCGCTGGCCAGCCTAATGTATAGTTGGTATTGTAATTGATTAATTTATGTTTCATATATATGTGTGACCTATCTTTGGTCCATGCTGACATATTGTTGCACGCTACACGCTTGGATTAGTTTCGAAGAAGATTTGTACTAACTTGGAGCTAACAGTTAGTCTTTTAGTGAATAAAGATTGCATCTAATTAGGCTGACCTAATTGATGCTTGCAGATGAATTGGATATATATGTTGGATAGTTTTGAGATCGAGGGGTGAGAGTGTGTGTCAATCAGATAAAGTGAAAGTAGTATTGTACGCGAGATGCAAAGATGAAATATGTCAAGTCTATTTACTAAGCATTACAAGAACTGAAATAACACTTGTTAGGTGCACTCTTACTAGTTCATTTTGGCTATAAAGACACTTTAGTATTGTAATATTTTTGTAGGTAGTGAGCCTCCTTGTCTGGACATGAGTCCCATCTTGGGTAGTGAGCTCTTTGGCAGTGATTCTTTTGTATTCAGTTTTGGAACTACTTTATATTGCGAGCTGATCCTCACTATGGTTTTTCCCTTATTTGGCTTTCCATGTAAATCTGGTGTTTTCTATGTTATTATTGCTTTCTATTATTTTCATTTCATGTTCACACTTAAAAACAAAATAAAGTGGATTTGAAGTTGATAAGTGTTTAAGGATTGTGATTGAAATTTGTGACAACTGATTCACCCCCCTCTCTCAGTTGTCTTGCGCCTTTCAAAAATTGGTATCAGAGCTTGGTTCCTCTAGAGAAGCCTAATAGCTTGAGGAAGATCCTGAAGATTGAAAAAATGGATGATAAAGAAGAGCTCTAGGCTGCACTTGAAGATATTGACAAGGCCAAAAATGAAAACAATATTTGAAAGAAAACCTTGATGAGGAAAATGAATGTGTCCAAAAATTTAAAGAGAAATTGAAAAAATTGAAAGAAAGACATAGAGAAGTGAGTGAGAAACTGAAACAAGAGATCATCAGATTGAAAGTGCTAATGGAAGAAAAGAAGAGAATTGAGGAATGTCTTAACAAAGTGGTGCAAAGCAAGACTGATGAATGCAATAGACTTGAACAAAAGGTGGTGAACCTAAAGGTAGAATTGGAGAAATCAAAAATCTATGAAAATAGTTTCAAATCTAGCTCTAACAAGCTTGATGAGTTGATTGTAGGACATAAACCAAGTAAAGACAAAGGTGGTTTGGGAAATGAAGTAGGTGAAAGTTCAAAGGATAATCAAAAGAGTCAAAATAAAGGGAAGCCAAAAAGAAATCCAAGAAATTTTGATAGAAGACCACCTATCAGACAACCAAATGCTCAAAGTTACCCATCTTTCAATGGTGTTTTATTTTCATGTAATAAATTTGGTCACAAGGTAGCTAAATGTAGAAGTATATTGAATCATTTTTCTGGTTCCTTCTCTGGACAATGCTTTGCATGCAAGAAATTTGGACATAGAGCTATTAAATGAAGATCTCAGGTGAGGATGATTAGTCAAGTGATGATGAATAGGTTTAATGGAGGTAGAATGATTCAACCTTTTGTTGGCTATTCCTATACATGTAACAAGTTTGGACACAAAGAAAATCAATGTAGATCAAGGGTTAATGGAGATCAAAAAAGTGTTGTTTATTATAACTGCAACAAACCAGGACATATTTAAAGAGTTTGCATAAGAAAAAATGGAAAGTAGTCTACTCAAATAGAGAAGAATGATCAAGTGAAGAAAATTGACAAGAATGAGGTTAAACAAAAAATGAACAAGATATGGAGAAACAAATAAGAGCCAAAGATGACAAATGTGTTTGTGCCCTCATCTAGTGCAGACAATTCCTCTAGGAATTAGACCTAGCATGGTCTTAGGGGGAGCATTAACAGAGAATTGTGTTGGAAGAATGAAGAAGAATGACTAACAATACAGTTTTATGTTGTTATTGATGTCACCATGTTATATGCATTGCAACTGCAAGACTAAGTCATTGTTTGATTCAATATTTTGGTCTAGTATCTAAACCGGTATATAGTTTACATCCTCTGATATTTTGGTCCACAATCCTCCACGGTTGTTAGTTGTTTCTTGTAGTTTTTGGAAATAGTTTATGGATATTGAAAGTATGTATGTTTGGAATCTCTCATTCTTAGGTGTTTGTATGGTGTATCGGAATTATTTTGTTGATTGTATTTTTCTATAAAGCCCATCTCTAGCTGACCTCATTGATAATTGGTGGTATGGTTATGTGGATATATGTGTGACCTATCTTAGGTCTATGTTGACATGATGTAACATGTTAAGCATTTGAATTGTCTTTGAAAGATTTTGTGAATGCTTGAAGCTGATAGTTGATTTTTTTATGAATAAAGGGTTGCATCTAATTAGGTTGACCTAATTGATGCTTGTGAATAGGTCAAACATATATGTCAGATAGTTTTGAAGATTGTAAGTATGGAAGAGAGCGAGGAATGGCATTGATGTGACTGTGAAGAAGTGAGAAAATGATGAAGTGTGTTAAGTCATTCTATTGAGCATCACTAGAACTGTATCAACACTTGTTAGGTGCAATCTCATTAGTTCACTTTAGCTATGAAGCCAAAAAAAAATTGTAATTCTTTTGTAGGAAGTCAGCCTCCTTGTGTAAGCAGTGAGCTTTTTTATCCGGAAAGTGAGTCCTATTCAGGGTAGTGAGCCCTTAGCAGTGAGCTTCTTGTATTCGATTTTGCTATTAATTTATATTGTGAGTTAATCTTCACCGTGGTTTTTCCGTTATTGTGTTTTCCATGTAAAATCTAGTGTTTATTTTGCTTTCTATTATCTGCATTTCATGTTAATACTTAATAATAGAATAGTGTGGTTGTGAAGTTGATAAGTGATTGAAATTTTGTATTTAAATTTTGTGACAACTGATTCACCCCCCTCTCAGTTGTCCTATGCCTTTTAACAATTGGTATAAGAGATTTGGTTCGTTGGAGTAGAGGTTAACTACTTAAGGAGGATCCTAAAGGTTGATCAAATGGATGATAAAGAAATAACTTTGGGTTGCACTTGAAGATCTTGATAAAGCTAAAAATGAAAACAAAGATTTGTAAGAATATCTTGATGAAGCAAATGAATGTGTCCCAAAAATTGAAAGATTAATTGAAGAAATTCAAAGAATGGCATAGAGAAGTGAGTGAACATTTGAAACAAGATATCATTGGATTGAAAGTTCTAGTGGATGAAAAGGAGAGAATTGAAGAATTCCTTAATACAATGGGTCTTAATACAATGGTCTAGAGAAAGACTAGTGAATGCACTAGGCTTGAACAAGAGGCGGTGAACTTGAAAGTAGAATTGGAGAAAGAAAAACTTTGTGAAAATAATTTCAAATCTAGCTCCAACAAGCTTGATGAGTTTATTGTAGGAAAAAAACCAAGTAAAGAGAAAAGTGGCTTGGTAAATGAAACAAGTGAAAGCTCAAAGAATAATCAAAAGACTCAAGATAAAGGGAATCAAAAAATAAATCCAAGAAACTTTGCTAGAAGACTACCTATGAGACAGCATAATTCTCAAAGGTATCCCTCTTTCAATGGTGTCTACTTTTCATGTAACAAATTTGGTCACAGGGAAAATGAGTGCAAAAGTAAAATGAATCAGTTTTCTAGACAATATTGTTCATCCAAGAAATTTGGACATAAAACCACTGAGTGTAGATCTCAGGTAAGAATGATTAGTAAAGTGATGATGAATAGGTTTAATGGAGGAAAAATGAATCAATCCTTTAATGGCTACTTCTCTACCTATAACAAATTTGGACACAAAAAAAATCAATGTAGATCTAGGGTTAATGGAGATCAAATAAATTTGAAAAGTGTTTTTTGCTATAACTGTAACAAACCCGAACATATCTCAAAATTTTGCAGAAGTAAGAAGGGAAAGCAGTCTACTCTGGTAGAGAAGAACGAGCTAGTGAAGAAAATTGAAAAAGATGAGGTGAAGCAAGAGATGAATAAGACATGGAGGAAGAAAGAAGAAGAGCTAGAGACAATTGATGTGTCTATGCCCTCATCTAGTACAGACGATTCCTCTAGGAATTAGACCTAGCATGGTCTTAGGGGAGCATTAACAAAAAATTGTACAAACCCCCTAGATGAATGGCATGTCAGATGTTCGCATGAGGATACAGTGTAAAGAATGAGTAAATAGAGGTTATTAAAAAGAAATCAGAAGAAAAATTGCAAGCATGTTCTTTTGTGGATCAATTTAGGGTTTTCAGTACAAAGCAAACAAGGGTTTTGTCAACTTTTTGAAGTTTGTTGCATTTAATTAAAATTAGGGCAAACCAATGGTGTATAAAGTAAAATCCATAAGTCTTCTTGATCACTTGTGCACTTGAAAAGTTTGAAAAATGGCTTGAAGCAATCCTAGAGCGATCTCGAAGTGATTTTGAGGTAATTTGAAGGAATTATTACAAATAATTAGGAGCTATTTCTTAGTTTACAAAGGGGAAGAAGTTTCAATTGATCAATAATGAATTCAAGAAAGATAAGGATGATGATGGATAGAGGATTTAGTGGAAATATTCCACTAAAGCTGAGGGGTGCTAAATTGGAAGAATTTGATCATAGGAAGATGAAGGAAATGGAACTAGGACTGAAGACAAACAAATTGCAGAGCATAAAAACCCTACATATGGATTTATGGGGAGAATTTCCCTAGATTTTAGACAAAGAATCTATCTTGTTCTTGTTAAGTTTATTCAAGAATTGTAGCATTATGTTGGAAAAACCCTATCTGATCATGAAGGAGGAAATCAAAGTGATTACTAGTTTATGCAGTGTTGGGGACCTCCGTGGTAAGAAAATTGTGAAATACATAGATGTGGAGGAACTTACTGATATTGACAAAGACGCTCGAGCTCTATTGATAAATACTATTATTGATTCTACTGTATGTTATGTTGTGTACGATATCTCTTATAAAATCTATTTCAGAAATCGTGAAAGTTCGACTTCAGCTATTGCTATATATCTTGCACACATGATGGTTAAGGAAAACAAGTAGTTTGATTTGTGTAACCTATTACAGAAAACCTAATTGAGAATGTTTGAATGTTCTTGGTTGAGGGCTATCCTTTTTGGTTTGGGTCTATGCTCATATGTTTGATATTTTACCTTCTAAGCTCGCTACCGGGAAGAGAGAATGTTGAGTGGGAATCTAGTATCCCTATAGAAAAATAAGTTTACAAGTATTTGGAATCAATGAGGAAAATTTAAGTGTTTTCAAAACCTATTTCGTATCCTTGAAGACAAATTTTTGTTCCGGTATGTTAGTACCTAGTCAATTTGAAGTGGGGTCCTCCCTTGGTAAGAAAGAATTGGAAGTTTTCATTGGTGAATCCTCTCTAGAATCTAAAAGGAGGAAAACTATCAAAAAAGATGTTATCACAATCTCAAAAGAAGAGAAGAGCGAAGAAGAATTTATGTTTCGATATTACCCCCTTGATCCAAAGGATATAAAAATGATGTTACTTAAAGCTGATATGAAGAAGGTTGGTGAAATGTGGATTGCATTCTCTCCGATCGAGAGACTTAAAATTGATGATGTACTGGTTGATTATTTGCTCAATAAGGGTAGCTCAGTTTCAGATGTGTGACTCTTTATCAGATGATCTAGTAGAGGTGATTGAAGAAAGAACATTGTTGGAAGGACCTGAAGGTCATAAGTTTGAAGCTATGATTGAGAGAAGATGTACCAAAGCCAAACAAGTGCTATCTAAACACATTAATGAGACAAGAGAATGAATGAAAGAAGCATCTAATATCCACAGGTATTGTCTCTAGTGGCTGACAATTGTAGACAATATTAGAAGCAGAATTGAAGCCATTGAATCTTATATGAATCGTATTGGAAAGAGCTTTGATTTCTTCAAAGACAAGAATGGAAAATAAAGAATAAGAGTTGGTGAATTGCAAGTGGAATTCCTAATTGCTCAGAGGAAAAGAGAAGACTTGGTTAAAGTTGGTTAAAGAAATTGTTGAGGTCTGGTTGGATTATCTCTCTAGAATACTCTTTAATGTAGAAGATTGTGAACGATAATGTTTGTCTTCGAACCAGACATCCTCTTTTACACAGTTGTCTTTATTGGATGGTATGAGTGCAAGGATGCATTCAGATGTGCTTGCTTGGAAAAGGATTCTTCTGATCATAAGAGATAAATAGAAGAAAATATTTCATGTAAAAAGTGTCATTTTCACTTGAACGTTTAAAATGGGGAGTTGGAATTCCTTTCTATATACAATGTTAGCATGTACATATGCATCCTATTTTTGGTCAACCTTTGCAATTGATGTCAAAGGGGGAGAGAGGAGTGGAGAGAGGAGTAAAACAAAAAGGACAATGATGATAAGGGGAAAGAATGTTTTGTAAAATTTTGGCACATGTTGCCATCAATGACAAAGGGGGAGATTGTTGGAAGAATGAAGAAGAATGGATAACTATATAGTTTTGTGTTTTCATTGATGTCACCTTGTTATACGAGTTGCAACTACAAGACTAAGTCATTGTTTGATCCAGTATTTTGGTCTAGTATCTAAACCGGTATACAATTTACATCCTCTGGTATTTTAGTCCACAATCCTCCGTGGATGTTAGTTGTGTCTTGCATTTTTGGGAAATAGTTTATGGATATTGAAATCATGTATGTTCAAAATCTCTCATGGTCAGGTGTTCATATGGTGTATCAACATTATTCTATTGATTACATTTTAATATTAATCCCATCTCTCGCCAATCTCATGGATAATTGGTGGTATAGTTATGCAGATATATGTGTGACCTATCATAGGTCTATGTTGACATGATGTAGCGTGCTAAGAATTTGAATTGTCTTTGAAAGATTTTGTGAATGCTTGAAGTCAACAATTGATATTTTTGATGAATAAAGGGTTGCATCTAATTAGGTCGACCTAATTGATGCTTGTGAATAGGTCAGATATATATGTTGGACAGTTTTGAAGATTGTAAGTATGGAAGAGAGTGAGGAATGACATTGATGTGAATGTGAAGAAGTGTGAAAATGATGAAGTGTGTTAAGTCAGTCTATTGAGCATCACTGGAATTGTATTAACACTTGTTAGGTGCAATCTCATCAGTTCACTTTGGCTATGAAGCAAAAAAAAATTGTAATCCTTTTGTAGGTAGTGTGCCCCCTTGTGTAATTAGTGAGATTTTGTATCTAGACAATGAGTTTTATTCAGGGTAGTCGGCCCTTGGCAGTGAGCCTCTTGTATTCGATTTTTCTATTACTTTATATTGTGAGTTAATCCTCACTGTGGTTTTTCCCTTATTGGGTTTTCCAAGTAAAATTCAGTATTTATTATGTTGATTTTGCTTTCTCTTATCTACATTTCATGTTCATACTTAATAATAGAATAGTGTGGTTGTGAAGTTGATAAGTGATTGAATTTTTTTATTTGAATTCGGTGACAACTGATTCACCCCCCTCTCAGTTGTCCTATTCCTTTTAACAAATTATTCAAACCCCCTAGATAGATGGTGTGTCAGATGTTGGCATGAGGATATGTTGTAGAGAATGAGTAAATAGAGGTTATGGAAAAGATACCAGAAGAAAATGTGCAGGCATGTTCATTTGCGAAGTGATCTAGGGTTTCTTAGTGCAGTGAAATAGGGTTTTTATCAACTTTTTGAAACCTACCACATTTAACGCGAACTAGGGAAGCGCCACGGTGTATAAAGAGAAATTCATGAGTCATTTTTTTATCACTTGTGCAATTGAAGAGTTTGAAGAATGATTTAGAGAAATTATGAGGCAATCTCAAGAAATCATTGTGAATAACTAAGAGTAAAAGACATAAGCTTTCAAAATCATCTCTCTCAATTTACAAAAAAAAGGGGAAAAAGAAGAAGTTTTGTTAAGCAAGAAAGAATGTAAAGAAGATAGAAGTGACAATGGAATATGTTGAAAGAGGATTGAGTGGTGATATTCCATTAAGGATGAAGGGTGTTCAGTTGGAAGAGTTCGATCATCGGAAGATGAGGGAAATGGAACTAGGGTTGAAGAAAAATGAATTGTAGAACGTAAATACTCTAGGTATGGATTTATGGGGAGAATTCCCTTGATTTGCAGACAAAGAATTTATCTTGTTTATGTTAAGTTGATTCAAGGATGGTAGCATTATTTTGGACAAACCCTATCCGATCATGAAGGAGGCATTGATTGAAGATATTATTGATTTGTCTAGTGTTGGTGACTTCCCTAGGAAGAAAATGGTGAAATACAAAGACGTGGAGGAACTTACTAGCATAAAAAAGACCCCTAAGCTCTACTGATAAATACTATTACAGATCTTGCAGTAAGGTACAGGTTGCTTATGACATCTCTTATAAAATATACTTCATAAATTGTGAAGGTTCTACTTCAGCTATTGTTGTGTATCTTGCACACATGATGGTGAAGGAAAACAAGCAGTTTGATTTGCGTAGCCTAATAATGGAAAACCTAATCGAGAATGTTAGAATGTCTTTGGTAGAGTGTTATCCTTTCCGATTTGGGTCTTTGCTCATATTTTTGGTATTATACTTTCTAAGTTCGCTACCAAGAAGAGGGAATGTTAAGTGGGAATCTGACATCCCTGTCAAAAAATAGGTTTATAGGTACTTAGAATGCATGGAGGATAAAAAAAATGAAAGAAATATCTATTTCTCATCCCTACAAATGAATTTATGCTCTCGTATGTTAGTGTCTAATCAGTTTGAAGAGGGTTCCTCTTCTGGTAAGAAAGAGTTGGAAGTTGTTATTGGTGGTTCCCCTCTAGAATCTAAAAGGAGAAAATTATCACAAAAGACGTTATTACTATCTTGGAAGAAAAGAATAATGAAGAAGAATATCTACTTGAATTTGATCCTAAGGACATTCAGATGATATTAGATAAAGATGATATGAAGAAGGTTGGTGAAATGTGATGTGCCTGATCTCTGATCAAGAAACTTAAAATTGATTATGTGTTGATTGATTATTTTCTCAAAAAGGGTATTCAAGTTTCAAACATGTCTGACTCATTACCAGATGATCTAGTAGAAGTTATTGAAGAAAGAATATTGTTAGGACCTAAAGGACATAAGTTTGAAGCTATGATTGAGAGAAGATGTACCAAATCCAAGCAAATGGTATCCAAACACATTGATGAGACAAGAGAATGTGTTAAGGAAATATCTGACACCTACTGATATTGTCTCTAGTAGCCTACAACTATCGATAATTTTAGAAGAAGAATTGAAGTTATTGAATCTAAGATAAATAATATTGGAAAGAGTTTTGATTTCTTCAAAGAAAAAAATGGAAAATAGAGAATAAGAGTCAGTGAATTGCAAGTAGAGTTGTTGATTGCTCAGAGACAGAGGGAAGACTTAGTTAAAAAATTTTGGTTGGTTAAAGAAATTGTTGAATCTGATTGGATTATCTCTCTGAAATACTTTTTGATGCAGAAGATTGTGAACGACAATGTCTATCTTTATACCAAAAATCCTCATTTACATTGTTATCCTTATTGGATAGTATGAGTGCAAGAATGGGTTCGGTTGTGTTTTCTTGGAAGAGGATTCTTTCGATCATAAGAGAAAGGTACAGTAAAATCTTTCATGTAAAAAGTGTTATTTTCACTTGAATGTTCAAAATGGGAAGTTATAATTCCTTTGTATATACATTGTCACCATGTACATACATTTACATCCTATTTTTGGTCGCTCTTTGTCCTTGATGTCAAAGGGGGAGAGAATAATGGTGATAGGGGGAGAAAATGTCATTTTTTTCAAATTTTGGCACATGTTGCCATCAATGACAAAGGGGGAGATTGTTGGAAGAATGAAGAAGAACAACTAGTTGTGCAAAATTTGTGTTATCATTGATGTCACCATGTTGTTTGAGTTGTTGGTTTGATCCAGTATGAAGAACATGTTTACATCCTTCTATATTTTGGTTCGCATATATAGTATAGATAAGATCTATCCTTATGGTTTATATATGGTGTTCACTTTAGATATCTACATCTATGTTCCTGATTAGAGAAGGTTCTTATCTTTATATTAAAAGTTATGAGTATCACAATGTTGATTGGAACAGTGTTGATTGGTTAAATCATAGACTGGTGTTGTCGTTTTGGTCTGCAATCCTCCACGGTTGATTATTTATGCTTGCGGGTTTGGAAATGTGTTTATGGATATTGGAAGCTTGTAAGTTTAGAATCTTGTGTGCTCATGTGCCCATATGGTGAGTTGGCATTATTATGTTGATTACATTTTGTTATTAGGTCTATCTCTAGTCGAACTAATTTATAGTTGATATTATAATGGATTAATTTGTGTTGTAGATATATGTGTGACCTATCTTTGGTCCATGCCAACATATTGTATCACACTACACACTTAGATTATTTTTTGAGAAGTTTTGTACTAACTTGGAGCCAACAGTTAGTCTTTTGGTGAATAAAGATTGCATATAATTAGGTTGACCTAATTGATGGTTGTGAATGAATCAGATATATATGTTGGATAGTTTTGAGATCGATGGGTGAGAGTGTGTGAATTGGATAAAGTGAAAGAAATATTGTGCATGATGTGTGAAGATGAAGTGTGTAATGCCCCACTGTGTGAACCCTAAAGGACAACCAAACACTACACAATGTTTTTTTTAAAGTGAAATATTACATAGGATTAATTTGTACATTCATTACATGAAAATAAATTATACCTTTACAAAGTCATTCACGTCCTCTGGGGTACACGAAAGGTTCATTACGATTCATAAAATTTAATCAAGTTAATAATAACATACAACCATTAATGATGAAATGCAAAGAAAATGATACATAGTTTATAACAATTCAATTCATTGTTCCAATAATACAATTGTGGGGCATATTTCCACAGATACAATGCTTTGATATTGCATTAATATGATTACATAATGCTTCCCTTGTAACAACAGGAAGAGTACATCAAGAACAAGAACAATTACATCAATGAAGAATAAGGTACAAAGCGAAGATCAATCTTCAACCAAGAGAAGCTCTAGTAACTCTGTGTCTATTTTTGCAAGATGAACACAATCTGGGAACCCAATGGGGTGCATAGCACGTTCCTCCCAACCACGTGGGCCTGAAGGCCCACCCCCCATGCTAGGAGATGACAAGAAAGGATCCACATCCAAACAAGGTCAAGTAGAGAAGACTAACTCAACACATCAAACAAGTACAACTTTGATTGTTAGGAAACTCTCCTAGACAATTCTGAAACAAGATTGACAACAACAAGGGAGTACCAAGCATAAAGGCCACATAGCGTATACACGTGCGAGGCATGAACCATATCGCTCATAGTCATAGCCAAAGGAAAGGAAAATCATTAAACAAAGGAACACCCCTAAGAACTCAAGAAAAAGAATACTATCAATGGATCACAAAGGTCTAATCATGAGAAAATGTAACACATAACAGGTTTCCCATTGCCTCAGGAAGCCTAACAACCTACACCCATAACTAATCAAAAGGGAGTGACTTAAACATTTACGGGTTCCCAACTCATCCAAAATATGACTAAAAGAAAGTTGATACACAGAGTCTCCTCAATCAAAAATAACACAAAAGGAGTACTCACAAAATGACTAAATAACTTTCATCATGAAAATGATCACTCCGTAGAATAGAAAGCATTTCACATTGAACAACAATCAACTCAAATTCATTCATGGGAGAACATTAAAGCCACTTTCCTAAAACTTATTACATAAACCCTAAACTTTCATGCTAAACCATTTACATAATAATACTCAATGCCAATGATAACCTAAATCTAATTTTTGAATTCTTATAATAACCTATATGTATATATAAATAAATCATTTCTTAAAATATAACACATTCTTTACAAAGTCTTCAAAATAATCACTACCACTTATTGGTACTACACTATAAGAATAATTTAAAATGTCTATCTTAATTTTCATCTCTTCACACAATTTAACAAACTCCTGAGACCAATATTAATTCCAAACAAAGGAACTTTTATAGAAGCCAAGCCAAGATACCCATTTGATTATATCGGTTCAACAGACTACTTAGTTTTATAGACATTCATTGCACTTTTCAATTAGAAAATTAATCAATTACCCATGATGAAAATTGACATATATTATCTAATCTAATAAGATTGACTATTTTCAAGTACATAAATATTTTCTTAATTAAACAAAAAATAAAATAAACTTAATATTGATATATATGCATATGTTTATTACTTCACTTCTTGATTGCAATAAAAGATTATTTATCTAGCTGAGATATAAATCAAATCCTTCAATCAACTTATTATAGATAAGTTACTATTCTTACATAATAATGTAACCCTAAATCAATATTTTCTTTTAACTTATTCCAATTCATTCACTTCATTGACCAATTATGGTTACTATAATACTCCTAACCACTTCATAACCACTTTGACCTTTTCCCAACTATTTATTTATTTATTTTTTTCCACTTTCTAAGACAATCATTTAGTCTTAAGGAACAAAAATCTTTTACCACCCTAATATATCTCTATATAAATAGCATTATCACCTTCTTCAATAACAAAACTAAACTATACTTTCCATAACATATCTCATATTAAAATCTACCACTTAACTTATTCTTAACTAAAACAATATTTTTATTAAATACAATCATTGATCTCAATTCAAATATGGAAATTGCCCCATTTAGCCTATTCATTTTTCCCTTTTTTACTTATCTACGCTAGAATGATATTTGATCCATCATTTCATTTTCCTAATGATAACTATTAGGAAAACATTTTAATAACTAATTACCATCAAGTGATAAGTCCTAACGAATATTTAAGTCTTCATTAACGATTTCTTAAAATATAAGTAAATGAATAGTATTAATATAATACTAACTGAATAAATATTTTATTGACTTGATTATAAAATTATTAATAATTAAGATGCAGTAACATTCTTATTAACTTCACTGGATTTACTAATATTTTCTATCTAAACCTTTTATCGATTTACTAAATGTAAATAGATAAAATAATTTATTTATCTGCCGCCAAGGTGAAAAATAAACATTTGTGTTTGATTTGTTAATTACTATCCCTAGAACAACTAATAGAATTGTTAAGAACCTTCGAGCATGTTCTGATTGGTACATTGCATCTAAAATCATCTCCAAGATTGTTGCATTAGAAGTTGTTCTGGGAGATGTGAACCATTTCCATCATTTTAACAAGGATAATGTTCTTGTGGAGATTACCGGTGATGCTAATGAAACAATCCAAAATAATAATAGTAATATGCACTAAAACAAATATCCAGTAATAACGAAGGTACATCCATTAAAGCATATAAGCAGGAATTTTATTTTTATTTTTCTTTATCAGAAGTAGTAGTTTCAACTGCCCTGCTACACATGCAAAATGTGGAAGCCTAAACAAAGTACGCGAACTGATTCAGAAGAAAGTGCCTCAAAGACATGTGATCTCATGGAATTCCATGATTGCAGGATATACATGAAATGGATTAAATGAATGGCTATAGAAACTTTCAAAGAAATGCAATTGGCGGGTGTAGAGCCAACGAACCAGGGAGGTTATTTAAACTTTTAAACTTCTTGTTATGTTCTAGTGCAGGAGAAAGGATCAAATGAAGCTAGGAGATCTTAAGATCTCTCCCTCAAATTTGCAAAGGTTCAGGAGGTCCACCCTGAGAACTGTGAAGGCTTAAAAGCCGTAGGCCATATATATATATAAATATATGCCAGCAAGGGCAGGCTGAGAAGGCTTTTGGAAATTTTAAGAGAGGCAATTTGAGGAATAGTTGACTGAGATAGTTCTAGTTTCAACTGACCGCCTCCTCATGAAATCCTATTCATATTATATTCGTGTACAGTCTTATCATAGTAACGGTGATTATGACACCACTGGCTGCTACTATAGGCAATAGTCAACAAAACCCAGTGACCACGGGATTTTGTGTTGCCATTTTTGGACTGGGATAGGTTGCAAATGATAGCATGGAAATTATTCAATTTATACACCCACCATAGTCAGAACACTATGACAAGGCATGTAAACTGTTCTCAGAATGCCTCTAAGAATGTGATCTCAAGGGATGCAATGACTGCCGGATATGCACAAAAAGGAATTTAATGTATCGCTTGGGTTTCAGAATTTGCAGTGGCAGACTGGTAACTCCAAAACACAAAATTATTCATCGCTCCTTGCAGACGCGGTGGTTGTTAAGGATAGAGGGCTTGAAAATGCAACTGGGGTTAGCTCCAAAGTATACACTGATGTCGCATACTTATTTAGCGGCTGAGACAAGTTGACAAATGAATTAAGGAAGATTAATTAAACCTCTACAACATTCTATCAGACTGCAAAAGGTATCAGGGACATTTAGTTAAAATTTAAACACCCTCTAAAGTCTTACATTCTACAGCTGCGATTGACAAATATGTAAGCAAAATGTGAAACCCAGACAAGGCGCGTGACTGTTTCAACAGAATGTCTCAGTGAAATATGGTCACGTGGAATGCAATGATCTCAGGATTCGTTCAAAATGTATTTCCTGAGTGGCTTACGACACTTTTAAGCAAATGCAATTGGCAGGTGCAAAGTCCGCTCACCTACCTTAGCCCGCTTTCTTCTGTCTGCGCCAAAAAAGGAAGCTGGGAATAAGTGAGACGGACGCGTGACAACAAAACACATGAACGGTTTGACAAAATACCCTAAAGAATTGCAGTCTCATGAGATGCAATGATTGTAGGATATGCAAAAATAATGGATTTGTATACAGGCTTTAGAAATTTCCAAGCAAATGCAATTTGTGGGCATAAGGACAAATCCCTAGCCGTATCCAAAATCCTCCCTACCTGTGCTAAAATGGGAGCCTCAGAACCGGGTCTGGACATTCCGATATTAACGTTAGAAATGCTCTGGCAGACATGTAAGCAAAATGAGGAGTACAGAAAGGCACGTTACTTTTTTGACAGAGTGCCACATGGAGATGACATCTCTTGGAATGCAGGAAATGCAGGGTAACACAAAAATGAATTTAGCAAGGGAGCTTTCAAAATCATCAAATTAATGAGCACGCAGGAGAACATTCTAACACTGTAAACTTTTCTTGTATTCTATGAGAGTAGAGTATATCCAAATCGCCATGGCTAAAGCTATGAAATAATGCAAAGCTCTTTGAGACAGAAATAGATCACTTACGCGGTGCTGCAGAAATGGCTTAAAATCAGGCGAAACTACGCAAGGAATACAGATAAGGATTTACAATTATATCATCTATCTATAAAAACAACCATAAATAAATGGCAAGTGACCTACCTCAAAATTCTGCATACAGTGTATTGTGCAATCGATACTGAAAGAGTAAATGGGAGTACTTTGCAGATGTCCCCATTGCAATCCACTGGTAGACAAGTATATGCCCAAGGAAGAAAGCAGTCACAATCCCCACACGTATCTTCCCTGAAGCCCAGTCTTTTCTTCTCCATAAAATCCACCTAGCACTACATGCAAACTCCCCTTCCCTCACGTATCTCGTAAAGGCATTCATAAAGTGGATGCTAGGCCCCACGTGGAGAGAATGGGAGAATGTTTGAAGCCAAGTAGAAAATAAAGGTAAAGACAAGTGTAAACCTTGTTAAATCCTTTTTATTTGTTTTTATTTTATTTCTTTATTTATTTATTATATATTTTAAATTTCTCTTCTTTTTTTTTTATCAAAGTTGAATCATTTGTAATTTTGATGCCTATTAATAAATAAACAAAATAAATATAATTTATTAAAATTGAATAATGATACAACTAATAATCTAAAGACAATTATCATAATCATTAATTAATTTACATCTTACTATTTTGTTAATAATTTATTAGCTTTAATAATGTAATTATTAATAATTTGGAGGGTTTACTTGAATATTTAATCTCACAATTTTAATTTAATAAATAATACTCAATATCACCATACAACACCTTTTCAAATATAGTATATTTAAATATTAGTTAAAATTACTATGTAGATCAATGTTAACTTAATTAAATCAATTAAACAAGGTTAATCAAAATATTGCGTTATCACATAATCCAACAACACACGAAACAAAGAAACCACCAATAACCACTTACTCAAATATTTAGAAGGACCGGTTCAGAGGGGGACTACAAAGTGTGTCAAGTCTTTTTATTGAGCATTACTGGAACTGAATCAACACTTGTTAGGTGTACTCTTACCAATTCATTTTGGCGGTGAAGCCACTTTAGTATTGTAATCTTTTTGTAGGTAGTGAGCCTCCTTGTCTGGAAAATGAGTCCTATCTTGGGTACTAATCCCTCTGAAAGTGAGCCTTTTGTATTTGGTTTTGGAACTACTTTATATTGTGAGTTGACCCTCACTGTGGTTTTTCCCTTATTGGGTTTTCCATGTAAATAAGGTATTTTTTGTGTTATTATTGCTTTTTGTTATTTGAATTTCATATTCACACTTAATAAAAGAATAAATTGGATTTGAAGTTGATAAGTTTTTAAGGATTGTGATTGAAATTTGTGACAACCGATTCACCCCCCTCTTAGTTGTCTTGTGCCTTTCAACAAAAGGAACTACAACTATTGCAATGTTCAACCTAGGAAAGATGGTTCCAATATAACAAATGAAATGCTTAAAGAACATCCAAACCTCAATGAAGACTTGGGAGACCTTTCATAAACATCTTAAACATGTTTCCAATGATATTTCCAATGCATAGATGCAATCTAGACTCCTACATGCTTGTGCAACAACATTTCCTTAACTATCTTGACACAATTCTCCTAGGACAGTCAAAATAATACTTAAAACAAATCCTTCAAGGTAGTTAAAACTCTTGATTTGGGTCCACATGACCCCTTACTACATTCCTTTACTATTTTCAATGACTAATCAATAATTTTGAGAGCCATGTTCACTTATCCTTCCTTGCTTTCTTTCTACAGAGTTTGAAACATGCAAATTTTAGACCTCCTGTCCATCCAAAACACATGTAAAATTTAACTTTAAGATCTGAAAGCTTGGGACAAGGTAAAATACATTAATATAGACATATCCAACCATTTTGATTATTTTACAATGGTGGATGGTTGAGTTACTACATTATTTTAGCTCACTACTTATCCTAGGTAGGGTTTTAGTAGTCTTTAGGAAAAATGTAATAACTCCCTCAAAACACAACAAAAATTGACGAAACAAAAAAAAAAAAAAATTAGATTCACATATCCACACTATCCAATTTATTTTAGACCCTCATTTAGTCCATATAATCCATAATAAATAGCAGAAAATGACTGTAAAGTTCAAAAAACACAAGAAAAAAAAGCTTGCTTCATTAAAAAAAACATCAAAAATCAACTTCACAACCTCCTCTTTGAATTTTGGAAGATGTATTTAAGCATTTAAAACCATTTTCCACCATTTGAAACTTTTCCTTTCTGGATTTGTAATAGTTCTTTTATTTTTTTCCACTTGCAAAGTGGCATAACAACGATTTTTAGCAACTTTTGACAACATTTTGACCAAAGACCCTAACACTTCAAAAAAAAATTAATTTGATAGAAAATGGTCATAAATAACCTTATTCAAAATTAAAACCCATTATCAACCCAAAATCCAAAAATGACACAAATATTTTCATAATAGGTCCTGGTGACCCTGCACCATCTCCCCCTTTGACCAACAATACTTTTTCAAACAACTATACATTCTCAACAACTGCACATTTTCTTCAATCTCCCACTAAGGAGCACTTTCATTCACATGTTCAATATTTTCCTCTTTTTATGCACATACAGTCCTTGAATCAACTACAAGGCTCCCCTATTAGCAACAACCATTACCAACTCCCGTCGAGAGGAAGCCACTATTAGTCTAGGCATAAGGATATTTCTTGAATTACTCCCCATGGATAGATACACCAATTATGCATCTAACAAGGAGGGGAAACTACCCCTAATTTTTTTTGGAGATACTCAAAAATAATCCTTTGAAAGTTCCTTAGTGAATATATCTACAATCTAATCCTTAGTAGGCACAAACAACATTCTAACTTCTTCTTTGTAACCTTCTCCCTTATAAAGTGATATTAGATAGAAATGTGCTTGGTCCTTGAATGCATCACCATAATTCTGGAAATGTTGGCTTCATTGGTATTATCACACAATATGGGAATGGGTTCATCATATACCACCTTTATGTCCTTCAAAGTCTACTTCATCCAAATCACATGAGTGCAACAAGATGCTATAGAAATATACTCAACTTATACTATGTATAAGGACATTGAGTTGTACTTCTTACTGAACCAAGAGACCAATCTATCTCCCAGTAAAATTTCACTTCTACTGGTGCTTAGTAGGTCATCCACACATCCTACCCAATCAATATTAGTATAAGAGTTGAAAGAAAATATTTCATCCTTCTTATACCATAAACCATAATTTAGAGTTCCCTTCAAATATCTAAATATTCTTTTTACTACTTTCTCATTAGACTACTTAGGATTAGCTTGATATCTGGCAACCAAACATACTACATGCATAATATTAGGTCTAGAAGCAGTTAATTAAAACAAACCTTAAATCATAGACCTATAAAGAGTCTTATCAACCACCAGAGACTCATTAGTTTTTCTCAAGTGAAAACCGATCACCATAGGAGTACTTATTGGTTTAGAATCCTCCATGCCCAAATTTTTCACCATCTCCTTAACATACTTAGCTTGAGAAATAAAGATACCATCATCTAGCTAAACAATTTGAAGCCCAAGGAAGAAAGACAACTTACACATCATAGAAATCTCAAATTCTTTTTGCATCTCTTTTTCAATCCTCTCGCACATATCATCATCTCCACTAAAGATGATTTCATCAACATATACAACCATAATCAAAATCTTGTCTTATTGTACCTTAATATAAAGATTAATATTTGTGGTACCTTTCTTGAATCCTTGCTAAAGTAAATACCTAACCAAGCAAGTATACCAAGATCTAGGAGCTTGCTTGAGTCCATATAAATCTTTCTTGAGTCTGCACACCATATCTGGATCCTTTGATAACTAGAAACCATTTGATTTCTCAATATACCTCTTCCTCTAGATCTCCATTCAAGAAGGCTTTAACTTGCCATCCATTTTATAGACTTTGAAATTCTTGTGAGTAGCAAAGGTAAGAAACATCTTTATTTCCTCCATTCTAGCTATCAGAGCAAAATTATCGTCAAAATCAATACCTTCAACTTGTGAATAACCTTTACACACCAATCTTTCTTTGTTTCTCACAACTTCACCATCTTCATTTAGCTTGTTTTGGAACACCCACTTTGTGCTATCACATTCTTATTAGCTGGTTTGGGAACCAATTCCAATGCCTGATTATTTTCTATCCCATCCCATTCCTCTTCCATTTCCTTGATCCAACCATCATCTTTTCTAGCATCAACAAAGTTCTTAGGCTCTATTTTTTATAGTAAACACATATTCACTTGCTCACTTGCTCTTGCAAACCTTCTCCTGGTAAACACACCTTCATTCTTATCTCCAATTATTGTATTTTCATAATGGTTCTTTTGAACATAGTTTGTTGTTCCCTTAGGATCCTTCAATGGTTCTAGTTCCTTATCTTCTTTCTCTTCTTCTTCTTCTTCAATCTAGGGAGGTATATTAGATTTGTAAACCTATGGTTCTTTTGAGATCTGATACAAATACTTATCTACCTTAACATTTATGCTTTCAATCATCTTTTTCAATCTCTTGTTGTAGTATCTATAGGCCTTACTTCTAGTTGAGTAACTAAGGAAGATCCCTTTATCACACCTTCAATCAAACCTACCAAGTTCTTCTCCATCTCTTTAAATGTAGCGTGTGCTACCAAAGATCCTTAAGTATCTAACAGTAGGAAGCCTGCCATACCATGACTCATAAGGATTCTTAATGTTATTGACCCTCAACTATACTATGTTAAGAAAATAGGCATCATTGTGAACTACTTCCTTCCAATACATATCATGGGTATGTGTAGGATCATGATGGGCCAAAAAGTGGTGATATGATGGGGTATGTGGCCGGTGACTTCTTTTTTACCCAAAATTGATGAAACAAAAATAGTTTTTAAAGGAGGTTCTCATCTTTCCACCAATATAAATTATGCTTTACTTTGAATTTAATAAATAATTATTATTCATTTTCTATTTTAATTATGACTAAAGTCCTGATTGATAGGCTAATTGAAAAACATTTATATCTTTCAAACATTATTGCATTTTTTGAATCCAAAACATGCATCACATTCTATGCTTCGCATACTATAGGATTAAAAAAAAAGAATTTCATGAAGTTTTTACCAAGTTAAGGTGGTTAGACATACGATTTTTTTATATTTTTAAAAAGTTGTAATAAAAAATTCATAATTAATTATTTACTTGGAAAAAAATTAGAAAATAATATGCATCACATAGAGACATGAGTCCTCTACTTATATGTAAAATATTATAAAAAATACTATCATTTTATTGTGGTTAGGGTGGTCAAACAAACACCTACTTCTTATTTTTCCCTAAAATTTAAGTACTACTACATTTAAATTTCAAATTTTCACCAAACAGATTTTAAAAATAAATAAATAAACCTAGTAGTTTAGAAACTACATTCAATTTGCTACAAACTCTATTCTTACATATTTTTGAAACAATTTATAGATAACTTATTCAAATTTTTACGTTAAGTTTCCTATCTTTGATTTTTTTATTTTTATTTTGCCACTTAAGGGCCTATTTTTTCGATGACAAACCTGCACATACCCTCATGCATATCAACATCATTCAACATAGCCCTAGCCATCTCTTGCATAGTCTTATTCTTCCTTTCCACTATCTAATTTTGATATGGGGTTCTAAGAGTAGAAATATGTATCCTAATACCATGATCTTCACAAAACCTTTCAAATTCATTTGAAGTGAATTCACCTCCTCTATTAGATCTTTAGCATTTAATCTTAGCATCCATTTCATTCTTAAATTTTTCTTTGAAAATCTTAAACGTACCAAAGGCTTCTAATTTATCTCTTAGAAATGTAACACAATTCATCATAGTATAATCATCAATAAGCATCATGCAATAACTTTCACTTTGTTGAATCCTTGTTCTTGTAGGTCTACATAGTTTAGTTTGAATCAACTCCAATGGCATTGTAGTAGAGCACTCCTTTCTCTTGAAACTTAACTTTATTTTCTTTCCCATTTGACACTCTTTGCATAAAGTGTCTACAAAATTAGTTATCTTGGGCATATCTCTCACTACATGAGAATAATTGATCTTTACCATATTGTCAAAGTTGGTGTTTCACATTCTTTTGTGCCATAAACATCAATCACTAGATTGAGCTAATGAGAATATTCGTCCATTTTCCTCCTTTAGATGATAGACATTTCCATTTTTACTTTTACCTTAAATAACTATTCTTTCATAACCTACCTTCTTGATATCACAACCATTTGCATGAAATATAAGATTCTATCCTTTTTTGCACATTTGACTGACACTAAGAAGATTATTCTTCAATAATTTGACATAGAGGACATCCTTAGTCCTATTCTTTTCATCAATATTTATAATACCTTTTCCAAACATTTGTGTTGACTCATCACCACCAAAATTAATAGCTCCACCATTACACTTATTAAGACTAATGAACCTTTCCTTGTCACTAGTCATGTGGTTAGAGTAACCACTCTCAATCAACAAAGCATTTTCTTCTTCTTTTGCATGGAAGGAAGTCCATAAAACCATAGATATTTCATTATTTTTGCCAGATCTCAAGGTACCATACCTCTTACATTTTTCAATATCACACCTTTTTCCTTTTGGAGCCATGAATATGGTTTAGTCATTTGAATCATTATCCTCATCTTTTGAGGAAAAAATGCTCTCATTGGAATATACACTTCTTTTCACCCTCTCTCTTTTTTTACTATCATCTAACTTTTTATAAGGACATTTAGATACCAAATGACCAATCCTCCTACAATCGAAACACTTGAAAGGTAACTTACCTTTGTATTTGTAGGTTCCTTTCTTTAATATTCTCACAATATTTTCTTCTACCTCATTAAAGTCATCATTTGATCAACTACTTCATCTTCTATATTTTTATTATTTTTGAATACAACTTCCTTCTTTTGAGCATCTTTGTCAAATTCTCTCATTGCAAAATTTGTGAGAGCTCCAAACATCTGATCCACTAAATATTTTTCCAAGTCCTTAGACTCCACAATAGAAGAAACCTTATGACTATAGGGTTTATGGAGAGATCACAAAACCTTCTTCACAATCTTGTCTTCTTTCACTTCTCCACCAATACCTCTAATGCCAATAACTAATTCATTAGCTCATAGCATATAACTATCAATATCTTCATCCTCTATCATCCTCAAGGTCTCAAATATTCTCTTGAAAATTTGCATCTTTGCTTGCTTCATTTTATTATCTCCTTCGTAAATGTTGTTAATATTTTCCCATACATCCTTAGTATAATTACAACTCATCACCTTTAAAAGTTTTGAATTAGCTAACCCACACATTATAGCATTTTTCTCATACAACATAATCTAATCTAGATCTATTGGAGGAGCAGAAGGTTTAGTATAACTATCCTTGATATATTTTCAAACACCAAACCCTAAAGAGTTTAGATATCCTTCCATTATTACTTTCCAAAAGGTGTAATTTGTCCCACCAAACCTAGGACCCTTGTTAGATCCATCATGTGCCACTTTTGACCTTTCCTCAAGTGGTTAAGCTTCTTCATGGGAACTTGGATCTAAGACCAATTGTTGAACACACCAAAATAGTAAGAGGATGGTGGTGAATATGTATCTACAAATAAAAAAAACCCTTTCAGACCTTAAACCCCTCAACAATATGCAAAATCAAATAATTAATAAGATAAAAAACCCTAAACCATATTTGCAACACTTAATAAAATAATAGTATTGAAAGATAAGACAATGAAAGCACACATGCACAGGATAACACTATATTTACAAGGAAACCCCAAGAAAGGAAAAGCTATAGTGAGAGTTAAAACTCAAAATATATGAAGCTCATTGCTTACAAAAATTACAATGTTGTTTAAGGATCACTATCTATGGACTTGCAGACGAAGGCATGCAACCTTAGGGAAAGATACAAGTTACTTGAAATACTAAGAAGTACAACCCTATGGCAAGATAAAAATTACAAGGACATAATGAGATTCACTATCTTAGAGTAGGACACATGAAGAATATCAAATTACAATGTATTTATCAACAATACACTCTACTGACTAAGGCATTAAAGCTCATTTCTCTTGTCTTTTTCATAACTCACTACTTCATTCCATTCTCATACATCACCACCAACACACACTCATCCTTCATATAATTTATTCTTGCATTTATATCCTCATCAAGACCTCAAAACATAAATTAATTCAGCCAAAAAAGAATACAAACAATAATTCCAAGTGAGCCACAATATCATAATGTGACCCTATCTAGAAGATAGAGAGGATCGCAGACAACTTATTAGATCTAATGTGATCCCAAGAAATTCACACACTGGCACACAACATCCCAAGTTGGAAACAAGGAAACATTTAGATGAAATGTGTAGCACATAACTAGTCAGCCTGAAAACATACATCAAATTGAAATTATTGAAAGTAGTTCTCAACAACGTAGGTGAGGACCCAAATATATCTTAACACAACTTCATATATTGGTGAAAATCATCAAGCACAAAACAAAAACAACATAAGAATCCATATTGGCCAAACATCCACAAATTTCCCAAAAATCTAATTCAAACACAATGCAACACCAAAGAGATCAACCACTGATGTGAAAATAAAAAAGAGATATTCTATGAACATCCAACAAAACTTTTAAACACTTCTTTCATAGTGGAATTCCATAAATAACCACCACAAACAAAATAGAGATGAAGTACTTCACATAATGCACAACCATAAGATAAATCATTAATAGGTCACATTGCAGATCACTTCAACACATGAAAATAGAAATGTGATACTATACAAGCACTAAGAGCATGTCCACCAAAGTGTAGGATAAAAACATCAATCTGAAGGAATGTGGAACATTTTTTTAATAGTCCTGACAACCAATAAAACTACCAATACAATGCAAATACTAGAAACCTCCTTGAAAACACAGGTGACCTAGAAAGATAGGAGTGGAATATCCAAAATACAAAAACACTGAACCCCAAGCCACAAGGTCATATCTTTAGTAGCGGATAAATGCAAAAAATTCTCCCAAATAGCCTTCAAAACACCTTCCTAAAACAAAAACTTTCACCAACTTCCAAAGACCAAAACTTCCTTGTAGCAACACATAATTGCTTAGGAACAATACGAGAAATTATACAACATAGTGGAGACCATCAACATCTCTCCCCCATTAGCATTACTTTTAATCCTCATGTTAATATATTATTGTTATATCATCTCTTCTAACATCAACCATATACTTAATTCATCTTTACCTTTCATTAAACAAGACATGAAAACCAACTATGAACATCAACAATATCAAAGCAATTACATTGAGCCATGAACACAATGCCATAGAGTATTACCAACATACTATTATAGGCACCAATGATGATAACATCAACGTCAACCACCAATATCACAAAAATATGTAGCAATATTCCCAAGTATTGACATTAGAATAGTCTCCTCAAGTTTTGACATCAATAACAACCAATGACAACAATGACCTCCTAGGACCTAAGTGGAATTAACATGTTAATAGGACTTAGATAGGTAAAACACCTATTTACACAAACAAAAATATGTAAAGGTGTTTATAGGTACTTTTAGAACTTACAGAAAAGTTTGTAGAAAGAGGACAAACAAACATGATCAGATCTTCAAAGGGTTTACTATTTTATATGAATCCTTTAATAATATCGTTTGATTATTTTAATAGTCGAGTTGCAGGGATGTTCATTATTGCTACACACTTTGAGACACATGATCCTTTAAGGATTCAAATAAACTCAAAATTACATAAAATGTAATGAGGAAAATTTCATATCCATGCCATTTCCCATTTACTTTTGTTTATTTTCTTAGTTAATATCTTAATATATATATATAATAACAATTATTATATTAATTTTTTTCTCATTCCCCTAGCCTCTTTATTCATTTACACATACACATCCATATATATTTAGCACTACCATATCTATTTCCACACACTCTCATGTATATTATTCTTATCTTCCAATATATCATGCGTATCTATGCCCCTATCTCCTAGCTATTTTCCAAACATGTCTAACTATTATTCCTTTCCAAGACAAGTCCACAAGAAAAGAGGAACCTCATAGTAAGAATCTTTTCCATTTCTAATTTAAAATTTAAAATTTAAAATTTCAATATGTTTGACTAGCTCCCTTTATTCTTCTACCTCAAGCTACTTAAATACATATGGTACATTTTTTATGTTATGTGATTCTGTTTAAAGAAATTCGATCTATTAGTTCTAACAATAGACTAATCACTGTCTAATAATTTGAATAAACTAGTCATTAGTCATTCTAGAGAGTAATAAATAATGGAACAATTCAATTTGGTGTAGTAAAAGACTAAAGAATATAGGTCTTACATGGTTTGTTGTTATTATATTATTCAATTGAAAGGTGTGTATCAAGGTGTAATACCCTTCCATCTTGGTTGTATAATGACCTAATATTATATAGATTAGTATAAATATCCTAAAAATCCTCAAAAAATGGTAGATAAAATTACTATGTATTAGGAGAAGTTAGATGAAAAACTCCATAGATTTCTAAGAAGAATCTCAAGCATAGATAGTTATCCATAATCACAAATCTATTGTAGAAACTAGTTGAACATGTCCTTTGACAATATAGAGATATAGTGCAAAACCCCATACACTTGGATTGATGATTAGTTACTATTTCCAAGATAAGGTAATATGTATATTTCAAATCCTTACCCATATTAAATCATTCGTTTGTTATTGAACTATAATTCTCCACCTTATTTAATTTTTAAAAAATCATTGCCTAATTTTTATATTCCCAACTACAACTATATTAATTTAAATTGATTATACTTATTTATTTTTATTAATTCAATTATAAAATAACTCTTTATCTTGTTTATAAACATAAAAAAATCGTCTTACAAATATCTCAATAAATTACCTTCCACATAATTAAAATTTCCAAAACATAAATGTTAGCATATAGTATTAATCTTATAGCAAAAAATGTCTTGGTGAATGTGACTCCAAACAAGAGTGACACACCCATCAATAGAACACGTCAACTACAAGTTTAGTCACTTTTATTCAATGAGTCAACTCGAAAGCATTTTAATTTGGCATCTTCAACTAGTTTTAGAATTCTCACACTAATTTTAATTAGACACTGCATTTTGGACGTCCTATAGTAACTAGCTTTTTTATCCTGTATTTTTGGATTATCCCTATAATGAGCTATTTTTTATAGTTTACTCTCTTTTTCATTTATAATATCCCCTCTTTCATGTTTACATTATTCTATTTCATTGCAAGAATGTGTTATCAAGAATCAAATTGTTGTAAAATCCCCATCATGGGCACAACATTTTTTTTTTGTTCCATTAACATCAACTACCAACTTAACCAACCAAACATATTCCCTATAAATAATAAGTGTTACTTCAATAGCTCTACATTCACCAAGGTGGTAGAAAAAATTAACACCACTACTTATATGCTTACTCTCAAACTTGTGGTAATGCCCCAAGGAAAAGGTCATTCCTAGACCTACAACCTAAACCTCGAGGGTTCGTAATGACCCTTCCTATGTATCCCCTCGTGGGAAATCAAAGGCTTCGTAGTTCACCCCACAATGTTAGAGGGAGTTCAATATCTCCTCTTGTATGAGATCTATTATCTCACCTTAACCCGTAACTATTAATTTAGTACATGTAAACTATCAACATAGTCAATTATAATATAATGATAATAACTTGTTATCAAGTGTTGGGTCCATGCCAATCATTACCAAATGTTAGTGTAAACACATTCACACTATTCACAAGAGATCATTCATACCATAATCTAAAAGATTATACACAGTCACCATCATGAGCATAACCCCATGTACACAAGCTAATTAACACATACATAGTACAATTACAATAGTGACTAGATCATACACAAACCACAAGTGGAACAGTGAATGGATTATACACAAATCACAAGTATAACAATGATTGGATCATACATAGATCACAAGTACAATGATGATTAGCTCCTATATACATCACAAGTACCACAATTATTATCTCATTCGCATATGACAATTACATCAATAGCTATTTCTAGCATACATCGCAAATACATATTGACAAGCTCCAACCTATTTCACATACACATTAATGAGCTCCAACATCCATCACAAATACATAGCATCAAGATCCAACATACATCACATACAGAGTGACAAGATCTAGCATACACCACAAATATATAGTCATGAGCTCCAACATACATCACATACACAAAGGAAAGCTTAATAATTGCAATGGCTAACACAAGTCCATAATGCATCCAAAATAGAAAGAGTATCAGTGCATTGTGCACTACATAGTGGGACCTATCCTTTCTTTCAGTCTTCTACACCATTGGAAAAATGGGAAGAGGATTCATTGCATTCCATACTACACCACAGGTCCATCTTAAAGCCCACATGGCTAAGTATATAGTCTGACAACAAGGAATGGGATTCAGTACATCCCATACTACACCACGTGTTTGTCCACCATCCCAAGGGTTCACCCAAGTAGTGAACCTACCAAACCTAGTTGATTCTGACTTTAATCACCTATAGGCCATTGACAACAACTTTCTCCATCTAGGAAGAAGTAGCTCCTGACATATACCACCTTATAACCTTAGTGGTATTGTCAGCTATCTTCTTCAAAATTTTGGGTAATACTTGGCATCAGTCACTTCCATGCTTATCAATGACAACTAGTGAACCCTCTCAATATGCAATTAGCCTTTGATTACCATTACCTACATGGATGGGTCCATACCTATGCAACCACTATAGTCGTATCATAAGTAGGGTAGCTTGACCTTCACCTCCATGAACTAGGTGAATGATGGATAATCCCTAGCAGTAGCCAAGACATCAGTAATTGGCACAGTCCAAAGACTACCTATCACTACTCAAATATCTTAGTGGTTCACTCTTGGGCTGGTCATAGATAACATGAATCACAATCATAATCATAATAAATAGATACATGTTCCTATACATAAATACCTCTATCTATGGAGTTGAATTACACAAACACATAAGAGATACATGGAACCAATGCGAGATGGACTTTACCCATCATAGTCATATAATCAAATACTCATTATAAAGTAGTCAGTAATATTCACTTATTATATAAATTCATATTATGTATTAAATACATAGTATTAGATTCCCTTAAGTCATTCATAGCCATTCAGTACCTATTCAACCTCAAATCGAAGACTACTAAAGGGAGAAGCTCAAACCAATTAGGAACTTTTGAATACACCGAATACTGAGAGGGGGGTGAATAAGTATTCTGCTAACACAATTAATTGCTAACCATCCAATTATTAACACATATCTAGCTGCAACCATAAAACAAAGCATGAAAGGAATCATAACATCTCATAACACATTGACAGTAGGATTTTTTATGTGGAAAACCCAAAACAGGAAAAACCACGGTGAGGATTAACTCACAATATATAATAACTAGTTATAAGATATTACATGGCTCACTACCAAGACACACTATCCGTGAGAGGCTTACAACATGAATAGAAAATGGCTTATTGCTAAGGTACAAAAAGTATGGATTACTACCAACAGATGAACTAAAGAAGTACACCTTCAAAGTGCATAGATCAGTTCCATTTAAGCTCTGAAAAATCAAGCTCCTACTCCAATTGTAGATATAGAACAATCAACAACTTCACATTGTAACACTTGTCACATAGCTCACATCAGTGTTCACATATACTATAATTATTTTATCCATTTCCATTAGATACACACTTCATTTATACATTTATATATATATATAGCTATATCTTTGTTCATTAATTAGGTCATCCTAATTGAATGTGAACATACAAAATTCAAGGTGTTTTGTTGGCCCAATTCACAAATTGATGCTAGAGCATCCAGTGGTGTAAGGGCAATCTTGCATCACCCAAAAATAGTTAAATTTCAAGTTTCTCAATTTTTAGATGTTTTCACATTTTTGGATACTATTTTTGTCATAATGAAATTCCTAATTTACGGTTTTTATTTTCTATTCTTGGGTGTAAAGATATTGCAGTTTTAGTTTCCCAAATTTACACCTCAAAATCTTTCGAGTTAGATTTGAGGAACTTAGATTTCTTGGATCGGCCCTGAAACTTGCCAAAATTGTCATAGCTTATTATGAGCGTGTTCTTGACTTTGAGACCTTTCCAACGGTTCAAATGGTTCACGAATCAGAGTCCCGAATCAAAAGTTTTGGAAAGTTGGCACACTTTCTAGAAGATAAAATTGCAAATGTTCTTTTAAAATTTGAACTTCAAGTTGTAATTTTTCGGCGCCAAACTGCCTAAACTCAAAATGTGAATGTTGATTTGTCTCCAAACTAAAGAGGAGCTCTATTTATGGGTGGGTTTCTAATTTTTTGGTAACTTTTTGGAGACAAGCTTGCATATTACGAAAGGGTTATTCTGTAACTTTCTGTAACTTGCATGTACTATAGAACTTGGGGATTTTAGATCTTCTACATGTAAGAAGCTCCATTTTTTGAATAATGCAATTATTCTCTTATTTGTGGGTTATTTTCTAAGTCTCAGGTTGCACCCTCATCAAGTGGTATCAGAGCGGGTTTTCTTGAGCGTGTGGACAGATCGCCGATCGTGAGGCAGTTCGCACTAGGACTGTGGTTGTGGGTCAAGGTCAAGAAAGATTGCTCCAAGAGTGATGCCTGGTAGGCATGGTGGTGCCAAGGGTAGTCAAGGTGGCAGAAATGCTAGTGGAAGAGAAGCACTGGCAGCCCTCCAAAGACAGATTGATGCGTTACAAGAGCAGTTGAGAAGAGGGTTAAACCTGAGGGAGGAAAGTGAGGATGAAGGAGAGGAAGAAGGTTCAAATGTAGAAAAGGAAGAAGAAGTAATTGATCAAGACCAAATGCGGCTAATAAGGGCCATTTCAATGATCGGGAAAAGACCTAGAGCATAAGTCCCCAGTTATTCTGGAAGTCTGAACTCGAAAGAGTTGATTGACTAGATCAACGAGCTAGAAGAATATTTTGAGTATGAGGAAATATAGGACCTAGATCGGGTTAAGTTTGCAAAAATGAAGCTGAAGGGCCATGCCAGTATTTGGTGGAAAGAGGTCTAGTTGGAAAGAAATCGAAGAGGAAAAGGAAATATCACCAGATGGGATCGCATGGTAGAGAAAATGAAGAAGCAGTTCATCCCAGTGGACTATGAGTTAGATCTGTTGAAGAAATTGCAAGGGTTTAAGTAAGAAAGCAGATCTGTGAAAGAATATACTAAAGATTTTCACAAGATAATCATTAGAACGGGCCACACAGAGGCCAATAAGGAGAAGGTAGCCTGATATCTTAATGGGTTACGACTGAGCATTCAGGAGGAGTTAATCCTAGTCAGAATGACCACCATTGAGGATGCATATTAGTTTGCTCTGAAGGTGGAAGAGAAGCTGAAAAAAAGATTTGATGGTAAGCAAAAAGGATGAGGAGGTCAAAGTGGAAGGGGTAGTGGAAGACCTTCAGGAAGCCGAAATGATGATGAAAAGAAAAGTGAAGATGTGGGTACTAGTCGAAGCCAAAGGAATGACAACTTCTACTGCCCCCATGATCAAAATAGTGGTGATCAAAGAGGTAGAGGACGAGGGAGATATGGACAAGGATCTAGAAGAGGTGGTTTCAAAGGAACATGCTTCCAGTGTGGTGAAGAAGGGAATCGAGCCTATGAATGTCCACAACACCAAGGAAGGGTAGACAAGAGGCCAAAAGGTCATGTAAGGGTTGCGCATGTAGATGAGGAGGCCCAATCTAAACATTCAAATGATGCCAAAAGGGGAGAAGCCCTAGTGATTAGGAGAGCCCTAGTGACAAGAGGAAAAGGAACTAGAACAAAGGAAGAATCTATTTTGCACAAGGTGCAAGTGTGAAGGAAAATGTTGTGATGTCATTATTGATGGTGGAAGCACCAATAATCTGGTGTCAGAAGAGATGGTCACAAAGTTGAACTGAAGAGGGAAGAGCACCTGCATCCATATCGGATTGCCTGGTCGTAGAAAGACCACAAAGTTTTGGTCAATGAGCATTTCCTAGTAAAGTTCAAGATCGAGAGCTACCATGATGAGGTACTCTGTGATATCATCCCCATGGATGCATGTCACATGTTGTTGGGGAGACTGTGGCAGTTCGATAGATGAGCTATACATGATGGCCATGCAAACACTTATTCCTTGACAAAGGATGGGGTTCGTCACAAGTTGAAACCCTTGAAGGAGACCGAAGAAAATGTATGCAGTAGTGCTAGAATTTGTTATGTAGATGGAAGAAAATTTTTAGAAGGTATGAAGCATGAGCGTGTGTGTTATGCATTGATTCCTAGAGAGTAAGGAGGATAGTGAGAAGGTTCCAGAAGAAGTTTTTGGGATATTGGATGAGTTTCAGGATATTGTTTCTAATAATGTACCTAAGGTTTTACCACCAATAAGGAAGATCAATCATCAGATTAACTTGATTCTGGAGCTAGTTTACCAAATAAGGCAGCTCATAGAATGACTCCAGCAAGAAAATGAGGAGTTGAACAGACAAGTTCAAGAGTTGTTGAGAAAGGGTTTGATATGGGAGAGTTTGAGTCCATGTGTAGTACCTGCAGTACTAGCACCAAAGAAGGATGGGGAATGGAGGATGTGTATAGATTCTCGAGCCATAAACAAGATAACAATCAAGTACAGATTTCCCACACTTAAGGATAGATGACTGATGGGCTGTTTGAGTGGAGCACAGAGTACTTCACAAAGATTGATCCTAAAAGTGGATATCACGGAATCCCAGGATTAGAGAGGGAGATGAATGGAAGACTACCTTCAAGACCAAAAGAGGGCTGTCTGAGTGGTTAGTCATGCCTTTTGGGCTAACGATACAAGAGCACATTCATGCGGCTCATGAAGCGAAATTACTAAAAAGAATTCACAGGATGTTTTGTTGTGTGTATTTAGATGATATTTTGATTTTCAGTAAGACATTGGATAGGCATCACGATGCATATTAGCGAGGAAGCCTTTGAAAAGTTAAGAGAAGAAAATTTGTTGATTAATCTGAAGAAGTGTAGTTTTGTAAAGAAAGAGTTAGTGTACTTGGGGTTCGTTGTCTCGGTAGAAGGTCTAAAGATGGACCCGGAGAAGGTGAAGGCTATTCTGGAATGGCCTACCCCAAGAACTGCTACTAAGGTGAGATCTTTCCATGGTTTGGCAAGTTTTTACAGAAAGTTCATTAGAAACTTCAGTAGTATTTGTGCACCCTTGACTGAAACAATGAGAGAGGGATAGAAAAGAATTCAAGTGGAGCAGATGAAAGTTTTGGTACATTTAGGCGGAAGGTAAGCGAGCAACTTTGTTCTATCCCCAGTTTCAACAAAGTGTTTTAGGTGGATTGTGATGCTAGTGGTTGTGCCATTGGAGCGGTATTGAGCCAAGAAGGTAAGCCCATTGCCTATTTAGGTGAAAAGTTAAATGATGCCAAGAGAAAGTATTTTGTATATGATCAGGAATTTTATGCAATAGTTCAAGCATTAAAGAAATGGAGACATTATTTGTTGCTAAAGGAATTTGTTCTATATACTGATCATTAGGCCTTGCAGTACCTAAATAGTTAGGGAAAATTAAATCAGAGGCATATGAAATGGGTATATTTTTTGCATAGTTATATCTTTGTTTTGAAACAGAGGAGTGGGAAGTCAAATAGGGTTGCAGATGCCTTAAGTAGGAGGCATAAATTGATGACAAAGATGTAGGTTGAAGTGGTTGGATTCAATGAACTCAAGACACTATATCCAGGAAGATCCTAATTCTGAGAGGGCTTGGAAGCTTACGGGACCTGATACGATTAGACTGAGGACAAGGTGGTTGGATTTCATAATCCAAGATGGCATGTTATTTAAGGGTAGTCAATTTTGTATCTCAAGGAGTTCCATGAGGGAGAACCTGATAAAGGAGAAACATAGTGGAGGAATGGCAGGACATTTTGGTCAGGATAAGACCATTGCCATTATCAGTGAGCATTATTATTGGCCTCAGTTGTCACAGGATATGAAGAAGTTTGTACAAAGCTGCAGGGTATGTCGGATGGCTAAAGGTGAGCTAAAATATGAAACTATATCAGCCCTTACCTGTACGGAGAGGCCATGGGAGGATATAAAATTATGGACTTTGTTCTTGGTTTTCAAAGGACACAACGAGGAATGATTAGGTCTTTAACTGGTGGTTGATAGGTTTTTGAAGATGGCATTTCATTCCATGTCAAAGACCCCATGATAGGAGTCCACATTCTGACTTGTTCTTCAAAGAGTTGGTGAGGCTACATGAGTACGCCAAAGAGTATTGTTTGAATCATGACACACCAAATTTGTGGGGAGTACTTTTGGAGGACCTTGTGAGAAAGAAATTTGAAGAGCGAGTTGAAGTTTAGTTCTACACACCATCCACAAAGCGGATGGGTAGATAGGGTTGGTTGTTAGAGTGCAGGTAACCCTCTTGAGATGTTTAGTAGGAGATAAACCCAAGGGATGGGACTTGATCTTACCCCAAGCAAAATTTTCTTACAAAAATTCTGTCAACAGAAGCACTAGTAGATCACCATTCCAGGTTGTGTATGGAGGTAGCCCCAGAACAGCTCTGAAATTGAGGAAGATGGACCAAGAGAAGAAAATAAGTGTTGAAGCTGAAAATTTTGCAGAACACATCAAGGATATTCATGAGAAGGTAAGAGAACATATTAACAAGATGAATATGTAGTATAAGGCTAAGGTAGATCAGAAGAAGAGGCATAAGGAGTTTTAGATTGGTGATGAAGTGATGGTCCACTTGAGGAAAGAAAGGTTTCCAGTTGGAACATATAACAAATTGAAGATGAAGAAGTTCGGCCCCTGTAAAATTTTGAAGAGGCATGATTCAGGGAATGCATATGAGGTAGAGTTGCCAAATGGATTCAACATTTCCCCTGTGTTCAACATTTCAGATTTAACAGAGTATCATGAAGGTGGCGCAAAGGAAGTACCAATGATGGAACAATGTGGGATTCCAGCACCTACTTCAGAAAAGGAGGAGATTCAAGAAATCCTGGATAGTCGTGTGGGAAGGAGTACCAGGAACAGGCAATATGAAGAATATCTAGTGAAATGGAAAGGAAGGCATGTTGAAGATTCATCCTGGTTTCCTAAAGCAGAGGTTAACTATTTGGGTTTTTCCTCTACCATCTAAGACATGACAGGGTAACTTCTCAAATTACCTTGGATGTCTGATGCAGGAGCATCCAGTGGTGTAAGGGCAATCTTGCATCACCCAAAAATAGTTAAATTTCAAGTTTCTCAGTTTTTAGATGTTTTTACATTTTTGGATACCCTTTTCATCATAATGAAATTCCCAATTTATAGTTTTTATTTTCTATTCCTAGGTGGAAAGATATTACAATTTTAGTTTCCCAAATTTGCACCTAAAAATCTTTCGAGTTAGATTTGAGGCACTTAGATTTCCTGGATCGACCTCAAAACTTGCCAAAATCGGTATAGCTAATTTTGAGTGCATTCTTGAATTTGAGACCTTTTCAATGGTTCAAATGGTTCGTGAATCAGAGTCCCAGATCAAAAGTTATGGCCCTGAGAAGTTGGCACACTTTCTAGAAGATACAATTGCAAATGTTCTTTTGAAATTTGAACTTCAAGTTGTAATTTTTCGGCGCCAAACTGCCTAAACTCAAAATGTGAATGTTGATTTGTCTCCAAACTAAAGAGAAGCTCTATTTATGGGAGGGTTTCTAATTTTTGGGTAACTTTTTGGGAACAAGCTCACATATTGCGAAAAGGGTTATTCTATAACTTTTTGTAACTTGCATATGCTATAGAACTTGGGGATTTGAGATCCTCTGCATGTAAGAAGCTCCATTTTCTGAATAATGAAATTATTCTCTTGTTTGTGGGTTATTTTATAATTCTTGGGTTGCACCCTCATCAAAAATCCTTTTGGTGCACAAAACAAAACATATCATCCACAAATTAGGTTGGCCCAGACCTAGTAAGGAACACTTTGAACATCCATAAGAAAAGTATTTCTCAAACTTTTTAGCCAAAAGAGTGCCAAACTTCTATCATTTAGATATCTTATTTGTATCAACCAATATTGTTGAAAGATCATTCATTGCTTTAACTGATACTTCTGAGCAACATATTAAAAACTCATAAAATTATCTTTTACTGAGAGAATTTCTAGATCAGAATACCAGATCAGTGTAGACACATATTTTACTTAGCCAATTACCAACCAATGTTGGCATCAATGACCAAAAACCTAGAGGATACCTTCTTCATTTTCCCAACAATCTCCCCCTTTCTCATTGATGGAAACATGTGCCAAAAATGAGACTTGCTTCAAAAAAAAAAAATTCTACTCCCCCTTTCATATGAACAAAAAAAAAAAAGAACTGAACTTCTAAAATACCCTTCTCTATACAAAATATTCTCCCAAAACATGCCCTTATATATACAAAATCTTCTCCCCCTTTGACATCAAGGACAAAGGACAAGAAAAAGTAAAAGAAACTTTCAACTAAGAGCTAGGGGCACCTTGTAATTACTTGAGAAATACTTCCCAACCGGCTTTCCATCATCCCAAACTCCTTTTTCTTTGGTAAGAGTTTTATGTAGTGATTCAAGCTCCACTAGGCAGTCTTCTCCTTCTTCTAGAGTGGAAGGAACAATGTTTATCTTCTCAATTATTTCTACATATATGAACACACTTGATACAAAGACATGTCTAGAGACTACCTGGAGTCCAAGCTAGAAAAACCACATTATCACATCTTCCTTTTTCCTCTATATCATGAAGAATTTGTTCTGAAGATCTACAATAGAAGCCCAACTAGTATATAGCTTCATTCAGCTACAACCTTGTAATCACTAGAGGCATCGAAAAGCTAAGACTCAATTGATTCTATTAAGTCCTTGATACCTCTAGTGGCATTAAGACACTTCATATAGTAGACAAATAGCAACTAAGCTTCTTCATTACAATCTTTGACTTCTTTCAAACTTTGAAAAGCTCTATCATGTGCAATTACACACTTATCTTGCAGAAATAAAAATCTTATCTCTAGAAGATTTGACTCCACTTATTTTGTTGTATGAACCTTAAGATTAGATATGTATTCCTTGACTGAATCAACTACAAGCTTTAAATTCTCAATTGGTGTTAAAGAATTATCAGTTGTGACACTGGGGGATGTCTCCTATAAAGCTCTAATAGGATCATTTATCAGTTCATTTCCTTTCTAATATGACTCAACAACTTCCTACATTACAAAGTTGAGAAAAGTACCACTTAGTTTTATTCTATCACTCGGTGTAATCTTGGTTAAATCCACATAACCCAGATGTGATGAAAACTTAACTGGTTGGGGTGGAAGCACAAGTTGAAGTATTGCTTTCCTTGATAGAAAACCCTTAAGAGTGCTTTTGTATGATTCTTTGATTTTCTTTGATAATTCAAAATCTTTCAAGTTTTCTCCTTTACTTTTCTCAACCAAAATAGCTTCCGTGACTTCCTCTTTCTTTTTTTTTCTTCCTTTTTTTCTTCTTATTCTCCTTTTTCTTTTTCTTTTTCTTTTTTTTTTTTTCTTCTTCCTTTTTCTTTTCAAGAGGACTTATCTTTTCTTTCTTTTTCCCTTTTGTCCTCATCATCTTTTTCACCATTATTCTTGTTTCCTTCAGTTCCATCTTTATCTTCCTCATCCCTATTTATGATAGAATCTTGATTTTTTTTTTCTTATCGCCAGTTTGATCTTTATGTTGATCATTAGACCTTTTGATGGTCATCTCTTTTCTATCAGTTGGAGGGGTAGGGTTGTTTGACACACCATGTGTCTCCTCAACATTTTCCAAGACTGGATTGTCCAAAACTTTTGTGACATCAACATGCATTTGTGCTTGAGTTGTATGGGATGAAGATGTATTGTCCCCATTCTCAGAGTGACATTTTGATGACTTGATTCTAGCCCATCCAACATTCTTGTGGGTTAGATGGTGAGATAAGGGAATGATATTGACCATGATAATCAAATTTGGGTAAGATGTGCTTAAAAAGGAACTATCCTTAACAAAACAAAGCATAATGTTGATCTTATTTTATTATTATCTCATGGTCCTCTTTCAAGCCAAGGAAAACAAGGAGGTCTACTTGCAAGTCAAAGAAAGAAAGGAGGCCTACTTGCAAGTCAAAGAAAGCAAGGAGTCTACTTGAAAGTCCAAGCAAACAAGGAGGACAAAGCAAACAAGGAGGTGAGTTGACCACATCAAATCAGATCTGCTTCTAGAAGATTCTCCCTCCTATGGAGGTTTAGAAAACTTAAGGGAGAAGCAACCAATATTTAATATTTTAAGAATAAAATCAAAACTCTTCCTAGGGTGGCTAAAGGAAGCTTACAAAGTAGAATATTATAATATTCAAAGGTAATCAAATCCTCTCCTATGGTGATTTTGGAAACTTAGCCATGAAGTCATGAATATTTTACTGAGGAAAAATTTGATCTTTCCCCTAGGGTGGCTTAAGTGCCTTATTGATGAAGGAAAAAAATATTTTAATGAAATAAAATATGATCTTGGCCTAGGGCAGTTTAAGGTTCCTTAGTCTTGAAGCTACTAAATATTTTAATAAAACAAATTTGATTCTCTTCTTGGGGCGATTTGGATTGGAACCTTATCTAAGAAGGATTGGAAGGTTAAGAGAGGCATGTTTTAGTGTTTCTATTCTATTAAGATAGTTTTCTCTTGATTGAAAGTGGTTTTCAGTCAATTCAAGGTGGTGCTCCCTTCAATATTGTGGTATGGTGATGGCCCCATTCCACCATGTGAGATGAATTCAAAGATAATTCATCATAGAGCTCAACTAAAATTCTTAGTGAAGTTTCAGTTGCAGATTAGGATCTTGTTTTGTGATACTTTCATCAATACTTGATATCAGAAGGTTTTCAAGTGGTTTGCTTGGAAAAACAAATAATTTTGGAAAATTATAGCTTTAGGAATATTCAGACTTGTGTAACGACAGACATCAAATTGATTTCATCATCATTTCTAAGGAGTATCGAGCAACTATGACCTCCAATGTGCTGCTACAGTCACATTTCAATCATTTCCAACCGGGCTTATCAACCCACTTCACATAGCTAGGGTTTGGACTGTGTTTTGGTATAAGTGGATGTAATTGAAGGTCTGAAGTTCAAATTAGACGTGAATGTTTGTACTTTCTAGCCCTTTCTATTTGTAATCAACTTTTCAAAACAAATAAGAAGTTGAGCTATATTTGTTGGGTATGTCTACCTATGTTTATGTGAATTATTTGATTGACTAAAGTTTATGATTCAATTTCATCTCTTTCTATTTTCTTGAAACCTTTTAATCTTCATGTTATAGCAAACCCTTGTTGAAATCAAAGTTAAAAGAAAATTAGAATTTTCAGACTAGCAAAAACCAAAAAAAAATAGTTTGAACTTGTAAGGATTCTTACAGTGGTATCAGAGCCATGATCTTTCCAGCCTTTGGGATATGGAGCCTTTTGAAGTTGGGCCACACAAGTATAATACTAGAAGAAGAGAACAACAAGGAGGGGGTAATCCATTAGCAAGTTCATCTTCAAAAATGGGCAGTTATAGAAGAGGAAATGTTGATGATTTCCTACAAAAATTTGCACAACAGTAAGAACAAGTTCTCCAATAGTTTCAAGATAACGTGATTGTAGCTATGTGATGGTTGAGGATGGAGCATTCAAGGTCTAGAAGGGCTCGTAGTGAAATAAAATGGAGTAATATAGGGAGACAATTTGCAACCACTCCAGCTAAACCTCTTCGACCCAGCTTCACTCCTACGAGAGAGGAGCTACCTTCAAAAGAAGGAGAAGAAGAATCTATAGAGGTCTCTAATGATATCATGGCAACATATAATGAGTACTATGCTCTTCCTGATGCAGTTCAATCAGCAATAAATTTGAACCAATTTATGAATCAAAAGGATAATAAAATGAATAAAAAGGAGAAGAAATCCCAGACGGATCCCAAAGATTGCAAGGATGCATTGAAAAAAATTCCCATACCTAATTTTGATGGCAGCGGTAGGATGAATGCATGTGCCTAGATACATAAACTTGATACCTTTCTTACACTCAAGCCAATAAGTGAAGAAAAGGCTATATAGTTTTCTACTATGCATTTAGAGGGCATATCATATGATTGGTGGCACCATGGATTTGTGTCACAAATTCATGACATGATTACTTCCTATGATGAGTTCACTCACAACTCATTGTTGGATTTGACAAGAAGGACGTAGAAGTTTACCATAGAGATTTGGCATAGTTGAAACAAGAAGGGAAAGTGGATTCCTATATCAATGAGTTTCAAAAGATTGATGTTATGGTTCTCAAGATTCCCAAGAAAAGGGTTGTTATTCTTTTTTTAAAGGAATTAAGTGACAAGTTATGAGGCTTGGTCAAAGCTCACAAGCCTAAGACACTGGATGATGCAATAGAGATTGCTCTAGACCTGGACACTTACCCCACTCTAGTTGAAGGTCAAAAGAATAACTTCAAAGATAATAAGTTAGAACACAATCAAGATGTGGGAAAACCAAATCAGTTTAAGTCTACGCAACCTATGCTAGATTTTGAAATGAGGAATGAGCTCAGGAGAAAGAAGTTGTGGTTTACTTGAAAACAACCCTGGGAGCCTTGTCATAGATTCCTTGGGAAAGGTATGGCACATCTTATAGAAGTTGTATCTGATGGTGGTGGGATCCCTAGTATAGATTCAAAGAGTGAGGAAGAGCATGACCATAAATAGCCAACACTAGAACCAATAAATGATGGTAACAAAATTTCTAGGATTTCTTATCTTTCAGGAACTCCAAGATACAATCCTTTTATCTTTGAAGGCATATTATTTGGTTACAAATTTTTGGCACTATTTGATAGTGGAGCTACGCATAACTACATTGATGAAGATTTGGTAAAGAAAAGAGCTTTGCATTGTGATGATTTTGAGGGCTTTGATGTGACTATAGTAGAAGGGATTACTATTCTTTGTACTAAGAAAGTAAGTAAGCTTAGCATTACCTTTGGTGAGTATACTCTATGTGATGACTTTTATGTACTTGATTTGAAGGAAAATGAAATTATAATTGGTATGCAATGGCTACATTATTTTCAAAGGGTCATCCAAGACTTACAAAAAATGGAGTTGAGTTTCATACATGATGGGAAACACATTATTATGAAATATCTCAAATATAATTTTCTGCATCAAATAACAACTAGATCAATGATAGATTTGGGTCATGATTGGCTTCATGAAGGCATACATTATGTATGTGAAGAAAAGTGTATTGAATTGACACTTGATAGTAAGCATGTGAATGTTGACATGAATGAAAAGTTTATGGATTGGCATAATATTATTCCTGATTTGTTTAAGGACAATAGTCCTATGATTTTGCATTCTCATGGAATAGACGTGCTAACATCCTTAGATGATAATACCATGGAGTCTTCTATAGATGGCACTCAAGAATTGGGTGTTAAAAATGAGTCTTGTGGAATAAATTCAAATCATAAGAATTATATTTTTTTATATTAGACTTGGGATGATGTGGAAAAGACACAAATTTTGTGCGATATATGGTTACAAAGTGCCAAGGAGGCTAAGTTAGTGGCTTCCCTTGAGAAACAACATCTACTACAAGACAAAGAACAAGTGCACCATTTAGATCAAGCAAGACAACAAAGGGAGGCCTATCGAAGATATATTTTTCCAAAGAATGATGTTAATAAAGGTGAACATGTCATGAACAAACCTCTTGTCATAGTCAAACACAATGAACCAAAAACTTCAAATTGTTCATGAGTTTGTAGTGATGAGAATGATGAGACATATCATTTAGATGGTTTAGAAAAGACTTCAAGCATGATGTAACATGATAGGAGAATGACTACATGTTTTGACACATGGATGGATGAGGATAATTCAAGATTTTCAGTTGTTATTGTTCATTTACCTGATAGTATTATTGACTATATTAATGACACTCATAGTGGATCATCCACTCAAGAGTTGTCTTTGGGTTGTAATGAAGACATCCATAACTCATCTTTGGTTATATCACTGATTTCTTATGATATGGAAGATATCTACTTGTTGATTGGTGACATTATCTTTTTAGATTATTTATTGGTTAGTGGTTGTCCTACTTGGGTTTCCATTGCACATTCAGATTTGACATGGATTACACTAGCTATTCAGTTGCTTGGGAATGTGTGGAGGCATCTCAATTTGATGTATATTGCATATGAGATCAATTATATGCTTATATATGGGTATGATGACACCATTGA
Organism: Sequoia sempervirens; assembly: GCA_007258455.2. NCBI lineage: Eukaryota > Viridiplantae > Streptophyta > Pinopsida > Cupressales > Cupressaceae > Sequoia > Sequoia sempervirens. The sequence goes on along the minus strand of VDFB02075321.1, from coordinate 255,475,595 downwards.
CATTGGTATTAATGATGGTTTGAGTCATCACAACAATGTTTGGTGGCCTTATGTGTTGAGAGTTCAATTTCACATCTTCTTATTGATCTACCATAATGAATGGGTGTTTTATGGACACTTCATGAGAGATTTCAGTTGCATCTCTTACTATAGGTTGGATAGATTGGTTTGGGATCTAGGTCTTTTTTGGTTGGGTGCATCATTTCACATGCATTCCATTATGTTGCTTCACGAATTACGACATATTGGCATTTCAATCAAGGTGAAGGACCGGGTTGTATGCAGATTCCTTAAGGGAAAGAAATCCCAGGAAGGGAGGATTGTAATGGCCCCATTCTCAGAGTGATATTTTGATGACTTGATTCTATCCCATCCAATATTCATGTTGGTTAGATGGTGAGATAAGGGAATGATATTGACCATGAGAGTAAAATTTGGGTAAGATGTGCTTAGAAAATTAAGAAGGAATTATCCTTAACAAATAAAAGCATAATGTTGATCTTATTTTATTATTATCTCATGGTCCACTTGCCATTCAAGGAAAACAAGGAGGTCTACTTGCAATTCAAAGCAAGCAAGGAGGTCTACTTGCAATTCCAAGAAAACAAGAAGGTGAGTCAACCACATCAAATCAGATCTACTTCTAGAAGATTCTCCCTCCTATGGCAGTTTAGAAAACTTAAAGGAGAAGCAACCAATATTTAATATTTTAAAAATAAAATCAGATCTCTTCCTAGGGTTGCTCAAGGAAGCTTCCAAACTAGAATATTATAATATTCAAAGGCAAACAGATCCTCTCCTAGGGCGGTTTGGGAAACTTAGCCATGAAGTCATGAATATTTTAATCAAGAAAAATATGATATTTCCCCAAGGGAAGCTTAAGTGCCTTAGTGATGAAGGAATTTTTTTTTTTAATGGAATAAAATATGATCTCAGAATAGGGCGGTTTAAGGTGCCTTAGTCTTGAAGTTACTAATATTTTAATAAAAAAAATATGATTCTCTTCTTGGGGCAGTTTTGATTGGAACCTTATTTAAGAGGCCTTGGAAGGTTGAGAGAGGCATGTTTTAGCGTTGCTATTTTGTTAAGATAGTTCTCTTGATTGAAAGTAGTTTTCAGTCGATTCAAGGTGGTGCTCCCTTGAATATTGTGGTATGGTAATGGCCTCATTCCACCATGTGAGATGAATTCAAACAAAATTCATCATAGAGCTCAACCATATTTCCTAGTGAAGTTTCAATTGTAGATTTGGATCTTGTTTTTTGATACTTTCATCAATAATTGCTAGCAGAAGGTTTTCAAGTGGTTCGCTTGGAAAAATAGGGAATTTTGGAAATTTATAGCTTTAGGCATAATCAAACTTCTGTAACTGCATACATCAAATTGATTTCATCATCATTTCTAAGGAGTATCAAGCAACTACAACCTTCAGTGTGTTGCTACAGTCGCATTACAATCATTTCTAGCTAGGAATATCATCCTAGTTCACATAGCTAGGGTTTGGAATTGTGTTTTGGAACAAGTGAATGTAATTGAAGGTCTGAAATTCAAATCAGACCTGACTATTTGTACTTTCCATCCCTCTCTATTTGTAATCATATATTCAAAATAAATAAGAAGTTCAACTATCTTTGTTGGGTATGTCCACCTGTGTTTATGTGACTTATTTGATTGACTAAAGTCTATAATTCAAGTTCATCTCTTGCTATTTTCTTGGAACCTTTCAATGTTCATCTTATATTAAACCCTTGTTGAAATCAAAGTTAAAAGAAAATAAGAATTTTCGGACCAACAAATAGGGAAAAAATTTAGTTTGAACCTATAAGGGTGCTTACAAAAGAGGTTGTTCTTTCCCCATACTCCTTGCTAATTGTCTAATTAAATCCTACGTTTCTTGTCTTACCTTTTCTATGCTCTCTTGCTTCTTAGTCATTGACATATGAACTTTGTGCTTGACTCTAAACATGGTAGAGCATTCTTTTAGTATATGGGTAGGCTCTATCTCAGAAAGAGAGGAACCACAAGAAATTAAGGCATCATTCCTCATCTTATCCTCAACATTTATAGCCTCTTTCCTTCTATGTACTAATTCTTTCTATACATTTTCATTTACTTTACTCTATATAGTCTCCAAATTTACATTGCAAATGAGTATATACTGAATAAATGCATTTATGATGGTTTCCTTTCCTTCATATTGACTTTATCATACAACTCAGTAGTCGATATGAGATTATTATCAATCATATTATTTAATAAGGCTCCCAAATCCAAAGATGGATGATCACTTCCTAGAGGAGATTCGGGCATGTCCTCCATAGGATCATATGACACTTCTTCACTCTTCTTCTTATGTACATGGATTCTATAAGTATCCTCTTATTCCTCTTTCTCTTCATTGGTGGAGATATCAACTCTGGTTTTAGCTTCTTCTTTGGAGGTACTACTCCTTTTATTTCTTTCCAGCTAATACTCTTCTTCTATGCCAAGATCTATTTCTTCCTAATTTACATCACTTAGATTTAATTTCTTGTTAGCTTTTTGTTTTACTCTTCTTCTTGAAGCAGTAGATGGTGTAGCATGACGTATACCATTTCTTTTAGATACCCGGGTACTAGGACCAGTAGGGGCAACAATACCAAAATATGCAAGAGAGCTTCATTCTTTCTTCTTTCCTTTCTCAACATTAGGAGTACTAGAAGTAGTAGCACTAGAAGATAATCTTCTTGATTTTCTTGATCCAAAGGGTAGTTCAACTTATTTATCCTTTCTCTCATCAAGTACCTCCTTTAACTAATCTAAATCATCTTTAGTGAAAGTATGTCCTTGGAAAAATGCTTCAACCTTCTTTCTTCTTTTGGATTCTATAGCTTCTAGGTGCATCTCAGTGGTTTTTTCTTTATATGTCCCATGTCGAGGTAGAGAGGAGTCCTTAGGATTTCTCAATAGAATCTCAATGTACCTCTCAACCAATTGTTCATCAAGTTAATATCCCGAGGGCTGAATCCATCACATTCTAGGTTCAACTACCTCTATGATACATTCATCTATAGATACAATAAATATTATATCCTTTTCATTTTTCTTTATTAATTTCTTTGGAACTTGATCTCTTTCATGCATCTCATTCTAAAATACTACAAAGAAAGCATTTAGAGCATTTTTTGTGCCCTAAAATCTCCAAGACTACACAAATGACCAAAAATTTGATTTGCAACCAACCTATTACAATCCCATATTATGTCTTTCCTTCTCGGTAGCTCTCTCAAGAAATAGAATAGTAGACAAACTACTAAAGTGCCAAATTTGATTGGGTGCTTCTTTTCCTTAGTCATGCTCAAGTTATCCATAAGTTGCAACCTAAGAAACTCACATAGATCATAATCTTTCCCATTTATCACTATTTCAAATGTGGTGTGAATTTTCATAGTAGATACAAAATTCCCTCAGTTGGTGAAATAAATTTTATCTCTAATCATGATAGTAGCATACTTGATGGCAGGGTTTGAGATAGGCTTTGTAGTTAAAGCTCTTTCATAAAATGTAGCACCAATCAACCTCATGACTACCTCATTCTTCATAGCCTTTAGAACTGGAATGGATCTAGTGTCGCAAAGACTAATTATAGCTTGAATCACTTCCTTGTTAATTACCCTAGGTACACTCATCCACAAAAAATTACTATGTACCCTATTGAGATCTATCCTAACAAATTTTGCCTCTATCTCATTGGAAAAGTTTGGAAACTAGTTCCAAATGTTCAACTTCTTCCAAACTAGGTTTTCGTACTCTAACTTTTGCAATAGATCATCTCCTGTCAATTCACTATCCCATAGGTCCTTAATCTCTTGGTGATTTAATTCCTCTAGTTTCCCATGAATATATTTCATCATTTATTGAATAGGTAACACATTGCTAAAAATTCACGTGAAAGCACCCATGGGATCTACTTCATAAAATTTCAAAGAATGTTTTCTAAATTTGGGTTGGGATCTCTCAAATATTTTCACAATGGTAGCAGTGGCCATTTCTCCTTTTAAAACTTGAATATTTTTAAGAAAAAAGTTGCTTCAACTTAGAATCCAGAAGATTTAGATTACGAAAAAATTACCTTTTTTACTCTTTGTCAAGAACTAGGGTTTTGATGTAAAATACTATGAATCACCTTCAACTCTCTTTAGCTCACTTTTCTTCTTCCAATTGTGCAAATGTGCTTTCACTTAGCTTAGTTTATTACTTTATGACTTGCAAAATTTTCCCTAATTCGCATTTAGTGCACTCCAACCTTAAAAGATGATAAACACTTAATAGAGTACACTACAAACCCAAAAAGGTTCTACAATTATTTGGATCTACATGTTTTTTTCCATAGAAATCTTTAGCATCTTTAGAATGACACTTACATCATATATCCTCATGCCACTTCTTGACACCTCATATATCGAGGTCTTTTTAGATTTCTCTATAATTGCTCCCCTAAAACCTCTATTGGGTTCATTTTTTAGAAGAGGTATCTACACCAGATGTAGGTCAAATGCATTTAACTCATCCTTTCTATCAGGTTCTTCCTTTTTCCTCCAAATCCTTTCCAATTCTTTTCTCACCTCTATAGGATCCACTTTTTTCTCAGGTATTTTCTTTTGTTCTTGGTTAGGTTTCTTCCCAATTTTTCTTCTACAAAATTTTGAGATATGGCCTAATTTTTCACAAGTGTAGCACACAAATTATTTCTAGCCAAACTGGTTTGGATTTATCCTTGATCTACATTGATTAACCTTATGTCCAAATAAATTGCATGTATAATACTAGCCTTGAAAATACTGAATCCTTCTACTAGCATTGAATCTATTCAACATCATCTACCTTCTACACTCAATAGCTCTATGTCCAAACTTATTGCAAGAAAAACATTGTCTAGTAAAGAATCTGATATTTTTATTCATTCTATTCTGGTTCATTCTACTTCTACATTTCATTTCTCTATGATCGAATTTATTGCATGAGAAATAAAAATCATTAAAAGATGCATACCTTTTATCATTAGGTTGTCGAATAGGAATCCTTTCGATATTGATCATGTTGGAATAGGATGCTATTTAATTGCAATCCTAAACATACTTCATGTATCTCCTAAGTCCTTGGAAAGTGTTCCCCAACACTAGGATTAGAAAGAGATTAAATTCAAACGAAATGAACATGTAAATTGGCATTTGTAATTATTCCTAAATGATAGGAACATGTGGGGATGCCCAAGAAGAGCTCCTACAAAATAGGATTACATGGGGTGTCCACATGGAAGGTGGAACCCACCTTGCTTAAGTTAACTATTTGGTGGATACATAACACTTCAATAATGCATGTAAAGATCCTACAAGTTAGGGATTGATATTTACATGAGTGGAGTTTAGTTTAGTTTAGTTCAATTTAGTATCAGTTCAGTTTAGTTCAATTCAATTCAATTTAGTTTAGTTCAGTTCAGTTCAGTTCAGTTCAGTTCAGTTCAGTTTAGTTCAATTATCTTCAATTGCATGTAGTTATTTTTAGTTGAATGCTAGTTGACTTCAGTTGACTTGAGTTGCATGACTAGTGAATTCATTTTCATGATAGATAATAGGTAGAAACATTCATTTAAGTGGGGATGATCAATCGTGCATAATTCTTGCATGAATTGGTGGAGAGATACATTAAAGTTAACAAAGATTGACTTGGAACCACCTTGGGTGCCCAAGTTGGCATATTTTAGTTAACACCTTTTGCATGAGAAGATATTTACAAGGCTAAATTAAGTGGGACAATTCTTGGGAGCCAACTTTGAAGAGAAGCTTGGAAGATATTTTCTTGACCAACGATTAGTTAAGTGTTTAGTTTGGGGCACCTAAATTGAGGAGACTTTGGTTTTGATTTCATGTTACGTGATGGAACTCTACTTGCACAAAATGGGTGTATGTTTTTGAGAGGATCTTTGTGCTCTTGTAATTGACAACTCTTTGGAGTTTACAATGCTCATTATTGTAAATTAATTGCAGCAAGTTGAAGAGAGTTTTAATCAGAGTTTATTGCAGGTTGTGAAGAAGAATTGTTGAAGGAAAAAGAAGCATATCAAGCAAAGGATTGATATAGTATTATTGTAATCTTGTTGTAAGGTTAAATAATAAAATCACTATTGATTCTGGCGGTGGGTTTTTTTCTTGAAAGGGTTTCTCCACGTATATGTTGTGTCACTTTTATCTTCTTTTATGATTCTTCTACAATCTTTTGTCTCTTTCTACAATTGGAAAAATTGATCTAAACAAATAATTATACACAAATAATTTGTAACATAGAACACTTAATTAGATCTGTAGTCACATAGTTTTACAAGTTTTAAGCTACATAATTACCTCCATTTTAAACATTTGGTATCAGAGCTAGCAATTGGGAAGAGTTTGGGACACCTTTCTCTTAAAAGTTTGAAGGGTTTTTGGCTATAGTGGGAGCTTTTAATATTGTGTTATTGCTGATTTGTAAAAGAAGTGTGTTAGAATGAGTTCTAATTATCATTTAGATATTCAAAGATTCAATGGATCTAGTTATGAAATGTGGAAACTAAAAATGAAGGATCTCCTTAAAGAGAGAGATTAGTGGTTAGTTGTTTGTAATGAGACAAAGTCACCTACAATGATCTCAGATGAGGATTCGGCTAATCTTGACAAGAAGGGAAGAGGGACCATAATATTATGTCTTGTTGATGTTGTTCTCTTGAATGTTTTAGATGAAACTACTGTATATAAACCATGGGAGAGGATAGGTGATATCTATCAAACCAAAAGTCTTACTAATAATTTGTATTTGAAAAGACAGTTGTATTCTTTAAAGATGAAATATAGTGATTATACTACAAATAATTTAAATGCTTTTAATTTTTTTCTAAGTCAGTTAGCATCTATAGGGGTAAAGCTATAAGATGAAGATAAATGCATTTTGTTTCTTTGTTATATATCAGAATCTTGGGAAAATATAATTGTTTTTATCAATGGTAGTGGTGTAGATCCTAAGATGGACAATATAATTCCTACTCTCCTATCAGAGGAGATGAGGAGGAAGTTTAAAATGGGATCCCAAGATGCCTTGTTTGTAAGAGGTAGCCCTAAGGAAATGGTAAGTCCAAAGGATAGTCTAAAACCCCTATTAAGAGTGAGGTAAAGTGTTGGAATTGTGGGAAAACTATACATGTAAAGAAGGATTGTAAGAACAAGAAAAAAAGTTTTGATGCTTCTATAGAGAAATGCTTGGATGACAGTAATGATGCATTGTTCATTTCCTCTAATACTATTTGTGATAACTCTTGGCTTATTGATTTAGGTTGCTCCTATCATATGACTCCTAACAGGGAGTGGTTCACTAAGTATACTATATATGATGGAGGGAATAGAGATAATAGCACAACAAAGGTTGTGGGAAAAGGAGAGGTAAAAAAAAAATTTAGTGATGGTAGGGATAAGACCCTTAATGATGTTTTACATATTCGAGGGCTTGCTAGAAATATAATTTCTATATATCTAATTTTAATGATTCTGGAATGCATGTGACATTTGACAAAGGTGGTTGTAGATTGGTGAAAGGGAATATTGAGGTTGCTAAAGGATCTCAAATTGGGACTTTGTTTAAGCTTAATACCTCCAATTTGAATAAATCAACCAATGTAACTGAAGCTGAAAATACATGTATGTTGTGGCACCGTAGATTGGGCCACATTGGCAAAAAATTTCTTAGGACCATTCTTAATAAGAAATTGGTTGACGATATTCCTGATTATAATATTGGAAAAAATGATTTTTGTGAGCATTGTGTGTTTGGAAAACAATCTAGATGTTCATTTACTAATGGAACAAATAAAGCTAAAAGATTCTTAGAGATCATTCATTCAGATGTAATGGGTCATGTGGATATTGACTCTATTGAAAAATATAGATATTATGTTACATTTATTGATGATGTCTCAAGATACACTTGGATCTATTTTATGCATAAAAAATTTGATGTGTTTAATAATTTTAAAGAATTTAAGGATTTGGTAAAAAAATAATCAAATCATAAGATAAGTGATGAGATAAAATAATGGTGGTGAATATTGTTCTAGGGAATTTGATGATTATTGTAAGCATGCAAGAATTGTGAGAGAGAAAACTACTCCATATACACCTCAACAAAATGGAGTAGCAAAAAGGATGAAGCGAACCTTAATGTAAAGATCTAGGAGTATTTTAAGTAGTGCTAAGCCAGATCGATGCCTTTGGGCCGAGGCTATAAGTACTTCTTGTTATTTAATCAATAGATCTCCTAGTTCATCTATTGAAGATAAAACCCCTTATGAAATGTGGTTAGGTAGGAAACCCAATGTTGCACATTTAAGGATCTTTGGTTGTGAGGATTTTGTTCATGTGCCTAAATAAAATTGGTCTAAGTTGGTTTCAAAAGCACATAAATACATATTCATAGGTTATGGTGAAAATGTAAAAGGTTACAAGCTTTGGAATCCTCTAACTCAAAAAAATTCTTTATCTAGAGATGTGATTTTTTAGGGAATTTAGAGCTTATTCAGAAGAAGAACAACCAAAGGAGAAGGATACATCTCAAATAGTGAATTTTGTGATAAATACTAAGAAGCATGAAGATGCACATGTTGAAGAACAATTAGATGGATTGGATGAGGAGAGTTCAAAAAGTTCTTCTTAGATAGAGCTCATGATGAGAATATTGAGGAACAACAAGAACCCCCTTTAAGAAGATCCACAAGACAACGAAATCTCATTAACAGTGTGATGCCTAAAAATTTCAACCAAAATAGAGTTAAAGACAAAACACAAATTTCAAATTTCACTTACAACACATGAATAATTAACAAAATTTTGTTTCTAAAACACATAATTCGTAAAAAACATAATAAAATTTGACCTATAAATTATAAGAACTCAACCATCTACACATTTGTTTTGACAATCATGGTTGGGTTTCATATGGTGATATGGGATCCATATCACCAAGGTAGGCTTGATTAGTTCCACAAACTCATCAATAATCACAGACATGGTTCAAGTCACAAGTTACGCAAATACAATGTATTAGCATTAACTCTGAGTAAAGAAAAGAGATCAAACCCTGGGGGCCAGACCTAATTCCTCAGGGGCTCATCGTTGACGGCCTTGCCTACGCATATAATTTGTAGAGGAACCGTAGTTCAACAATTGGAATTCAACCATCTCATACATGGTTGGATAGCAAGGGATATAAAACACTAGATTAGAAAAGATGTCCTAACATCAATCCTATTCCTAACATCTACTAACTCAACAATGATAGTGTTAACCACTCAAAGGAAGACTCTTAAACAAATAGGCCTCGATTATAAATATTGGCTAACACCAATGGTTGACTTCCCAATTAACCATACCTTAAGTGATATTTTAATAAAGAGTACATTGAAGGTAGTTTTAAATACACACAAATTAGAATATTTTCCTAAAGTCAAAGTTACCATTGACACATAAGACCCTATTACATTCATGAAACATATTTTCTATTTGGTTTTCATATAGATAACAATAACTATTTAATAATACTTATCATATCAATAAGCATGAACAATAATGACTAGTGAATCCATAGATATAGTATAAACACTAATGAGAAAACCATTTTGATAACTAAGGAAATTATAACAACACATTGATTTATTTATTTTTTAAGATAACTTTAAGATTATTAACTAAGACAAGGAATAAAATCAAGGTAACATAATTGTGGAAATGTTTATGCTCACAGTGAGCTATCGAAAGTTAACATGTTGCTAAATATATGTTATTGTTCTACCACTACCAATGTATTGTCAAAGGTTGAAAACTAGTCTAATATCCTAAAAATATCTCAATCTTTATATTCAAATTATTTTATTTTCGTCCTTCTATATAAATCCCAAAAATATATATTAAAATTAAATATAATTAATATTTACTTTTCAACATAAATTTAATTTCTTTACTTTACTAATTATTTTTCTTAAAATGTCATTACATAAATATTTAATAATTATAAAAAAGAAAAATATTCATTCATTTTAAATTACTCATATAATTACTAAATAACATGAATAAAATAAACTATCCTTCACATAATAATTTATCTAATAAATATTCTCTTAAAAAAAACAATTAAAAAAATCATCTAAATAAAAGTGAGATATTATCTAACCCTCTTTTTCCTTATTTAAAAATTAAGTACTTTTTCTTAAGAAAGATTAAGTGGGGATGTAATTTTATTCCCAAGTCTTTAGGCTTTAAAAGAACAGCTTTCCTCTTTCTTATTTTTTTTTAAGATAAAAGTAAGGAATCAGGAAGATGAACCTAAAGTTCATTCACAAGTAGCACAACAATAAAACACATTCCTCATACGAAAAATACAGAGCAGCTATAGGGGTAGCCCGACATGCATTCAAGCTTCCTTAGTATTGTTTTAGAGTTTGGTCACAAACAGTAAATGATTGGTGTTGTAATTGGTACGAATGATGAATACGATTTTGGTATAGGACAAAATAGTGGCCAACAAGAACTACATTCCATGAGAATAAGAGCAGAGGGTAGAAAAGGGATAAACCAGGAAAAATGAGTAAAGTGCAGTGTTGAGGGCAGGGATCCAAGTTATCTAGGAGAGGTTGTCTATATACACATAGTCATACTGAGACAGTATAAGAGTGTGGGTTTATTTTATTTTATTTCGACTCTTTGAGTTTTATTTTATTTTATTTTTATGCCCTACCCAACTTAAAACATATATGACCATCTATTAAAAGAATTAAAATAATATACAAATGAGACAACAATATAGCAGTGAGAAAATGAGTTTAGGAAGCATGAGAAAGGTGGATGAACTGTTTGACAAAAAGCCTCAATAAAATTTGGCCTCATAAAATGTCACAACAAGCAAGTGCAATTGGCAGCTGCTAAGCCAGATTCAACAATTTTGGTCAACATCCTGCCTGTTCGTTCCATCATGGTAGCTTGAAACAAGATATGGATATCTATCCAACAACAAAAGGAGCATATTGTCTTAGATATTATAGCTGTATCCAAGCTGGTAGACATGGTTGAAAAAAAATGTGAAATGATAGGAAAGCATGCGAACTGAGTGATGGACAAGTATAAAGACAAATTCTTAAGCCTTTGTCTACACTAAAATGGAACTAGCAAATAATTTGTGAGATGCAAAGAATGCAAGCACATAGCAAACAAGAAGACACAGAGACAATGCAAAGAACTATTTGACATACTGCCTCACAAAATAAAGGTAATCTCATAGGTGAAAATGATCGTAAAAGTGCAAAGAATGTTATAATAAGTACACAGTGAGGAAACTTCAATCAGATTTGATGATGGTAAATATTTCCAATCCATTTCAAAAAAAGAATAGATTCCATTGTACAACAACTATATTGTATTATGAAATATATGTATCATAACATGTGATAAAAAGGAAAATGGTATTCGTTACATACTCCTCATTCTTGACTATGTAGCTGTTAAGATATGAAACCTTTTGCAGCACCGACCTCAAATCCACTAGATTTTCATAATGATATTTTCCCTTCCCTTGAAGCTTAGAAATTTCTTTAGCATAAGTTCCTTTTATCCCATGGTTATCATGAATATCAACATTGAAAAACATAGGAATGATTGTCTTGTAGGTTTTGAGCATAAGTGACAACACTTACAAACACCAACTGGATGCTAATTTCAGATGGTATGGAATTACCCAATTCAAATTCTCATTCATCTAAGGAAACTTGAACTCCCATGAGTCTGAGGCTGTCTTAGATAGATGTGGCCAGCATTTTCTTGTATCAAGGCCATGATGGTTTATGAATACATCGCAAGGGGGATTTATTTTCGATACCTTGTGATTGCAACTACTCTCATAGACTATACACAAAATGTGGAAGTATAGAGAAAGCCTCAGAAATGCTTTACAGAATGCCTCAAAAATATGTCATATCATGGACTGCCATGATTACAGGATATGTTAAAAAAATGATTTGTTGAAAAGGCCTTACCCACTTTTAAGCAACGCAACTCACAACTCTCAAGTATAGAGCCAATTTCCTCAATCTTTGATAGCATCCTAAAAATGACTCCCCTCCCCTACAATGATTGTCGGTATGCCTACAATGGACCTGCCACTGAGGCTTGCTGCCAAAATTTAAAGACTCATTCAATTTCAAGCCTTCTTTCTACCGAATCTCCTTCAGAATTTTCTTGGAAACTCCCCTTTAACAGTGATCGCCATCCCCTTGTCAGTTGATGAAATTATAGAAAATTAAATAACTTGAGTGTCAAACTACATAATGATGGTCTAAACCTACCACTGTCCTCCCTTGCTTTAGGTCCACCATTAAATGTTCATTTAATTTCTTCTCCTATTGTAGTTGTGGCTGTTATGGCTATGATCTTCCGACTTCAAAACTGCAGCCTTATGTATGAAATCAGAGGATAGGATATGATAAGATAGAAATAGGCCAAGATAATAAGTACACGATATTGCTCTCAAAGATAGGTGTTTGTTGAGTTTAGGTGGCGTTCAAACAAGGTTTCATTCACATTTAAGTATTATAATATATTATCAGTTTTACATAAATAATAAATATAGTCCTAATGCGTTTATTTTATTTTCTTCCTTGAGATATTCTTTAAATATATAAATAAAAGACTCTAATATGTCTATTAAATAATATATCATTTATTATATATTGATTGTATGCCTCATTAGTATTAAGAGGTAATGATATTTAATATTATTGATTTATTGGTGCATACATATAAAAGTACAATTCATTTCCAAAAATGAAAGGTGTGGGCTCATTTCATAGAGCTTGGGATGCGTTTGTAGAGGCAAGAAATGGGCACTAGATATATGATTGTAGACTTGTCTAAAGTATGATTTCCAACTTTATTTAATTATTGACTATTTTTGTAAGTCATGTGTCCAAACAATTATCCTCTACTGGTACTTAATAATTTACAAATTGTTGTGTATAGAATCATCAATCAAATAAATATCTTATCATTAATAGAGGTATACAAAATTAGTTGACACTATAAGTAGCATAGCATTAGTTCCACACAATAGACATTTACTGATAATAGTGATATTTGTTAATAAACCAATGGTTTCTACATTTGTAGTTAACATGTCGTTGATACAATCCATTACACAAAGTTATCATAAAATTGTCGGCTCATCACATACAACTATTGCCAACTATGGCCACAAGATTATTATTATTATTATTATAAAAGATTGAATACCAATTTTTATAAGTATAATCTAATTAAGGACAAGGTGATACATCTATATTTACCTCGTATATTTCACTAATTTAAAGATAATTATATTTATCATAAGAATCATTATACCACCTTTGATTATTTGCATTACTAGTGATTAGACATAGTATTGTAACTCAACCAAGTATATATATAGGTTATGGGGTCTCTCTACTTAATTATTCTGTAATGCCCATAATTTTACACTAGGAAAAAAAACACAACTAACAATTTATTATTATTATTATTATTACTTTTTTTAATTATTACAAAATACCAACCTTCAACAACCCTACATGTGCATGATACACACAATGCACATCCGGAGATGTTGCTCATGCAACATCATCATCACTGACACGTAGTCGAGACTGAAGTATGTGGGGGTAGCGAGGTCGGGTGTGTGGAGTCCATTGCGCACACCCTGAAGTGATAGAGAGATGGATCTCCCTATTAATATTACATAAGAACATTAGATGATTACTAATAGGGATGAATTTTTTCGATGTTAACTCTATTGACCCAACCTATATATATATATATATATATATTATATTATATGGTCAAAATTATTATTTCCATGTATTACTAATTTTCATGTTATTTCTCCAAGTCGAGTTAAGGTTGTCCTCAAGGTCATAACTATTTTAATGTGATTATCACATCATTTTTTATTTTTTTTTAACCAAGTTAATGCTAACACTAATATTGTTTACAACAATAATGTTATAAAATACTTATTTAACCATCATAAAAACTATAATTCTAATAAATTAACCATATCACCACTTGACATTTGTTTTAGTACTACTCTTATTCATTACTTTTATCTTTGTTACTAAGTCTATTATCAATACCCTTAATATTTCAAATAAGGTGATTGTTGATATTAGTGTCCCATTAAACAATAAGGATAAGATAAGTTATTATCATTTTATCTATTTGTTTAAATGTCAATTATTTGAGTTCATATTTATCTTCTTTAAGCACAAAAAAAATCTATTTATTTTAAAGAGTAATTTAAAATTTTAATAATAATGATTATTTTTCATAAATTGATAAACTATTTATTATATTTATATTTTATATAATAATTATATTATTTTAAAAGGAACCTAAAATAACAAAAGTAATCCTTACCTAGAAAATATCTTAATTCCTAACCTTTATTATTACTTTCTTTACACATGCTCTTATTCTATTTAGTAAGATCTTCCCTCTTATTTATTTATTTTATATTCTTTAAAAGAGTGGGAATGTATTCCCCCATCATTTATTAAAGGAATCTTTAACTATGAGGGATTATGTGGAGCCTCAAAAGTTAAGGTCAGATACTATTAGAAATATAAACGCAACTTCTCCTTTTTATTTTTAATTGACGTTACTCATACATACATTTATTCTACTGTTAATTAAATGAAACAAGAAAGAATATCACGCCTTGCTATGTTGAGTTGTGCATTTTATTACCGTTTAATTAGTTGAACAATATGCCCACTACTCGGAACAAATACCATAGCAACCACCTATAATCAAACTAACCTTCTTGACATAATACACTTTCCCTTAGTTTTTTTGATTCACTAACAAATCTGCTCGAGTCTTGAATGAGTAATAGTTAATACTTTTATTGGCCAATATGCACACATGCGTACGACTTAGAGGTGTGGATCTCGAGCAGGGATGCCAGAACAGTCATGTGATGTGTTGTATTGCCTGTATGCTTCACAGGTTCAAAATCCTGCAGGGTGTAAGGTATGTACACCCCATATTGTGGAGCACGAGTTAGGTGCCTCCCTCAGATTGGGAGTATGAGGAGTCCCATATATACTATAAGCTATCTGTAGACCCAAAAATAGATTGTCGGGTATTCGTGAACTATAAAAGAATATTTATTTATTTTTATTTTCATGGTATTTATTTTAAATGGTCAAGATACTCGCCTTAGGATTTCAAGTATGAGGCCAATCCATGATCCGAAACATACAATCAGAAACAAGGTTAAAGTGCACTTTCAGCCTGATGTTTCATGGATTTTATCCTTATTGAAAAGACATTAACTAATATCGTTCTCACAAAATCTGATGTCCAAGTACCCTATTTACTCCTTTCATCACGATGCCTATAAAGAAGAGACAAAAACCTATGGTTTTCTCCGTTCTCCTTCACATCATTGGCAACAACATTGATAATGATGCTTCTTCCTCATTAGTACAAATTGTGAGGCGTTCTAGGTGTATCTCTATTCATGTTGCTTATGCACGAAAAACAATTCCCTTCTATCTAGCTGACAATGCTGGAAACATGTAAGGACTGTCCCATGCAAAGGCGACTTCTGGCAGTTTCCCAAGAACAACACCCTCACAACCTTTGCAAGATTTTGAGAAAGTGACCAACCTAGTGGCTCGCAGTTTCCATTAGTCTTTTGACATCAAATTCAAACTTTTTCCACTTGTTGCTTCATGACTACGAGACATGGAAAGTGGAATACATGAGCACTTAAGATGGGTCTGGCAACACTCTTTCAACACTATCAAGGAGTTAATGACGTGGTGCTCGAACATATAGATTGATCCATATTCACTTCATATCTCTTCCCATCTATTTAAATTCCCAAGCAAGGTGAAAATTTGCAAATAAGTTAGAGATGCTGCAATCTCCAGTGGATTTCTCAAGCAAACCTCATGGAGGACCAGGCTAATGGTTGTGACTACTACACCAGCCAAGGGATGAGGCTCACAGTGCCTGCACAGGTGTTGTTATTAATCTTTATTTGTTGTTATGAGTTACTTTTATTTTCTCATGCCTTTGCTTCCATAGGATCTATGGGGAAGGTTCGAGCAGCTTACAAGCAATTTTATACTAACCCCATTGGTTACCTTACATTGAAGACAACGCAGGTGGGAGAACATGGCACTTCACCCCAAATTTGAAAATGTTCATTTCCCCTCCCAAGCTATTGATCGAGCAGAGTGGGAGCAACACTTGTCTTCATAGGCCGTACCCCCATTATCCAATCTCGTATTATATGCATATATTTTGTTACATTAATGTATCCCTCAGTTTTGGAAGGATCTGTAGGTCGTATCCTTCCATTTTGTACTAGGAATATGCCCATTAGACGTTAAGTCCACTAATGTAAATCATAGAGAGGAGGTATATAAGGGTTTAACTTGGTTATCTCTTATTTCTATCAGACAAAAAAAAAAAATACTATGTTGTCATCTTATTGCGTTTGCAACTAGAACTCCTACATTTGAGATAAGCATAAGAACAATATGTATCTAAATATTTTCCAACTGGATTTTGTGTAATCTGGATTCTAGTTTCTCTCTTTTACTAAGGTATAGAACTTGGAATTCTCTCTAAAGAGTGGAATTAAATGTTAGCGTCTAATTTTATCTTTCTCTACTCCTTGCCTACAATTTAACAAATAGATACAACTATTTACAACCTGAACAATTTTCCCTCTTTTTTTTTTTTTGCTTCTCCTTAGCTCCAGTGTATAAGGCTTTACAAGAAAATGTACCATAAGATGTAGACAATACAATGAGAATCTCTGTCCTAAAAGAGGTACTTCTCAAACAATTGCAACTACTTAGTATATTCTCTATAATTCAAGATATGCAAAATTTATTGACAGGAGTATTAATTTTTCCTTTGCAATATTATTGCATATGTTTAGTGAGAGTAAGCTTAAAACTTGTAGTGCATCATGACAGGAACTATTCCGTAATTTCAAGATAGTTGATCAACTACATAATATCAATATATTTTAACAGAAAAAGTGACTTATAAAGGCAGGTACGTATGAATCCCTCACACCTTGTGCATACGAGTTCTACTATAGTGTGCTTCAAGATTTGAATTAACCTGTCACTCGAGAATATTCATAGAACTTTTTATAGAATATTGCTTCCCTTTTTAATCAGGAATACATAACTTCATAGAACAAAGTATGTGAACTGATTTTCGATTCAACAAAATGTAATCTACAAATACCCATTGCCATTTATGAATGATTATGTTATATTTCCCTAAGAAAGTGAGTAGTATGAAGAAATCTTATTTTTAGAATACATTTGTAGTTTCAAGTTAAAACACATATTCTCTTTATTTTACACACAAGAGGAACATTTCTTCTTTTAAAAAGAAAACAATATAGACTATCCATTTATAACATAAGTAGTCAAACCAAACACAAGATACAAGTTCGGTAAGAGGTTTCTCACCCATTACATTATTGATAAAACATTCAAAACCCCCTCCCAAGATGAGTTTTGCACAAAATTTCCCAAAACCACAAGTAGCTTATAGAAAGGAAACATACTAAGTCACAGTTATTCTTAGATCACCAGTATCCTCCAAACTTGCATAACAAGACACAACACTTTTTTTGTGGCCCAATGGGGAGCTCACCTCCCAACCTTTGGTTGGAAAACCAACCACCCCCGAGCTAGGAGGAAACCGAGGGAACCAAGTACAAAAAAAACCAAGAAAAACAATATTTGCACACACATGATACACACAAGATTATTTTCACACCCACCAAAGGGATTTTCACATAACTTTAGGAATTCCATCAAGAATCCAAAGTGGGGATGAGGGTGGACTATGCACTCCATATGGGGAATTATAATAATAGAAGCAAGAGCAAGTCAAAATCATACTTCCATCATTTCATGTGCAAACTTCTTTAATATCTTCTCTTTCTCCAAAACCCATACCACCAAAACCATTTCTACCATTTCACAATTACATATGAGTACTCATACCCTTTTTGAACCTCTCCTCTTAAGGAGGAATTAAACTTCCCCATGGAGGTTCCTATTCCATACCATCCCCAACGAGGGACGCTCTTCCCATATTTTGGGTGAGCCTATCCCTATACAATGCTTTTCCCATCACACAAACTACATTCAACAATACAAGTAAACAAGAACCAAAAGCATTTTGAAATAAGCATATAGCAAAATACAAGAGATAAGATACCAAGCGCATTTCTACATACACATGAAATTTTTCAAATAAGAACATCAAGAAACACAAAGAGTGGTGAATCTACCTCAAAACCAAGCTTGGGGAAGGATGGGTTGAGGATCCACACAAGTCTTCTTCTTCCAAGCTTTTTTTTCTTCAAACTCCTCAAAACCCCAAAATTCAACCAAAATCAAGAATGCAAAAAGAATCCCAGAACCCTTGTTTTGAGTTTGTTTTATAGGAACTCAAGTTTGAATTCCTTTGAATAGGGAGTTGACATTTGTCAACATCCCATTCACTCTCCCAAGCACACTCACCCATGTGTGCTCACACATGTGTGAGTTCTTGGGAGCCTTCCAAGGCAACTTGGAGAAGTGGGGATGGAAAGAGACTAGTCCCAATCCCACTTCCCAAACCTTAATTTCGTCAAACCTCCTTAAGGCCTCAAAAAGAGTGCCCAATCTTGAGAGTGACCCATGATTTTGAGCTAAAAAGGTACCTAACCAATAGGTACTTGCCCTAGGGACCTTAAACCCATAAAAAAACTTAAAAATATATATCATTTTTCAATCCCCAAAAGTGCCTAAAAGTTCAAATCCGAGTTTGTCCACTTGGATGGACAACTCACCTCCTGGATGGACTAACATGGCAATAAAACCCAAATTAAAAACATTCACAAATAACATCAAGAATAAAATACATTACATGATGGAACTATAGTCCCTTCATATGCACTTTAGCTCAGTTTCACTGGTTAATTTACATAGGGTTTCCAAGAGTTGCCTCCAATTTCCATTGGCCATGGAAAATGTACTTGCACACTCAATACACATGTTAATCCATCCAAGTAAATCATATTCATATAATAATCAAATCATTTGAATCACAATTTCATTCACACAAGTTTCATAATTTGTATATCATAAAGATCCTATAACATAACTCAAAAATCATTAGCCACTTATCTCATTCTCATTAATTTTCATACTCATCTAATTGCAACATTATTGGTTCACACCACTTGTTTCATTCCTTCATGATTAAGTTTTCAGATTCACATTTAACAAACTCTATAAACAACATAAAATTAGATGAATCATGATAGTTAGACTACTAAACATGTGGCATAATCAAAATCAAATCATCATATTTAAATATTCTTTCATCAATGGTATCAATAGGCATAGACAATAACCAAACTCAAAATAATCCAAGTACGTTAGATGTAGCATAGGGGTGGGCCTCACATCCTCCCCCTCTAGGAATGAACTTCCTCCTAGAAGTTTTCAAAGTGGTGGGAAAGAAGTGTCACCCCCTCTAATTATCTTTTTGTTTTGATACATTTCATCCTTAAGATTACCTAGATGGAAATTCTATAGCTTTATGTCCCACCTCCTCGCATAAGAAGCAATAACCATTGAATTTTACTTTAATTGACTACACCTGATAAGCTTGGAATGACTTGGGTTAGCCACATCAAGGGATCCCTTAGAAACTTTTGTGTTCCTACTAGACCCACACTTTTCTCATGTGACCTATGATCTATTTGGATACTATTTGCTTTTCCTACCTTTAAGCGACCCTTGGTTGTTCCTTGTTAACATTTACCTTTCTAACCTTTCCTTCATTGTTGTTTTGGTAGGCCTTGTGACCTTGAATGGAGTCTATGAAACTCTTGGTGATTCCTATGAGGTGGCCTTTGAGTCCTATTTGCTACAAATGTTAGCATTTGGAATCTCCTAAGGTAAACCATAGCAATAACATCTCTTATCCTTGCTTTTAGATTTCTAATCGCTTGCTCTAGCTAAAACCTTTCATTTCTAAGATGATTCACTTGTTGCAATAATTCCATGTATCACTCCTTGAACTGAGCACCTATGAGTTCCTCTTGTCCTAATTTATTGTGTTCATTCATAGTGCTCTTATGGGTACATTTCCAATAGCCAAAAAAGGGTCCTTGCTACCTCCCTAATTTTCTCCACAATTTTCTCCTACAAGAAGTTGAGGTTGTTTGTCATGATGAGCTTTGACTTTTGGAGGTTACCTCTCTCGAAGAACTTCGGTCATCTCTTGTATTGCATGAAGAATTTGAGAGTTTTGTTCTAATTGGGGTCCCTAATGAGCATCCACTAAAGTATGAGGGCTAAGATGGAATGGAGCAGGTTGTGTGCTTCTTGAAGCCCTACCAAATCGGCATGTTCTCCTAGCCATTCCTTAAAAAAAAGAGAAATTTCTAGTCAATTCATAAGCCTCATAAACCACTGTACCAAAATTCAAACTTTTCGCTTTCATTACTTACCAATTTGAACCACTATATTTACTTTACGACCACATTCACTCATAGCAATACATGTACAATATGAATGTACTACCTACATTACAGCTTAGAAAAAGATTATGTTATAAGGAGAATTGGTGCAAAGTTTAACAACCATGCTTACTTCATTCATCAACAATTTACTAAGGCATCACTTAAAGTATGACCTGAAGAACCCAACCCAATATTATCCATATAATAATTCCACTAACTTTAACCCCTTAACGAGATACTCACATGATATCCACATATCTAATAGAGTTTAAGCATTTTAGTTCCAAAACTTCCTACCTACTCATATGAAAACACAATTGACCACTCCACTAAATGATGGGAACTTTCCAAAGTTTATCATACTAATGATTATTCATCCAAATCTATATCTAAGGAAAGTCCAACTTGGTCATCTCTATGTCTAGATTTGATCGGTCTTCCATCTATTTACTGTGTACCATTATAATTTATTTCATTGAAAGAAACAAACCTAATTTACATATACATTATTAGCATGTAATAATACTTGTATATTCAAAGTTCTTTTTGTAGTAATTATAAGAATAAGATGTAATCAAATACCACTCACACATATGCATCACGAGGCGATAGTTATATAAGTAATAAAATTCCATGCATAGAAAAATATTATGAAGCAAAGCAACATGTATTCATGAAAGGTCATGAAGAGTTCATATATTGTGGACTAGTTTAGTCCCAAATGCCCAGTTTAGCCACAACTTGTATTAAAGTGGCATTATTTCATTTATGCCTCGTTATCTAAGATGACTATGTCTTCTTCCTTTGTATAGGTGGGTGTTGACCTAGGGTGTGTTTTCCCATGAGATGGCTTTCTCTTATCCTTTTCTTGCTTCAATCGCTTTATAGCCATAGTTAGGGTTTTCGTATCAGAAATTTCTGGCTCTTCAATTGGTGGCCTCTTCTTAACTCTAATCATGGGTACATCTGCAGTCTTTCTCTTCTTGGCCCGTTTCCACATTCATCTTGTTAACATATCTTCCCACATCTCTAACACCAAGAAATAACATTTCTAAATTAGGTGTAAACTCTTGGCTACAATGATTAAGACTTCACACTAGACTTACAAATTCACTATTTAAAGGTTTTAAACATCATGTGTATTTTATATACCTACAAATAAACATGACATAAACACATCCTATATAAGAAAATTGATATCACCAAGAATCTCATGAAAATATTATTACTCATATGTTGGAAATAGTGGTTACACCACCTCCAATACTAGTTTTGAGTAGGTTTATTTCTTAAGAAATATGTACTTTTAGAGAATCTTAAATAAAATTAGAAATCCCTTTACTTCTTGTCTACCGAGTGGTGGTCATGAACACCACCTTTCATAATTCACATAAATGAGATGGGACACCTTAACATTATTACCTAGGGTTCAATTAAGTAGTTAGAAGTATCTGTATAGGGTGAAAATATTATATTGACCTTATTCGTTAATTAAACATAGGGCAACTCCTAACTGAATCCTAGGGTTACAAGAGAGGATCTAGTCCAAGCCCATTCATAATGAACATCCATTATCCATGTGTACTTCCTTTCAATTATAATAGCTACCCTAGTCTTGCATAATGTTACATGTAGCATCTAAGTTTTATAATATTTATATCATGAAAACCTTATGACATGATGCACAAATTTCTTTAAATGTTCTATATTTTCTTCAATGGGTTTCAAAATCCCCTTGCCCATTATGGCCTTAGTGTGACTACTAGCTATGGAACCATTTCTAAATCAACCCTCTACTTTTCCTTATTTGATTCAAATATGTAATTTTCCCCCAAGAGTGTGAAAGACTCACAATTACTCATATTACTTATGCAAATACCAATAACAACGATGTTGATAAAACCCTCAAAACAAGGAAATTCAATTATAAAGCAATGAATAAAATTTCCAAACATAATCAATCGATGAAATTTTAAATATGACAATAAAACTTTCAATGGTGGCCACCATGAAACCATTTTAAAATTCAAACAATAAGTCAAATTGAAATAGTCCTTGAGCAAAAAGGACAATTTTGAAGTCCAATAGGTCAAATAACTTTAACCATTTCAAACAATTGAATAAATAAGAAAGTAAGTAAATGATTAAGTAAATAAAATAAAAACAATGAAATGATAATAAGAATTCCATCAATTGCATAAGTCTCCACAACATAGTATCTAGGTGACTTCAATCAAGTCAACCATGGGGGAGAAGAAGAATTGGTGGTATTTTTCTTATTTCACAACTAGATTTCCTTTTCCCTAGTTCGTATGAGAAGCCACAATTAGGTGTATATCATGGGGTGTTTTGATGGTTTAAAGTTGACCAACTATGAGCACACATTACTTCGACTTGCAATATTGGTTTCTGAACTTTTGAGGATCCCACCTCCATAATTGGTTCTCTTAAAGTTACCCATAACGTTGCTTAGTGTTCAAGAGTTGAATTTCTATTGACACCATAGTACCTATTGTGAGACCCAAACAATGCCCAGAGTCCCTAGAGTTAGAACCTAGGCTCTGATACCAAAATGTAATGCCCATAATTTTACACTAGGAAAAAAAAACACAACTAACAATTTTTTTTTATTATTATTATTATTATTTTAATTATTACAAAATACCAACCTTCAACAACCCTACATATGCATGATACACACAATGCACATTCGGAGATGTTGCTCATGCAACATCATCATCACTGACACGTAGTCGAGACTGAAGTATGTGGGGGTAGCGAGATCGGGTGTGTGGAGTCCATTGCGCACACCCTGAAGTGATAGAGAGATGGATCTCCCTATTAATATTACATAAGAACATTAGATGATTACTACTAGGGATGAATGTTTTCGATGTTAACTCTATTGACCCAACCTATATATATATAGTTTGATTCATGGTCAAAATTATTATTTCCATGTATTACTAATTTTCATGTTATTTCTCCAAGTCGAGTTAAGGTTGTCCTCAAGGTCATAACTATTTTAATGCAATTATCACATCATTTTTTATTTTTATTTTAACCAAGTTAATGTTAACACTAATATTGTTTACAACAATAATGTTATGAAATACTTATTTAACCATCATAAAAACTATAATTCTAATAAATTAACCATATCACCACTTGACATTTGTTTTAGTACTACTCTTATTCATTACTTTTATCTTCGTTACTAAGTCTATTATCGATACCCTTAATATTTCAAATAAGTTGATTGTTGATATTAGTGTCCTGGATAAGATAAGTTATTATCATTTTATCTATTTGTTTAAATGTCAATTATTTGAATTCATATTTATCTTCTTTAAGCACAAAAGAAAAAAACTATTTATTTTAAAGAGTAATTTAAAATTTTAATAATAATGATTATTTTTCATAAATTGATAAACTATTTATTATATCCATATTTTATATATTATTTATATTATTTTAAAAGGAACCTAAAATAACAAAAGTAATCCTTCCTTAGAAAATATCTTAATTCCTAACCTTTATTATTACTTTCTTTACACATGCTCTTATTCTATTTAGTAAGATCTTCCCTCTTATTTATTTATTTATTTTATATTCTTTAAAAGGAGTGGGAATGTATTCCCCCATCCTTTATTAAAGGGATCTTTAACTATGAGGATTACGTGGAGCCTCAAAAGTTAAGGTCAGATACTATTAGAAATATAAACGCAACTTCTCCTTTTTCTTTTTAATCGACATTACTCATACATACATTTATTCTACTATTAATTAAATGCAACAAGAAAGAATGTCATGCCTTACTATGTTGAGTTGTGCATTTTATTACGTTTAATTAGCTGAACAATATGCCCACTACTCGGAACAAATACCATAGCACCCGCCTATAATCAAACTAACCTTCTTGACATAATACACTTTCCCTTAGTTTTTTTGATTCACTAACGAATTTGCTCGAGTCTTGAATGAGTAACAATTAATACTTTTATTGGGCAATATGCACACATGCGTACGACTTAGAGGTGTAGATCTTGAGCAAGGATGCCACAACAGTCATATGATGTGTTGTATTGCCTGTATGCTTCATGGTATTTATTTTAAATGGTCATGATACTCGCCTTAGGATTTCAAGTATAAGGCCAATCCATGATCCGAAACATACAATCAGAAACAAGGTTAAAGTGCACTTTCAGCCTGATGTTTCATGGATTTTATCCTTATTGAAAAGACATTAACTAATATTGTTCCCACAAAATATGATGTCCAAGTACCCCGTTTACTCCTTTGATCATGGTGCCTATAAAGAAGAGACGAAAACCTACGGTTTTCTCCGTTCTCCTTCACATCATTGGCAACAACATCGATAATGATGCTTCTTCCTCATTAGTACAAATTGCGAGGCGTTCTAGGTGTATCTCTATTCATGTTGCTTATGCATGAAAAAAAATTCCCTTCTATCGAGCTGACAATGCTGGAAACATGTAAGGACTGTCCCATGCAAAGGCGACTTCTGGAAGTTTCCCAAGAACAACACCCTCACAACCTCTGCAAGATTTTGAGAAAGTGACCAACCTAGCGGCTCGCAGTTTCCATTAGTCTTCTGACATCAAATTCAAACTTTTTCCTCTTGTCGCTTCATGACTGCAAGACATGGAAAGTGGAATACATGAGCACTCAAGATGGGTCTGGCAACACTCTTTCAACACTATCAAGGAGTTAATGACGTGGTGCTCGAACATATAGATTGATCCATATTAACTGCCTATCTCTTCCCATCTATTTAAATTCCCAAGCAAGGTGAAAATTTGCAAATAAGTTAGAGACGCTGCAACCTTTGGTGGATTTCTCAAGCAAACCTCATGAAGGACCAGGCTAATGGTTGCGACTACTATACCAGCCAAGGGATGAGGGTCATAGTGCCTGCATAGGTGTTGTTATTAATCTTTATTTGTTGTTACGAGTTACTTTTATTTTCTCATGCCTTTGCTTCCATAGGATCTATGGGGAAGGTTCGAGTAGCTTACAAGCAATTTTATACTAACCCCATTTTTTACCTTACATTGAAGACAACGCAGGTGGGAGAACATGGCACTTCGCCCCAAATTTGAAAATGTTCATTTCCCCTCCCAAGTTGTTGATCGAGCAGAGTGGAAGCAACACTTGTCTTCATAGGTCGTACCCCCATTATCCAATCTAGTATTATATGCATATATTTTGTTACATTAATTTATCCCTCAGTTTTGGAAGGATCTGTAGGCCGTATCCTTCCATTTTGTACTGGGAATATGCCCGTTAGAGGTTAAGTCCACTTATGTATATCATAGAGAGGAGGTATAGAAGGGTTTAACTTGGTTATCTCTTTTTTCTATCAGACGAAACAAAAAAAATACTATGTTGTCATCTTATTACGTTTGCAACTAGAACTACTACATTTGAGATAAGCATAAGAATAATATGTATCTAAATATTTTCCAACTGGATTATGTGTAATCTAGATTCTAGTTTCTCTCTTTTACTAAGGTATAGAACTTGGAATTCTCTCTAAAGATTGGAATTAATTGTTAGCATCTAATTTTATCTTTATCTGCTCCTTGCCTACAATTTAACAAATAGATACAACTATTTACAACCTGAACAATTTTCCCTCTTTTTTTTTTTTTGCTTCTCCTTAGCTCCAGTGTATAAGGATTTACAAGAAAATGCACCATAAGATGTAGACAATATAATGAGAATCTATGTCCTAAAAGAGGTACTTCTGAAACAATTGCAACCACTTAGTATATTCTCTATAATTCAAGATATGCAAAATTTATTGATAGGAGTATTAATTTTTCCTTTGCAATATTATTGCATATGTTTAGTGAGAGTAAGCTTAAAACTTGTAGTGCATCATGACAGGAACTATTCCGTAATTTCAAGATAGTTGATCAACTACATAATATCAATATATTTTAACAAAAAAAGTGACTTATAAAGGCAAGGAAGTATGAATCCCTCACACCTTGTGCATACGAGTTCTACTATAGTGTGCTTCAAGATTTGAATTAACCTGTCACTCGAGAATATTCATAGAACTTTTTATAGAATATTGCTTCCCTTTTTAATCAGGAATACATAACTTCATAGAACAAAGTATGTGAACTGATTTTTGATTCAACAAAATGTAATCTACTAATACCCATTCCCATTTATGAATGATTATGTTATATTTCCCTAAGAAAGTGAGTAGTATGAAGAAATATTATTTTTAGAATACATTTCTAGTTTCAAATTAAAACACATATTCTCTTTATTTTACACAAAAGAGGAACATTTCTTCTTTTAAAAAGAAAACAATATAGACTATCCATTTATAACATAAGTAATCCAACCAAACACAAGATACAAGTTCGGTAAGAGGTTTCTCACCCATTACATTATTAATAAAACATTCAAAACCCCCTCCCAAGATGAGTTTTGCACAAAAATTCCCAAAACCACAAGTGGCTTATAGAAATGAAACATACTAAGTCCAAGTTATTCTTAGATCACCAGTATCCTCCAAACCTACATAACAAGAAACAACACTTTTTCTATTGGCGAATGGGGA
This sequence comes from Sequoia sempervirens, assembly GCA_007258455.2. Lineage (NCBI taxonomy): Eukaryota > Viridiplantae > Streptophyta > Pinopsida > Cupressales > Cupressaceae > Sequoia > Sequoia sempervirens. The sequence goes on along the minus strand of VDFB02075321.1, from coordinate 255,448,348 downwards.
GCTCACCTCCCAACCTTTGGTTGGAAAACCAACCACCCCGAGCTAGGAGGCAACCGAGGGAACCAGGTACAAACAAAACCAAGCAAAACAATATTTACACACACATGATACACACAAGATTATTTGCACACCCACCAAAGGGTTTTTCACATAACTTTAGGAATTCCATCAAGAATCCAAAGTGGGGATGAGGGTGGACTATGCACTCCATATGGGGAATTATAATAATAGAAACAAGAGCATGTCAAAATCATACTTCCATCATTTCATGTGCAAACTTCTTTAATATCTTCTCTTTCTCCAAAACCCATACCACCAAAACCATTTCTACCATTTCATAATTACATATGGGTACTCATACCCTTTTTGAACCTCTCCTCTTAAGGAGGAATTAAACTTCCCCATGGAGGTTCCTACTCCATACCATCCCCAACGAGGGATGCTCTTCCCATATTTTGGGTGAGCCTGTCCCCATACAACCCTTTTCCCATCACAAAAACTACATTCAACAATACAAGAAAACAAGAACCAAAAGCATTTTGAAATAAGCATATAGCAAAATACAAGAGATAAAATACCAAGCGCATTTCTACATACACATGAAATTTTTCAAATAAGAACATCAAGAAACACAAAGAGTGGTGAATCTACCTCAAAACCAAGCTTGGGGAAGGATGGGTTGAGGATCCACACAAGTCTTCTTCTTCCAAGCTTTTTTTTCTTCAAACTCCTCAAAACCCCAAAATTCAACCAAAATCAAGAATGCAAAAAGAATCCCAGAACCCTTGTTTTGAGTTTGTTTTATAGGAACTCAAGTTTGAATTCCTTTGAATAGGGAGTTGACATTTGTCAACATCCCATTCACTCTCCCAAGCACACTCACCCATGTGTGCTCACACATGTGTGAGTTCTTGGGAGCCTTCCAAGGCAACTTGGAGAAGTGGGGATGGAAAGAGACTAGTCCCAATCCCACTTCCCAAACCTTAATTTCGTCAAACCTCCTTAAGGCCTCAAAAAGAGTGCCCAATCTTGAGAGTGACCCATGATTTTGAGCTAAAAAGGTACCTAACCAATAGGTACTTTCCCTAGGGACCTTAAAACCATAAAAAAACTTTAAAAATATATCATTTTTCAATCCCCAAAAGTGCCTAAAAGTTCAAATCCGAGCTTGTCCACTTGGATGGACAACTCACCCCCTAGATGGACTAACATGGCAATAAAACCCAAATTAAAAACATTCACAAATAACATCAAGAATAAAATACATTACATGATGGAACTATATTCCCTTCATATGGACTTTAGCTCAGTTTCACTGGTTAATTTACATAGGGTTCCCAGGAGTTGCCTCCAATTTCCATTGGCCATGCAAAATGTACCTGCACACTCAATACACATGTTAATCCATCCAAGTAAATCATATTCATATAATAATCAAATCATTTGAATCACAATTTCATTCACACAAGTTTCATAATTTGTAGAGCATAAAGATCCTATAACATAACTCAAAAATCATTAGCCACTTATCTCATTTTCATTAATTTTCATACTCATATATTTGCAACATGATTGGTTCACACCACTTGTTTCATTCTTTCATCATTAAGTTTTCAGATTCACATTGAACAAACTCAATAAACAACATAAAATTAGATGAATCATGATAGTTAGACTACTAAACATGTGGCAGAATCAAAATCAAATCATCATATTTAAATATTCTTTCATCAATGGTATTAATAGGCATAGACAATAACCAAACTCAAAATAATCCAAGTATGTTAGATGTAGCATAGGGGTGGGCCTCACATATTCTACAATAATCGTATTACTGAATATAAATAGCATCTTATTAGCACACCCATTCCTTCACCATGTAAATGATGAGTGTGTGAATAAAATTTTCATTAAAAGAATTACCCCACACTATAGAATTAGCATCCACATAATCTATATGACGTTAGAAATCTAAAAGTACCATTAAGCCCAAATAAAACTTGATCAAAAGTTAACCATTTATAATATCTAATATCTTTTAGAACATTATCGTAATGCAGAACTTTAAATAACATAATTGACAAGTGAATCTACTATACACCATATGAATTTTATGTTGTGAGGTGCATTGTTGCCACATGTTAGAAAATCCCTCCATATACTATGGGGAGTTGCCCTAGTGGCCCTACATTCTCCCCCCCTTGTATAGACTTCCTCCTGGAAGTCCTTATAGGTTGAGAATAAAATCCCACACCATATCATACATACCTTTAATGAAACTATGATTATTACTCACTATACTAATGGAGAATTATATTATAAACCAACTATTATATTATAGTAATTCTCCTACACCATAAGAGTCTTGACACATTTAAGGAAGAGTCACACACAATGCTTTGATCCAAATATTTCAATACAATAGTTTTTAACAATAGTCAACTAGCTCTTAATTTAGCAATGCGTCATTCTAAATAGGGCTCATCAAGTATATATATATATATAAACACACTAATACCTTTATCATTTAACATAATATCTTTCCATAGCAATCACTCATTGTTCAAGTTTGTTTAAAAATGTTCTTAAAAATAAATTTTACATTTTAAGTTTGTTTAGATTAGACCCCCTCCTGGAAGTCATTATGGGCTGGAACTATGATCTCAACAAAGCAACAAGCATAAGTCTATCAATCTTACTAATTATTTTACCCTCTTTTTTTGATGAAATAATCAAAATGTTTAACTATAAGCACACATTAGAGGCATAATCTCTATGAATTACTCATCCAAAATTTTCAAGATAAATTTTCACAATAGAATATTTATCTGGTATACTCTCAATATAATAATTTTATCAACTATCCATGTAGTTATAAATTATTACCTGTGCAACTATCTTCAACTAAGTTACTATAGTATATCAATAAATAAGCATCCTTTAATACATCTCAAAATACTTTTTACCATGAATAGCACTCATGTTGTTAGAAAATGTAACTTCTCAAATGTCCCAAACATGTCTTAAGAGTTATTAGCTTCACATTTTGTACAAATATGTTCAAGTAAAAGAACAGTTTACCTTATAATCAATGGACTCATACCATGTCTCAATTATGACACTCATACCATATCTCAATTATGGCATGCATACCATATCTCAATCAATATTAACTTGCATCATTTTTTACTATCATTTTCACATACTTCACAAGTATATCACATCACATTTATTTACAATTTCAAACATACATCACAATATGCAAACATCATTTACAACACAAGGCTCACACAATGGGGTTTACAAGGATGGATATTCTTGGATACCACAACAAATCAGGAAGATGGTCTTGGGGACCTTCTCTAAGGAATCCTGCATATAGATACAAACAATCATAGAACAAGGGGAAGAATGGATCAATGACTATCCCATACTAGTCCCATTTAAAACCCTTTTCAAAAATAATTCCCCAATGCATCTACTCCCCTATACGACCTACCAAGGAACCCCCTGGGATATGACAGTTTACAAATTTCACATTACACCACACATGCTAGCAATTTACAAACAAAGAGGAATCCTCAAACTGAGTAACATAAGATCATAAACCAAAGTTTCAACAAAGCTCCCAAAGAGGAAACTATAAATTCAAGAGAGAAACAAAATAAAGATCAATTGTAGCTACATTGCAACATTTCAATCCTAATTCATAAACAAAATTTAAACAAGTCCTTGAGGAAAATCTGACTATAACAACCTTCAAATGGCTAAATAGCTTAATAGAATAACTATAAAATTTTGCATTGCTGGTGCATGATAAAATAAAGCATCAATCAGAAATTACCAATAATTCATATTTCAACAATAAAATTTGCACATCACAAGCACCATGTGACTTGATAAGCCACCTAAGGGAGGAGGGGAATAGTGGCTCTGTAACCACATAAGTATAATAGCATGCAATAACTGGTGGTCCCTTACCACATAAATATGAATAACTGGTGGTCCCTGACCACATGAATATGAATCACTGGTGGTCCCTGACCACATGAATATGAATACTCTAGTGGTCCTTGACCACATAAATATAAATCAATGGTGGTCCATGTAATTCCATCCTTTACCCATGAGTTATAAACAACAAGGAATAGGTTTGCATTATGAACCAACAAGTGTGGCTCTCATATGTGGGGGAGTAAGCTATGGTCAACGTCTATGGGAAAAATATGATGACTCAGCATAGATCCTTTATCAGGATTAGGGACAACAACCTGAGCTTGTAATTTTTCAATGGGAGAACATGTGCCTCTTAACCCCTATTTACACTAGTTGGCATCACACTCCTGTAAGGGTGGAACCAATCACTAGAGGTACACATTTAACATACAAATAAGACTAACACATGAATACATCACATTTCATTTAATAGATACACATCCACACATTTCATGCTCACTTCATTTCACAACAATTCAACTACACAAGATAATCATGAAGGGTACACATAGGGGATCATACTAGACGTCCACCACCCTTATCCCAAGTTAGATACCCTAAATCTTGTACTTGGGGCACATCACATATACTGGTTTCCACATGACAAATCACATAACTGTCAAGAACTCTATCACTCCATTCAATATGAGGAAAATATGCACAACATGCACTTACTTTTACAACTAGGTATAATCGCAACAATGGCCACAATACACAACATAAGCACCATTAAGGGGTATTCACACATATACTGAAAATACAAATTAACTTCTCTCTTTTTTTTCTTTTTTCTAGTTTTCATCTTTTAAAGCAACAACTCATTTCCTTGCACATAATTAAATCACACAATATTTTATTCTACAAGTGACATACACATTCATGATAAAAACATCTTCTTAAACAAGGCTACCCAATACTCAACACATGATAAGGACAACACAGCCTAGCTGGTTAGCACCACAAGCACAACATTCCTTTTTTACTCAAAATTCACTTACTCATGCACTTAACATTTGCATCTCTAATGAGTTAACAATTATATGGATTTCTATGACTAATAGTGCTATTTGGGACCTTAAGTCTCACCCAAGAAATGTTGTTATGATGCACATGCCATTCTATATCCCAAACATGCCATGTAATGAAAGAACAACTTAATTTAGAATTTAACAATGCAAGCTTTACCACTGCACCCATTCTCTCTTCACCATTATTATTTATTTACTATGCACGTGGTTTCACTATTCCCTTTTATCTTAATGCTAATTTACTTCATACACTAGTTCATGCATACTTCCTAAGGTAAGAATGCAATGTTGGGACCAAGATCTTTTACCCAAGCAAACATATTTCTTTCAATTTTGCAAGATAGCTTACACAAAACATGCATTTAATTGATTTCAAGGCAATATGCAATATCACGAAGCACTTCATTCCTCTTCACACAAGAAAGGAGTTGAATTTTCAAATCACCCCAAGACACATAGACACATAGGTTTTGAAATAAGAATTATAGTGTTTTACACTTAGTTATTCACTTGCATTAAATGTTGTTTACTTTATTAAGGTTGTATTGTCTACACAATAATCATGTCTTAAGAATCATCTTTCATCTCCATAAGGTTCTAGGTTATAGGATAACATGAGGGTGGATTTTATAATAATAATATCCCTTAAATGTACTAGTATTTTTCTAGCCATTCACTTTGTTCTTATTTCTATTTTCATCATAGATTGACTTGGTCTTCATAAGGATAGTTCACCCTAACATGCTAACCAACATGAAGGGAACATTCAATTGACACATTTAATTGTCCTAATATTTTTCATCTTAAACACTTACAAGTCCTACAGAAGGATACATAGGTTCATTTATATTTAAATCTTAGCAAATCAAAATCTATAACTCAGCGACTTAAACTTTTCTCACAATCAAATGCATCATTCACATGAGGTTAAATAATGCTCATTCGATTTACTAACATAGTTATTATCTTTTTAATTAATTCTTTCACAATCAAAATCATCAAAGAATGACGAACATGACTCAGGATCCCATAAGGTCATTTCAACTATCAATCACAACAAGGAGGCACGCACACAATGGAATTTCACACAAGCAACACCACATGGGCAACATCACTAACCGAGATCCCAGTGTTGCAACCGAGCACTGATACCAAATGTCATGCCTAAGAATTTCTACCAAAATAGAGTTAAAGACAAAACACAAATTTCAAATTTCACTTACAACACATGAATAATTCACAAAATTTTGTTTCTAAAACACATAATTCATAAAAAACATAATAAAATTTGACCTATAAATTATAAGAACTCAACCATCTACACATTTGTTTTGATAATCATGGTTGGGTTTCATATTGTGATATGGGATCCATATCACCAAGGTAGACTTGATTAGTTCCACGAACTCATCAACAATCACAGACTTGGTTCAAGTCACAAGTTACACAAATACAATGTATTAGCATTAACTCAGAGTAAAGAAAAGAGAACAAACCCTGGGGGCCAGACCTAATTCCTCAGGGGCTCATCTTTTACAACCTTGCCTATGTATATACTTTGCAGAGGAACCGTAATTCGACAATTGGAATTTAACCATCTCATACATGGTTGGATAGCAAGGGACATAAAACACTAGATTAAAAAAGATGTCCTAACATCAATCCTATTCGTAACATCAACTCACACAACAATGATAGTGTTAACAACTCAAAGGAAGACTCTTAAACAAATAGACCTCGATTATAAATATTGGCTAACACCAATGGTTGACTTCCCAATTAACCATACCTTAAGTGATATTTTAATAAAGAATACATTGAAGGTAGTTTTAAATACGCACAAATTAGAATATTTTCCTAAAGTCGGAGTTACCATTGACACATAAGACCCTATTACATTCATGAAACATATTTTCTATTTGGTTTTCATATAGATAACAATAACTATTTAATAATACTTATCATATCAATAAGCATGAACAATAATGACTAGAGAATCCATAGATATAGTATAAACATTAATGAGAAAACCATTTTGATAACTAGGGATATTATAACAACACATTGATTTATTTATTTTTTAAGATAACTTTAATATTATTAACTAAGACAAGGAATAAAATCAAGGTAATGTAATTGTGGAAATATTTATGCTCATAGTGAGATATGGAAAGCTAACATGTTGCTAAATATATGTTATTGTTCTACTGCTACCAATGTATTGTCAAAGGTTGAAAACTAGAATAATATCCTAAAAATATCTCAACTTTTATATTCAAATTATTTTATTTCCGTCTTATATAAATCCCCAAAATATATATTAAAATTAAATCTAGTTAATATTTACTTTTCAACTTAAATTTAATTTCTTTACTTTACTAATTATTTTTCTTAAAATATCATTACATAAATATTTAATAATTATAAAAAAGAAAAATATTCATTCATTTTAAATTACTCATATAATTACTAAATAACATGAATAAAATAAACTATCCTTCACATAATAATTTATCCAATAAATATTCTCTTAAAAAAACAATTAAAAAAATCATCTAAAAAAAAGTGAGATATTATCTAACCCTCTTTTTCCTTATTTAAAAATTAAGTATTTTTTCTTAAGAAAGATTAAGTGGGGATGTAATTTTATTCCCAAGTCTTTAGGCTTTAAAAGAAAAGCTTTCATCTTTCTTACTTTTTTTAAGATAAAATTAAGGAATTACGGGAAGATGAACCTAAAGTTCATTCACAAGTAGCACAACAATAACAGACATTCCTCATATGAAAAATACAGAGCAGCTACAGGGGTAGCCCGACATGCATTCAAGCTTCCTTAGTATTGTTTTAGAGTTTGGTCACAAATAGTAAATGATTGGTGGTGCAAATGGTACGAATGAAGAATACGATTTTGGTATAGGACAAAATAGTGTCCAACAAGAACTACATTCCATGAGAATAAGAGCAGAGGGTAGAAAAGGGATGAACCAGGAAAAATGAGGAAATTGCAGTGTTGAGGGCGGGGATCCAAGTTGTCTAGGAGATGTTGCCTATATACACACAGTCATACTGAGATAGTATAAGAGTGGGTTTATTTTATAATTTTATTTCGACTCTTTGAGTTTTATTTTATTTTACTTTTATGCCCTACCCAACTTAAAACATATATGACCATCTATTAAAAGAATTAAAATAATATACAGATGAGACAGCAATACAGCTGTGAGAGAATGAGTTTACGAATCATAAGAAAGGTGGATGAACTGTTTGACAAAAAGCCTCAAGAAAATTTGGCCTCATGAAATGTCACAGAAAGCAAGTGCAACTGGCAGCTACTAAGCTAGATTCAACAATTTTGGCCAACATCCTGCCTGTTTGTGCCATCATGGTAGCTTGAAACTAGATAGGGATATCTATCCAACAACAAAAGGAGCACATTGTCTTAGATATTATAGCTATATCCACGCTGGTAGACATGCTTGAAAAAAAATGTGAAATGATAGGCAAGCATGCGAACTGAGTGATGGACAAGTATAAAGACAAATTCTTAAGCCTTTGTCTACACTAAAATGGAACTAGAAAATAATTTGTGAGATGCAAAGAATGCAAGCACATAGCAAACAAGAGGACACAGAGACAATGCAAAGAACTATTTGACATAATGCCTCAAAAAATAAAGGTGATCTCATAGGTGAAAATGATCGCAAAAGTGCAAAGAATGTTATAATAAGTACACTGTGAGGAAACTTCAATTAGATTTGATGATGGTAAATATTTTCAATCCATTTTTAAAAAAAATAGATTCCATTGTACAACAACTATATTGTATTATGAAATATATGTATCATAACATGCGATAAAAAGGAAAATAGTATTCGTTACATACTCCTCATTCTTGACTGTGTAGCTGTTAAGATATGAAACCTTTTGCAGCGCCGACCTCCAATCCACTAGATTTTCATAATGATATTTTCCCTTCCCTTGAAGCTTAGAAATTTCTTTAGCATAAGTTCGTTTTATCCCATGGTTATCACGAATATCAACATTGAAAAACATAGGAATCATTGTCTTATGGGTTTTGAGCATAAGTGACAACCCCTCCAAACACCAACTAGATGCTAATTTCAGATGGTATGGAATTACCCAATTCAAATTCTCATTCATCTAAGGAAACTTGAACTCCCATGAGTCTGAGGTTGTCTTAGATAGATGTGGCCAGCATTTTCTTGTATCAAGGCCATGGTGGTTTATGAATACATCACAAGGGGGATTTATTTTCGATACCTTGTGATTGCAACTGCTCTCATAGACTATACACAAAATGTGGAAGCATAGAGAAGGCCTGGGAAATGCTTTACAAAATGCCTCAAAAATATGTCATATCATGGACTACCATGATTGCAGGATATATTAAAAAAAAAGATTCGTTGAAAAGGCCTTACCCACTTTTAAGCAACGCAACTCACAACTCTCAGGTATAGAGCCAAGTTCCTCAATCTTTGATAGCATCCTCACAATGACTCCACTGAGGCTTGCTGCCAAAATTTATAGCTTTCTGCATAATGTGACTCACACAAATTTCCTGTTAATGACTCATTCAATTTCAAGCCTTCTTTCTACCGAATCTCCTTTAGAATTTTCTTGGAAGCGACCCCTTTAACAGTGATCGCCATCCCCTTGTCAGTTTATGAATAAATAACTTGAGTGTTAAACTACATAATGATGGTCTAAACCTACCACTGTCCTCCCTTGCTTTAGGTCCACCATTAAATGTTCATTTAATTTCTTCTCCTGTTGCAGTTGTGGCTGTTATGGCTATGATCTTTTGACTTCAAAACTTCAGCCTTATGTATGAAATCAGAGGATAGGATACAATAAGATAGGAATAGGCCAAGATAATAAGTACACGATATTGCTCTCAAAGATAGGTGTTTGTTGAGTTTAGGTGGCATTCAAACAAGGTTTCATTCACATTTAAGTATTATAATATATTATCAGTTTTACATAAATAATAAATATAGTCCTAATGTGTTTATTTTATTTTCTTCCTTGAGATATTCTTTAAATATATAAATAAAAGACTCTAATATGTCTATTAATTAATATATCATTTATTATATATTGATTGTATGCCTCATTAGTATTAAGAGGTAATGATTTTTAATATTATTGACTTATTGGTGCATACATATACAAGTACAATTCATTTCCAAAAATGAAAGGTGTGGGCTCATTTCATAGAGCTTGGGATGCATTTGTAGAGGCAAGAAATGCACACTAGATATATGATTGTAGACTTGTCTAAAGTAGGATTTCCAACTTTATTTAATTATTGAATATTTTTGTAAGTCATGTGGCCAAACAATTATCCTCTAATGGTACATAATAATTTACTAATTGTTGCATATAGAATCATCAATCAAGTAAATATCTTATCGCTAATAGAGGTACACCAAATTAGTTGACAATATAAGTAGCATAGCATTAGTTCCACACAATAGACATTTACTGATAATAGTGATATTTGTTAATAAACCAATGGTTTCTACATTTGTAGTTAACATGTCATTGATACCATCCATTACACAAAGTTATCATAAAATTGTCGCCTCATCACATACAACTATTGCCAACTATGGAAACAAGATTATTATTATTTTTTTTATAAAATATTGAATACCAATTTATAAGTACAACATAATAAAGGACAAGGTGACACATCTATATTTACCTCGTATATTTCACTAAATTTAAAGATAATTATATTTATCATAAGAATCATTATACCACCTTTGATTATTTGCATTACTAGTGATTATACATAGTATTGTAACTCAACCAAGTATATATATAGGTTATGGGGTCTCTCTACTTCATTATTCAACAATAATCATATTATTGAATATAAATAGCTTCTTATTAGCACACCCATTCTTGCACCATGTAAATGATGAGTGTGTGAATAAAATTTTCATTAAAAGAATTACCCCATGATATAGAATTAGCATCCACATAATATATATGATGTTAGACATCTAAAAGTACCATTAAGCCCAAACACAACTTGATCAAAAGTAATCCATTTATAATATCTAATATCTTTTAGAACATTATTGTAATACAATTAAAATAACATAATTAACAAGTGAATCTACTACGCTGGTGCAGGAGCACCTGGGAAAAATACTAGGTTTATAGAAGTTTTGATTGAGGTTCAAAATTTGTTGTGTTGTTCATAAGGTCATGTAGACCATTTAGTGTTGAAATAAGGGATGTTTTTGATCTTTGGGAAAGAGGTTGTCAAGAGTTAAATAGGTTTAGAACATCACTTTGGTTAAGTTGTCAAAAATTGCTAAAGTTTAGAAAACACAGTGGGTTTTATAATTTGCACCTTTAGGTCATCTAAAGCCTCGACCCAAGAAGCTAAACTATTTGAGAAGCATATATAAAGGTTTCCTTGACCTTTATGGAAGGTTGGAAGTTCATTGTATGGACTGTGTTTTTGGAAGTTGAAGGAAAACAACATTTTTGCCATTATTTTTCTGTTTTTGTTCAAGAACAGTGCTAAAATGGATTGATCAAGGAATTTAGGCCTGTGTAGGATGTAGAGTAGTGTTTTTAAAAGCTTTTTGTGTTAATATATAATCAGTTTATTCCTTTTCAAGCATTGTTTGTAAATATTTTGGAATTCACCCTATTGCTGGCCTGAAACAGGCAATTTTGAGAAAATGGAGGTTTAGAGCACCTTCCCACTGTAAAAATTGTATGGAATTTTGGGAAATGTGCCTAGAATCCATGCCTATACATATGGTAGAATTTAGGAGTTGTGTGGTTGCAGGAGTTGCTAGCAAGAAGATGCCCTAGGTGAGCTAGTGCAGGTCTGGCTAGGGAAGGCAGTGAGAAAAAGACTCACATCTTGCAGGGGAATTGAGATTTTTGAGAAATTCCTTTTGGTGAAATTTTTTGAGGGTCTTGGTGATGCATGGAAATTAGGAGGGTTTATCAATTCATTTGATGGGAGAACTTTTTGACAGTCTGAAACAACTTTGAAAAGCTTAGAAACCCTAGGGTTTTTTACCATGTTTGTGTGTGGGTAGTGTACGAACTGTGCAAACTTGAAACCCTAAAAAACTTTGAGGTGTGGGAATGAGAAACTCAAACCTTAAGCAAAGAACCTAGATCCTTTAGTGGGTTTAGAAGAAAATTTCATTTTATCTTTGTTCAGAGGCCTAATTGGGGCTCTAGGCTTGTAGCCTTTTCAAACCTAGGAGAGGATCTTGTGAAAGCGATGGTTAGTTGGAGTCTTTTGTTGGAACAAGAACCCTAGTTTGATCATCTTGAAGCTATTACAATGTCTACACACCCCTTAAAGAATCAAGTTAAGTGTTGAGAGAAATTGGCCTCTAGGAAGATTAAGGGTCAATGGAGAGTATGTGGTGAAGCACCAAGGTTGACTTGGTAGAAGGAAATCATGTTCATAGTGGGGTTGGTCAATAGAAGCAGTGGTACCTAGACCTAAGGCAGGACCACTAGGACAAGGTGGAAGAGACACCTAGGAGTTCTTAGGAGCAAGGACTTATAGCATGGGGCAGTGAGTGCCTCATCGAACCCCATCCTATCAAATTGGTATCAAAGCATGGAGGTGAAACATCTTCTAGAGGAGGATATAACAAAGGTAGAGAACCTCAAGGAGGTTCAAACAGAGGAAGAGGAGAAAGCAGGAGTAGTTCCTATTTTGCAAACATGTTCAAAGTGTTATCATTGTAACCAACTAGGTCATCCTACTTATAGATGCCCAGAGAAAGCTTCCTCATCTAGCAATGAAAAGAGAGTGGCTTATGCACAAGAGGACACCATGAGTCCCAAAGCATCTAAGATCAGTCATATAGAATCTGAGGTAGGATAGAGTCTAATGTTCAATAGGGTTTTGATTAGACTTCTAAGGGTAGAGGCAAAGATAGAGATCAAAGAGATCAAAGAGGACAGTCACTAAGGCTACACAAAAAGTGAAGGAGAAGGTAAATATATCAAGGAAAGATGTGCAATTTCAAGTAGGGGACTATGTTATGGTTCACCTTAATAATTCAAGGTTGTAGAAAGGAATGTCAACCAAGTTTCAGATGAAGAGAGTGGGTCCTTGCAAGATATTGGCCCAATATGGGCATAATGCATACAAGGTGGAGTTACCCACTGATCTAGGCATCTCACCAGTGTTCAGTGTTGCTGATTTGATCAAGTATAAGGGGACATTCAAGGATTTGGATCAGGACAGTAAGTAGATCTTCAAGGACATCAGCAATATGCCCTTATCTACTCAGGACAAGCCTCAGGCAAAGAAGATCTTGGAGTCAGGGGTGAAGAAGGCCACAAGACACAAGGTGTACATGGAGCATCTTGTCAACTGGAAGAACAAGCATGAATCTAAAGCTACTTGGGTAGAAGAAGCAGACTTTAAGAAACAAGGCATTGATATGTCTCTAATCTCTCCAAAAATTCCTTAGTTGTTTGTGCTGAGAGGAGGAGAATGGTGCAGGAGCACCTGGGAAAAATACTAGGTTTATAGAAGTTTTGATTGAGGTTCAAAATTTTGTTGTGTTGTTCATAAGGTCATGTATACCATTTAGTGTTGAACTAAGGGATGTTTTTGATCTTTGGGAAAGAGGTTGTCAAGAGTTAAATAGGTTTAGAACATCATTTTCGTTAAGTTGTCAAAAATTGCTAAAGTTTAGAAAACACAGTGGGTTTTATAAATTGCACCTTTAGGTCATCTAAAGCCTCGACCCAAGAAGCTAAACTATTTGAGAAGCATATTTAAATGTTTCCTTGACCTTTATGGATGGTTGGAAGTTCATTGTACAAACTGTGTTTTTGGAAGTTGAAGGAAAACAACGTTTTTGCCATTATTTTTCTGGTTTTTGTTCAAGAATAGTGCTAAAATGGATTGATCAAGGAATTTAGGCCTATGTAGGATGTAGAGTAGTGTTTTTACAAGATTTTTGTGTTAATAGATATTGATTTTATTCCTTTTCAAGTATTTTTTGTAAATATGTTGGAATTCACCCTGTTGCTAGCCTAAAACAAGCAGTTTTGAGAAAATGGAGGTTTAGAGCACCTTCCCACCGTACAAATTGTACAAAATTTTGGGAAATGTGCGTAGAATCCATGCCTATACATATGGTATAATTTAGGATTTGTTTGGTTGCAGGAGTTGCTAGCAAGAAGATGCCCTAGGCGAGCCAGTGCAGGTCCGGCTAGGGAAGGCAGTGAGAAAAAGACTCACATCTTGCAAGGGAATTGAGATTTTTGAGAAATTCCTTTTGGTGAATTTTGTTGAGGGCCCTGGAAATGCATGGGAATTAGGAGGATGGTTTATCAATTCATTTGATGGGAGAACTTTCTGACAGTCTGAAACAACTTTGAAAAGCTTAGAAACCCTAAGGTTTTTTACCATTTTTGTGTGTGGCTAGTGTACGGGCTGTGCAGACTTGAAACCCTAAAAATATTTGAGGTGTGGGCATGAGAAACTCAAACCCTAAGCAAAGAACCTAGATCCTTTGGTGGGTTTAGAAGAAAATTACATTTTATCTCTGTTTAGAGGCCTAATTGGGGCTCTAGGCTTGTAGACTTTTCAAACCCTAGGAGAGGATCTTGTGAAAGCGATGGTTAGTTGGAGTCTTCTATTGGAATAGGAACCGTAGTTTGATCATCTTGAAGCTATTACAACATCTACACACCCCTGCAAGAATCAAGTTAAGTGTTGAGAGAAATTGGACTTTAGGAAGATTAAGGGTCAACGGAGAGTATGTGGCGAAGCACCAAGGTTGACTTGGTAGAAGGAAAGCATGTTGATAGTGGGGTTGGTCAATAGAAGCAGTGGCACCTAGACCTAAGGCAAGACCACTAGGACAAGGTGGAAGAGACACCTAGGAGTTCTTAGGAGCAAGGACTCAGAGCATGGGGCAGTGAGTGCCTCATCTAACCCCATCCTATCATACGCCATATGAATTTTATGTCGTGAGGTGCATTGTTGCCATGTGTTAGAAAATCCCTACATATACTACGGGGAGTTGACCTAGAGGCCCTACAGACAGGTATAGCCCACCTGATTTCCATTGTATATTTTCTTTGATGAGTACTAATGATGAACCTAGATCTTACATAGAGTTATGTGCAGGATCATGATGGGCCAAAAAGTGGCAATATGATGGGTATGTGTAGGCTATGTAGCTGATGACATTTATTTTACCCAAAATTGATGAAATGAAAAGCGTTTTTAAAGGATATTCTTAGCTTTCCACCAATATAAATTATGCTTTACTTTGAATTTAATAAATAATTATTATTCATTTCCTATTTGAATTACGACTAAAGTCCTTATTGATAGGATGATTGAAAAATATATATAGCTTTCAAAAGGTATCACATTTTTTGAATCCAAAACATGTTTCACATTCTATGCTTCACATACTATAGGATTAAAAAAAGAAAAATTGAATTTCATGAAGTTTTGACCAAGTTAAGGTGGTCAGACATACAAGTTTTTATATATTTTTAAAAGTTGTAATAAAAAAATCATGATTTATTATTTACTTGAAAAAAAATTACAAAAGATATGCATCACATCTAGACCTGAGTCCTCTACTTATATCTAAAATCTTATAAAAAAATATTATCATTTTATTGTGGTTAGGGTGGTCAGACAGACACCTACTTCTTATTTTTTTCCTAAAATTTAAGTACTACTGCATTGAAATTTGAATTTTCACCAAATAGATTTTTTTATTTTTTAAATAAACCTAGTAGTTTAAAAACTACATTCAATTTTCTACAGATTCTATTCTTACATTTTTTTGAAATAATATAAATAACTTATTCAAATTTTTTCATCAAGTTTTCTAACTCTGATTTTTCTCAAATTTTTTGCCACTTAGGGCCTATTTTTTCCATGATGATCCTGCACATACCCATAGAAGCTTTATCTTCAGATGAGAACAAGCTTTGGTCACAAGCTATGCATGAGGAAATGGATTCCTTGGATACTTGTGACACATGGGATCTTGAAATTTTTCCCAAAGGAAGAAAGGCCATTGGTTGTAAATGGATCTTTAGAAAGAAAATTGGAGCAGATGGTGATCTCAAAAGGTAGAAAGCTATATTAGTAGCCAAGGGATACTATCAAAGAGAGGGAGTTGAATTTAATGCAATATTCTCTCTTGTTGCTAGATTAAGTTCTACTAGATTCTTTTTATCTATTGTTGCTGCTTATGATTTTGAGAAAGATCAAATGGATGTGAAAATTGCTTCTTTGCATGCGGGTCTTGGTGAGGAGATTTATATGAGGAAACCTAATGGTTTTGTTGTAAAAGGAAAAGAAGAATTGGTTTGGAGGTTAAAGAGATATTTATATGGATTGAAACAGTCACCAAGAATGTGGAACCAGAAGTTTTGATGCTTTTTCATTGAAAATTGGCTATGTTAGGAGTGAGGAAGATCATTGTGTTTACATAAAATGTATTGATGATTAGCTTTTAATTATTATCTTGTATGTTGATGACATGTTGTTTATTGGTAATAGCAAGGTAATGATCAAAGAATTGAAAGCACAACTCTCTAACACATTTGAGATGAAAGATCTAGGGGCTGCAAAATATATCCTTAGTATGGAGATCGGTAGAGATAGAGGTAACAAAAAGCTTTGCTTAAGTCAAGAAAACTATGTTGATACTATTTTCAAATGGTTTAACATGTAGGATAGTAGACCAATTAATATAATTTTACCAGTTGGAATGAAGTTAAGTTTATACATGAGGCCTAAATATGATTTTGTTTATGAGAAATTTTATAAAATTCCATATGCTAGTGAAATTGGTAGTTTAATGTATGCAATGGTTTGTACAAGACCAGATATAGCCCAAGCAATGTGATTTTTAAGTAGGTTTATGTTTAACCCTGGTAAAGAACATTGGGCTTATGTTAAGAGGGTGTTTAGATATTTATGAGGCACTTTTGATTATTTTTCAGTTTATCATGGTGCTAATGATATTGATATTATACATATATTATTGGACATGCAGGGTTTTGTTGATTCAAATTGGGCAGGAGAGTTGGACAGTCGAAGGTTGACAAGTGGTTGTGTTTACTTTGTTTGGAGTTGTGGTTAGTTGGATGAGTAAGAGGAAGCCCAAGGTTTCTTTTTCCACCATAGAATCAAAGTACATGGCTGCTACACATGCCTCTAAAGAGGCAGTTTGGTTACAGAGACTTGGGAAAGGTATTGGTTTTAATTGCAAGAAAATTAAACTTGAATGTGATAGTCAAAGTGCTATTTTTTTACCCAAAAATCCTATGTATATGTTGATGTTCAGTATCACTTTGTGCTAGAAATGGTTGAGAGTGGGAAGGTATTGATTGAGAAAGTTGACACTTTGATCAATGTTGCAGATTATCTTATGAAACCAGTTCCTATAGATAAGTTCTCTTGGTGCAGGAAGGCCATTGGCCTTGAGTCCTGTACTTGATTTATAATAATGATTCTTTGTTTATAATAATTGCAATGTATAATGTCAAGTGGGAGAATGTTGGAATAGGATGCCATTTAATTGTTATCCTAAACATATTTCATGTAGATCTCCTAAGTCCTAGGAAAGTGTTCCCCAACACTAGGATTAGAAAGAGATTAAATTCAAATGAAATGAACATGTAAATTGGCATTTGTAATTATTCCTAAATGATAGGAACATGTGGGGTTTCCAAGAAAAGCTCCTACAAAATAGAAGCGCGTGGGTCACCCACATGGAAGGTGGAACCCACCTTGCTTAAGTTAACTATTTAGAGGATATATAAGACTTCAGTAATGCAAGTAAAGATCCTACAAGTTAGGGATTGATATTTGCATGAGTAGAGTTTAGTTTAGTTTAGTTCAGTTCAATTATGGTTCAATTATCTTCAATTGCATGTAGTTAGTTTCAGTTGAATGCTAGTTGACTTTAGTTGACTTGAGTTGTATGACTAATAACTTCAATTGCATGATAGATAATAGGTGGAAACATCTAGTTAAATGGAGATGATCAATCATGCATAATGTTTGCATGAATTGGTGGAGAGATATGTTTTAGTTAACAAAGATTGACTTGGACCAACCTCGGGTGCCCAAGTTGGCATCTTTGATTTAACACCTTTTGCATGAGAAGATATTTACAAGGCTGAGTTAAGTGGGCCCATTCTTGGGAACCAATTTTGAGGAGAATCTCAGAAGATATTTTCTTGACAAACGATCAGTTAAGTGTTCAGTTTGGGGCACCTAAATTGAGGAGACTTTGGCTTTGATTTCATGTTACATGATGGAACTCTACTTGCACAAAATAGGCATAGGTTTTTGAGAGGAGCTTTGTGATCTTGTAATTGACAACTCTTCGGAGTTTACAATGCTCATTATTGTCTATTAATTGTAGAAAGTTGAAGAGAGTTTTAATCAGAGTTTATCACAGGTTGTGAAGAAGAATTATTGAAGGAAAAAGAAGAATATCAAGCAAAGGATTGATACAGTGTTATTGTAATCTTGTTCTAAGGTTAAATAATACAAGCACTATTGATTCTAGTGGTGGATTTTTTCCTCAAAATGGTTTCTCCATGTATATGCTATGTCACTTCTATCTTCTTGTCTCATTCTTCTACAATCTTTTGTCTCTTTCTACAATTGGTAAAATTGATCTAAAATGATAATCATACACAAAGAATTTGTAACAAAGAACACTTAATTCGATCTACAGTCAAATAGATTTACAAGTTGTAAGCTACATAATTACCTCCAATTTTTCAACAGATCCTTTGGTTCTTGATCTGTTTATTATTACTTTGAGTTTTCCTTTGATTGTCCACTTTGTTGTGAAACTAGTTTTCCTTTAAACCTTTTCCTTCTTCAAGTCTTAGATTTAATTTTTCCTTAGAATGTTTCTAGAATGCTATCAATTCATCAAGCCTTGGAGAACTCATTTTGAATTTTTCATGGGCTTTTACTTTCTCTAGATCAGATCTTAGGGTTACCATTTCTTGTTCAAGCTTTGCACATTCATCAATTTTATTCTGAATTTCAGCTTTCTAGCATTCTTCAATTATTTTTTGTTCTTCCATTTGTACCTTCATTTCAATGATGTCTTTATTAGCCTTTTTCAACTAATCACTGACCTCTCTATGCCTTTCCTTGAATTTTTTTGATTTTTTCTATTAATTTTCTGATACATTCATTTTCTTCTTTCAAGTTTCCTTTCAGAGTTTCTTTTTCATCTTCACTTTTGTCCAATTCCCCAAAGGTAGCATTGATTTCCTCATATGCAAATATTTCTTCTGAAGGAATAAGATAGATTTTGTTAGCCATGTATTCAAATTTTGGGACCTTCCTCAAGCTGTAATACTTCTTTAATGGAACCAAGCTCTGATACCAATTGTTGCATACACTGAATACTGAGAGGGGGGATGAATCAGTATTTTGCTAACACAATTAATTACTAACCATCCAATTATTAACACATATATAGTTGCAACCATAAACGAAAGTGTGAAAGAAATCATAACATCTCATAACACATTAACACCAAGTTTTTTACATGGAAAATAAAAAATGGGAAAACCATGGTGAGGATTAACTCACAATATATTATAATCAGTTATAATATATTACAGGCCTCACTACCAGAACACACTATCCTTGAAAGGATAACAACCTAAATAAAAAATGGATTATTGCCAAGGTACAAAAAATATGGCTCACTACCAAGAGATGAACTAAAGAATTACACCTTCAAAGTGTAGAGATCAGTTTCAAGTAAGCTATGGAGAATCAAGGTCCTACTGTAGTTGCAAATATACAACAATCAACAACTTTGTAATATAACCCTTGTCACATAGCTCACATCATTGTTCACATATACTACACTTCTTCTATCCATTTCCATTACATACACAATTATTTTATACACACACATATATTTAGCTATATCTTTGTTCATCAATTAGGTCAACCTAATTGAATGTGAACATACAAAATTCAAGGTGAATTGTAGGCCCAATTCAAAAATATTTTTGGTGCACAAAAGAACATGTATCCTCCACAAATTAGGTTTTCCCAGACCTAATAAGGAACACTTTGAACATCCATAAGACAAGTAGTTCTTAACCTTGTCAACCAAAAGAGTTTCGAACTTCTGTCATTTAGATATCTCAGTTGGATCAACCAAAATTGTTGAAAGCTCATTCATAGCTATAACTGATACTCTTGAGCAACATATCAAAAACTCATAGAATTATCTTTTACTGAGAGAATTTCTAGATTAGAATACTGAATCAATGTAGACACATACTTTACTTAGCTAGCTCCCAACTAATGTTGGCACCAATGAAAAAAAAACTAGAGCACATCTTCTTCATTCTTCCAACAAGAACAACCCCAAACCTTGGAGTTGTTCCTCCCTAAACCCTCCCCCTACGAATTTGAGGTCACAAGGACATCCTTTTCCCAAGGACTGCCTACATTTCTATATCCAAACAAATCGAAGTCACATGTAGTTCTCCTCACAAGGTCTCTCAAGGATACCTATGCACCAATTTCCCTATAATGAAGGTTTTGTTAATTTTTATCTTTTTCTATTATGCTTAATAGTAGTTAGGAGAACATTATTAATTATATATTTACCAACACCTTCTATAACACTTCCCTTTAATGACATCAAGGTCTTGAATTAAACTCGACCCATGATTATTCATAAATCAACTTGAACGTGTTTATGTTCAGCTTATCAACATAAGTACTAGGCTTATTACTCAACATGAAATAACCTTGGTTCACATAAACCCATAGGAAGTCATTTCCATTTGAAACTCATATAATAGGTACACTATCTAGGTTCTTATACAATATTATTTATAAGCTTGTTTTAAGGATAATCAATCGATAAATCCTACTTAAGAAAGTTGGCAACGCTTTATCCAACGTATGAAAATATAAACCAAATAGTAATTTTATTAATAAAATTCTTAATGATCCAATTTCCTTTACACTATGGTGTAACCTTATATTTTTATAACAATTTTGTTCATGGACTACATAATATTTTCAATTTTCACTTGTAGATAAATATTTCATATACTAACATGCTATGATATCGATCATACCATAATATGTTCTTTGATATCTTATCCAAATACAAGAAACTCAGGTTTAAACCTCATCCACTATCCTTAGACTTATTAAGCAACTTCATTTCATATATCCTTGAAATAAATAATAGTAAATCATTCTATTTGATCATAAAAAAATTTGGTACAAGTATATGTTTAGTTTTATTAATGAAGTCCTTATCACCTACATTATTAAGTGACTATATGTGAAATATTTTATAAGGTGTATATATTCCTAAATCATAATATAAGCTGTTCTTATTGCTAGAGTTTTAACTTAAGACTCCCTTGCCATCTTGTTTCACTTGAGTCTTAATATAGAGGTTTAATGAACTCAAGGTAAGACCATGTTTGATCTACCACCATTGTCTACTCATAATTACACACTTGGATATTTAAATAATCCTCCCTTGGCTATACAAAATTCATTTTTTATGATTTCCTAATAATCCCAAATTTCTTTTCTAATGGTATTAATCTTAAATTACTAAGTAAGATTATCATGATATTACTAGCATATATATTATTTTTTATCTAGATATAAAGTAATATTGTGTTTACAATTAATGTCATGGCCTAAGGTCACTTATTATCTTGATATCATTAGAAATAAATCAAGGATCCATGCTAATGGGATTAGATAGATTTTCACTTCTAGAGTTTAACACTAGTATACTGTAAAATTAGGACTTCCAAATGGGGGTCAAGTTCTATGGTCACCTCATCATATACAATTTATTACTAAAATAATTAGAATCAATCCACATATGTAATTTATGCTTCGAAAAACAATAAGATTAGCTTAGTGAAATTAAGACATGATAAAACAAGAAGTAATAAACTATCAACTCAAATTATAATTATGCATAACAACTTGCTCCATACAAACTACATCCATACATAACAAAGCATAGCAAGAAGACATTCATCCTAAATCGCTAATGATAAGAACATTACCATTTGATAATTAGTAAATTAGTGTGAGTTGTCACTTACTCTTATGATTTTTTTAGCAAGTTATAGCATATCTCAATGTATCATATACATATAAAGATTTACGAGTTAGACTATTAAGCATATTGGTAAATACAAAAATTAAGTTACCAAATATCAATTAATGTATATTGAGGGAACTCACAATGTTTACCCACTATATATGGACCTATTCCAGCTATAAAAGTAGTGTTATAGTTGTCCCAATAAATCTAATTTAATTTTAATTCCTAATAATAGTAATAATACTTTGAGTCACTAAGAGATCCAAAAATGGTTTAACTCAGATTTTCCTTGACCGTGGTTTAACACTCATAACTAGAGGACAATGGAAGCTATGAAATTTACTCAAGTAAATGATTTTCATGAGTTCATGTTTTTTGTTAGGCTAAATAGAGAATAGACACAAAAAAAAACTTTATGGTTTTGATACAAATTTATAGTGTATCATTGTTTGATGAGCTATTAGATCACCTCAAAGATTTTGAACCAAAATCTACTTATAAAGGCAAGTGCTTGAGAACCTTAGAAGGAACCCTTACTCTTTTATTGGATGTTGAACTTGCTTTTGAGGAGAGTATCATCCCTTTTCTTCCTACAATATTTGTTACACCACACTCTCTTTGATGGCTCCTTTCGATCCTTCCCAAAATTCTCAAATGCCCTCCTGCACTCTTTCCATTGCAATCAAGAAGGATGTTGAGAATGTCTATGGAATTTGGCTTTACAGTTCCTAGTTGCATCTCTCTAACAATTTTAAGGCATTTTCATGAATCTATTTTGTGCATATTCTACACCCTTTTCATTTATAGCTTCGAATATTTCTCCTCTACCCTCTAAACCCTAATATGTCTCTATGCCTCATTCTACATTGTAATCTTCCCTCCCTATTCAATTTCTTCCATTTCACATTTTCATCTACTCTTTTCTCTCCCACTTCTTTTCTTTTCCTTCATCTCTTCATGCCTCTAACCTCTCTCTACATTTTTTCCAAATATTTGTGCCTATATGGCCTTGCGTCCTCCCCAAATTTATTTTCCCTTTGTCTTCTCTTTTCTCACATGGATTATGCATTTAGAGATCTTTCCCTCCCATGCCATGCTCTTTACATACCTCCTATCAGCCACTGCTATGAATTTCTCTTCTCTCCAAGATGAAACTCCTTCATTTCCCATGTTTTTCCCCTATATATGTGTGTCCATAATTCCTCTAACCTTTATGCTTTAGAGATA
This sequence comes from Sequoia sempervirens, assembly GCA_007258455.2. Taxonomy (NCBI): domain Eukaryota; kingdom Viridiplantae; phylum Streptophyta; class Pinopsida; order Cupressales; family Cupressaceae; genus Sequoia; species Sequoia sempervirens. The sequence goes on along the minus strand of VDFB02075321.1, from coordinate 255,424,929 downwards.
CCCACAATATATTCCAAAATCTCCCATTTTACCATAGACTTGTAGGATATTGTTTTTCCTTACAAGTTGTGTTTTTCTTGAATTTATCTATTCCCTTGTATATTTCTCCATAATATCATGAAAATTCCTCTATAAGGGGGTGGTATAGGGGGTTTTAATGATATTTTAGGTTCCATATCATTCCCCTTATCATGTTGTCTTCTCATGAAAAGAATGGATGCCCCTACCTTCAATGTGTGACATTGGAGGAGAAATGACAAGGGTGCTATACCATATTAAATGCACCATCTATCCTCCTCTTTCCTTGTTGGGGAACCCATACTCTTGTCTTTACTCCCCTTGACTTTTTTTCTATAGGAACTAATTATATGGGATGTGACATTCTCCCCCCCTTAGGATAAGTCATCTTGGCTTATTATAGGGTTACATTTATAATTTGATCAAAAATTTTGGTTATTAGTCAAGTTATTTCCTTTTTAACAACTAATTCTTGCCTCTCAAGTGATTATCTTTTCCCTAATTGGATGAATTTTGAATAAAATTTGTAATATTTAAGAGGGTCAATATTGAAGAGGGTCACCCTAAAAATACACCCTCGAGTAAGCATTTTTGCTTAATCTAATCCTTTGTTTTGTATTTAGGGGTTGATATTTCTTAAAATTAGTCTATATTGTGGATGTTTAATAGTTAACCTTAGTAAGATATCAAAGTATCATGCATCAAAACTATTTTTTTCCATTAAGTATTAAGGTAGTCACACACTACCTATTAAAACATATCTCTGTAGTTATTTCCATTTTAGGTTCTTAGCAATTCATGTTCATGTACCCTGAGAGAATTTTTTCTTAATCCTCTTAAATATACAATGAACATTTTCCTCATAACAAGGGGTAAAAATAAAATCCAATAGTGAGTTAGGGGAACTAACAATCATCAAATTCCTTAATCTTCTGCTAAACACTCTGAATTTTATTTACAATTCGTATATCAAAATTCATTTTTTGCACCCATCTAGGGTTGTTTTTTGTTAGGTCTAGCCACCCATTCCTAGGAGTTTAAAAGTCCATTTAATATTTTCAAAATAATTATGTACATATCAAGTGATCAACTTGATTATGGGTATTTGGTAGTGTAAGACAACATACTTAACCCAGAGTCAAGTGACCTTTATAGGCCCAGTGTTTGAACCTAGTTGCTCTGGTACCAATGTAAAGTCCCCATCACAGGCATAAGATTTTTTTTTGTTCCATTAACATAAACTATGAACTTAACCAACCAAACATATTCCATGTAAATTATAAGTGTTAATTTCAATAGCTCTACATTCACCAAGGTGGCAACAAAAATCAACACCACTACTTGTATGCTTACTCTCAAACATATGCTAAGGCCCCAATGACAAGGTCTTTCCTAGACCTACAACCTAAGCCTGGAGAGTTCGTGATGACCCTGCCCACATATACCCTCATGGGAAATCAGAGCCTTCATAGTTTTCCCCACAATGAAAGAGGGAGTTCAATCTCTCCTCCTATATGAGATCTATTATCTCACCTTAACCATTAACTATTAATTTAGTACATATAAATTGTGAACATAGTCAATTATAATATAATGATAATAACTTTCCATCAAGTGTTGGGTCCATATGAATCATTACCAAATGTTAGTGTACAAACATTCACAATATTCACAAGAGATCATTTGTACCATAATCTCATAGGTTATACACAATCTCCATCATGAGCATACCCCAATATACACAAGTTGATTCTCTCATACATAGTACACGTACAATAGTGACTAGATCATACACAAATCACAAGTGCAATAGTCACTATATCATATATATATCACAAGTATAACAATGATTGGATCATAAACAGATCACAAGTACAATGGTGATTAGCTCATAGGTACATCACAAGTACCACAATTATTATCTCATTCACATATCATAATTACATTAGTGGTTATCTCCAGCATACATCACAAATACGTAGGACAAGCTCCAACCTACATGACATACATAGTGACAAGCTCTAGCATCCATTACAAAAAAATAGTGTCGAGCTCCAACATACATCACATACGTAGTGACAAGCTCTAGCATACACCACAAATACATAGTGACAAAATCCAACATAAATCACATACATATAGACAAGATTGCACATTACAATGGCTAACACAAGTCTATAATGCATCCCAAATGGAAATAATATTAGTGCATTGCGCACTACATTGTGGGTCCTATCCATTCTCTCAGCCTTCTACACCATTTTACAAATGGGAAGAGGATTTCATACACCCCATACTACACTGTGGGTCCATCCTCAACCCCATAAGGCTAAGTATATATTCTAACAACTAGGAAGGGGATTCAATGCATCCCATACTACACCGTGGATCTATCCACCATCCCAAGGTTTCCCCCAAGTAGTGAACCTACCAAACCTAGTGGATTCTAACTTTAATCACCTATAGGTCACCAACAACAAGTCTATCCACCCAGGAAGACATAGCTCTCGACATATACCACCTTGTGACCTTAGTGGTATTCTCAGCGATCTTCTTCACAATATCGGGTAACACTTCGCATCAATCACTTTTATGCTTATTAGTGATAGCCAATGAACCTTCTCAATATGTGGTTAGCCCTAGATTACCATTACCCACATGGATGGGTACGTACCTGTGCAACTTCTATGTCTGTATCATAACTAGGGTAGCTTGCTACCTTCAACTCCATGAGCCAAGTGAATGATGACTAATCCCTAGCAGTAACTAGACATCAGTCATTGGCATGGTCCAATGACTTCTTGTCACTACTCAAATATCTCGGTGGTTCACTCTTGGGTGGCTCATATGTAACATGAATCACAATCACAATCAATAGATACATGGGTTGATACATAACTACCTCTAGCTATGGAGTTGAATTACACTGACACATAAGCGATACATATAACTAGCATGAGATGGACTTTACCCAACATAGACATAGAATCAAATACTCATTATAAAGTAGCCAATCCTCACTTATTATATAAAATCATATTATCTATTAAATACACAATATTATATTCCATTGACTCATTCATACCCATTTGATACCTATTCATCCTCAAACTCAAGCCTACTAAAGCAAGAAGGTCAAACCAATTAGGAACAAGCCCAATCCTTGGAGTTTTCCCCCCCTAAACTATTCCCCTATGAACTTGAGGTCATAGGGACATCCTTCACCAAAGGACTGACTATGTTTCTTCTTGCAAATGAATCAAAGTCACACATAATTCTCTTGAAAAAGGTCTCTCAATGATACCTATGCACTGGTTTCCCCATACTCAAGGTTTTGTTAATGTTTATCTTTTTCTATTACACTTAACAATAGTTAGGAGAACATAATTAAGTATGTGATTTACCAACCCCTTCTACAACACTTCCCTTAATGAAATGAACATCTTGAATTAAACTTGACCAATGATTATTCATAAACCAACTTGAATGTCTTAAGGTTCATCTTATCAACATAAGGACTAGGCTTATTACTCAACATGAAATAACCTTGCTTCACATAAACCCATAGGAAGGTATTTCCATTTGAAACTCATATAATAGGTTCAATATCTAGGTTCTTATACAATAGTATTTATAAGCTTGTTTTAAGGATAATCAATCCCTAAATCCTACTTAAGAAAGTTGACAACAATTTATCCAATATATGAAAATATAAACCCAATAGTAATTTTACTAATAATATTCTTAATCTTTCAATTTCCTTTGCATTATGGTGTAACCTTATATTTTTATAATAGTTTTGTTCATGGACTAGATAATATTTGCACTTTTTACTTATAGCTAAATATTACATATAATAACATGCTATGATATGGATCATGTCATAATATGTTCTTTGATATCTTTTCCAAACACAAGAAACTCAAGTTTAAACCTCATCCACTATCCTTAGACTTATTAAGCAACTTCATTTCATATGTCCTTGAAATAAATGATAGTAAACCATTATCTTTGATCATAAAACAATTTGGTAGAAGTATAGGTTTATTTTTATTAATGAAGTTCCTATCACCTGCATTATTAAGTCATTGTATGTCAAATCTTGTATAAGGTTTATATATTCCTAGATCATAATATAAGGTGTTCTTATCGCTAGACTTTTAACTTAAGACTTCCTTGCCATCTTGTTTCACTTGAGTCTCACTATTGAGGTTTAATGAACTCAAGGTAAGAATCTATTTGATCTCCCACCATTGTCTACTCAAAATTCCACACTTGAATATTCAAATAATCCTCCCCTGGCTATAGAAAATTCTTTTTTTATGATTTCTTAATAGTCCCAACTTTCTTTGCTAATGGCGTTCACCTTAAATTACAAAGTAAGCCCATCATGATATTACTAGCATATATATTTCATTTTATCTAGATCTTGAGAAATATTATGTTTACAATCAATGCCATGGCCTAAGGTCCCTTAGTATCTTGATATCATTAGAAATAAATCAAGGTTCCATGCTAATGAGATTAGATAGATTTTGACTTCTAGAGTTGAACACTAGTATATTGTAAAATCAAGACTTCCAATTGGTGTTCAAGTTCTATGGTTGCCTCATTGTATACCATTTATTACTAACATAATTAGAAAGAATCCACATATTTAATTTATACTTCCAACAAAAATATACATAAGCTTAGTCAAATTAGGACATGGGGAAAAAAGAAATAATAAAACTATCACCTCAAACAATAATTATGCATAACAACTTACTCCATACAAACTACATCGATACATAACAAAGCATAGCAAGGAGACATTCATCCTAAATCCCTAATGATAAGAAAATTAGCATTTGATAATTAGTAAATTAGTGGGAGTTGTCACTTACTCCTATGATTTTCTTAGCAAGTTATAGCATATCTCAATGTATCATATACATATAAAGATTTACAAGTTAGACTATTAAGCGTATTGGTAAATACAAAAATTAATTTACCAAATATCAATTAACCCATATTGAGGGAACTCACAATGTTTACCCAATATATATGGACCTATTCCAGCTATTAAATTAGTCTCACTAGATCCACACATAACAAACCATAGCAAGGAGACATTCATCCTAAATCCCTAATGATAAGAACATTATAATTTTAGAATAAGTAAGTTAGTATAAGTTGTCACTTCCTCCTATTATTTTTTTAGCAAAGTTATAGCATATCTCAATGTATCATATACATATAAATATTTACCTATCAAACTATTAAGGGTATTGGTAAATTTGAAAATGAATTTACCCAAATATCAAATAACCTATATTGAGGGAACTTACAATGTTTATCCAATATATATTGACCTATTCTCAATATAAAATTAGTGTTACTATTGTAAAATTCAGTCTATTTTTATTTTAATTCCTAAGAATAGTAATAATACTTCAAGTCACTAAGAGATCCAAAAAAAATTTAACTCAAACTTTCTATGACCATGGTTTAACACTCATAACTAGAGGATAATGGTAGATATAAAATTTACTCAAGTAAATGATTCTCACATGTTAATTTTTTTAGTTACCTAGGCTAAATATAGAATAGACACAAACAAAAACTTGATGGTTGTGTTACAAATGTATAGTTTATCATTGTTTAAGGAGCTAATAGATGATCTAAGAGATGTTGAATTCAAATCTACTTGTAAAGGTAAGTACCTGAGAACCTTAGAAGGAACCCTTACTCTTTTCTTGGATGTTAAACTTACTTTTGAGGAGAGTTTCATCCCTTTTCTTCCCCCAATATTTAATACGCAAGACTCGCTATGGTGCCTACTATCCATCCTACCCAAAATTCTCAAACGACCTCCTACTCTCTTTCCAATCCAGTCAAGAAGGATGCTCACAATTTTTTTGGAATTTGGCTTTACACTTCCCATTTGCATTTCTCTAAAAATTTTAAGGAATTCTCATGAATCTATTTTGTGCATATTTTGTACCGTTTTCTTTTAAAGCTGCCAATACTTTTCTTCTGCCCTCTAAACCCAAAGAGATCTCCACACCTTATTGTGCATTGTAATCTTCCCTCCTTGTGCAATTTCTTCCTCTTCATGTTTTTCTCTACTCTTTCCTCTCCCACCACCTTTCTACTACTTCCTCTCTTCAATCCTCTAACCTCTCTCTACATTTTATCCAAATCTATGTTTCTATATGGCCTTGCGTCCTCTCTTAATTTATTTTCCCTTTGTCTTCTCTTTTCTCACATGGATTTTGTATTAAGAGATGTTTCACTCCCATGCCATGCTCTCTAAATACTTTGTATAATCCTCTGCTATGAATTTATCTTCTCTCTAAGCCCAAACACCTTGATTTCCCATTTTTTTCTCCCTTCTATGAGTGTCTATAGTTACTCTAACCTTTATGCTTTGGAGATGCCCATAATCTATTATTAAAGCTCCCATTTTAGCATAGGCATGTAGTATATTGATTTTCTTTTCCAGTTGTGTTTTCTTGAAGTTATCTATTCCTTGTATCTTTCTCCACAATATCATGCAAATGCCTCCAGAAGGGGGTGGTAGAGGGGATTTTTAATGAGCTTTCAAGTGCCATATCATTCCTATTCTCATGTTGTCTTCTCAAACAAAAGAATGGATGCCCCTACCTTCACATGACATTGGAGAAACAACAAGGGTGTCATACCTTATTAAATTCATCATCTCTCCTCCTCTTTCCTTGTCGTGGCACCCATACTCTTGTCAAAATAATAATTTATGGGTGCACAGAAAAAACATAGAGCTACTGCTCTATTTCCCCAAAACAATAGGGGAATACAAATGTAGAATAACAAAGAACAAGAGACACAAATTTGGGCATGAAATATTTTCCTTTTTGTATTAACTAAGTTGGAAATGACAATACATAAAATACTAAGCATAAAACTCAGAAAATAAACTCTAAGCTACAAACTTCAAGCTATTGGGAGCTTTCATGAGCTGCTCACCTAGACAGACAAACTTCAAGAGCTACGCAGAGCTATTCAGGAGTAATCCCTGCTCACATACAAATCAAACACAATTGTTGTTGTTCAAAAATTTCCTTGAATCACACAGAGAAAAAAAACATTCTCTTCTTAGACTGCTACTGCAAGAACTGAGACTTCTTCAACTAATAGAACTTGTTGCCTTCAATTCTTTTTGTCTCATCAATATTCCCTCTCAAAATTTGAAATCACCTACCTCAGTAAATTATGGAATTCAAAAATTCCTACCACATGAACTTTAGGGGTTGCTAGGGGCTAGAGGGATGAAGATCCCAAAAACACTATCGTTGGAGGCTCCTGATGGGTAGGTGAAGTAGAGGATTGGTGCGAGAGCAGGAGTCTTCAGGAGAAATTAATTTTCCAATACTCCCCCTTTGTCCTGAGTTGATGAACCAAGATCAATCCCGATCCAAATCAACAATTCCCAATCTACTTCTTAGGCACTCAAAACTATCCTTGCTCAAAGGCTTGGTGAATATGTCTACTAGCTCTTGCTCAAACCTGCAAAATTCCAATTTAATTTCACCATTTTTAACCAACTCTCTGATAAAATGATACCTAATTTCAATATGCTTTCTTCTTCCATGAAACACATGATTTTTCATCAAAGTTGTTGATAAACATTGTCAGAAAAGATTGTTGTTCCATCCTCTTGTTCTTCTCTCAAATCAGCCAAGATTATTCTGTTTCAAATAGCTTGAGATGATGTTGCATTTCTTGCTATATATTCAACCTTTTGTATAGATAGGGAAACTATGGGGTGCTTCTTGCAAGCCCATGAAATGACTCCTGATCCCAAATGAAACACATAGCCTGATGTGCTCTTCCTATCATCCAAACTTCCTGCCCAATCACTGTCAGTGTATCCAACCAACCCAAAATCATTTTTGTTGTGTACAAAATTCCATATCCATGCATTATATCAGGCCTAGTTGCTATTCAATACATCAAACTTCCAACCAAAATTTTAGACATGGTCAGACCAACATTACTACTGCAATCTTCCTTGCTCAAATTTAGACCTATGGCTATTGGTGTTGGGGCAGGCTTGCTTTCAAGCATCCTAAATCTCTTCAAGTTTTCATTTGCATATCTTTTCTTGAGAGATAAATATGCCATCATGCATTTTTTTTACTTCTATGCCTAGAAAGTATCTCAAGAGACCTAAATCTATCATTTCAAACTCTCTTTTCATGGCCTCTTTAAAATCAACAATGAGGAAATCATCATCCCCAGTAAAAACTAAATCATCAACATACAAGACAACAATCAAAACTTTACCATCAGTTGCCTTGATGTAAAGAGTGGGCTCACCATCACTTTTACTAAAACCATTGCTCATCAAATATGAGTCAATCATGTTCTACCATGCCTATGGAGCTTGCTTCAACCGATAAAGAGATTTCTTCAGCCTATACAACTTGTGTTCTTGACCCAAAACTTCATATCCAAATGGTTGCTCCACATATACCTCTTCTTTCAATGCTCCATTTAGGAAGTCGGACTTCACATCCATTTGAAACACCTTCCACTTGTGTTGGGATGCAATTGCTATGACTGTACACATGGTCTCCATCCTTGCAATAGGGGAAAATGTCTCATTATAATCTCTCCCAAACTGTTGTTTGTACCCCTTGACAAGTAATCTTGCCTTATGCCTCTCTATTCTTCCTTTGACATTTCATTTGGTCTTGTAGACCCATTTCACCCCAATAACTTTCTTGTTGGGAGGAAAATCAGTTAACTCCCATGCGTTGTTCCTCTTTCTTACATCTATCTCCTCATCCATGGCCTCACACCATTTCTCCTATTTCACAGCATCCTCAAAATAAATCAGATCACCATGAGAAAATAAAATAAAATTCACACTCTCATCAAATTATTCATCATAGCTTTCATTCTGGTAGATCTCCCCTAGAATATTGGTCTTCTTTGGCATTAGGGAGGTGAGAGTGGGGTCTAAACTTTCACTATTGCTACTACTCTACTAAACTAGAAGGTTCAGGAGTTGTCGGGAGCTCTCAAGAGCTCTTCCAAATCCTTTAGGAGCCAATCTTCTAGCTATCTCTGGCTACTTTCCTTTCTGTCTGCTCACTTTAGGAGCTTTCAGGAGCTTTTAGAAGCTCTTCTGAAGATTTAAGGAGCTGATCTTCTAGCTATTTGTGACTATCTTCCTAATTGTCTACCTACTTTAGGAGTTATTAGGAGTCGTCAGGAGCTTTCAAGAGCTCTTTCAAAGCTTTTAGGAGATCGTCCAACACTTTTAGAAGTAACTACACACTCATCTTGTTGAACTTAGTGTTCTATTTTTGCTTCTTCAAGAGCTGTCAAGAGAGGTTCTAAGCTATCAAAAGCTATCACTCTATCCCATGAATTTTTTTCAAGGAAATCCACATCCCTACTGATGACAATTTTCTTGGTGACTAGGTCAAACAACCTATACACTTTGAACTCCTCACTATAGCCCATGAAGATGCACTTTTCACCCTTGTCATCTAACTTCTGCCTCTTTTCTTTAGGCACATGAGCATATGCTACACACTTGAACACTCTTAAGTGCTCAACTGTCCACTTGTGTTTTGTCCATTCCTCTTGAGGGATTTTGTCATGGACCGCCTTTGTTGGACTTCTATTTATCAAATATGCAACTGTTGCTATAGCTTCTCCCCACTATTTAATAGGGATTCCCTTTGCTTTCATCATACTCCTTGCCATCTCCATGATGGTCCTATTCTTTCTCTCAAGCACACCATTTTGCTGTAGAGTATAACTGGTTGTTAGCTCCTTCTTGATGCCATTTTTCTTGCAAAAAATTACAAATTGATTGGAGGTATACTCTCCTCCTCGATCTGACCTTGGGACCTTGATCACGTGTCCACTCTCCTTTTTAGTTTGGGCCTTAAACAACAATTTTTTTTCAAAAGCTTCAGATTTATGTTACAAAAAATAGACCCATGTCTTACGGCTATAATCATCAATAAAGTTCATACAAAATCTACTTTTACCAATAGAGATTGTTTGCATAGGGCCTACCAAATCCATATGCACTAGCTCCAATGGTGCCCTTCCCATTGTAGAGTTTCCTAATTTAAAGGTCTGCCTATGTTGCTTGCCCAAAATGCAAGCCTCACACTTAACATTAGACTCCACTATTCTTGGAAAAACATCAATCATTTTGTTCTTGGACAAAAGACTTAAACCAACATAGCCTAAATGTCCATACCTGAGATACCATAGCTTGAAGGGGTCTTGAATGGTGCTCTTAAAGGGATACTTGTTGCATTGCTATACATTTTCCATTCATGAGAGGTGTAGCAACAGATTGAGATGAGAAACACGTCTCATTCTTCAAAGGAAACATCTGGTTCTTTATCATTTGAACTAATGCAAACACTTTCATCCTCTCATTTTTGTCATAAATAATGCATTGACCCTTCTCCATCAACACTTTGTATCCATTTTGGTTCAGTTGTCCAACACTCATGAGGTTATGCTTTAACCCAGGAGCAAGACATACATTTTGAATCTCCTTCTTCTCACCTTACTTGGTGTAGATCATAATAGATCCTCTTCCCACAGTTGGAACTAATCCATTGTTCCCCATTCTAATCTATGAATTCATATTGTTATCAATGGAAGAAAACAAATTTTCATTACCACTCATGTGGTTGCTACAACTGCTATCCAAATACCAGACTTCTAGGCTACCTTCTTCACCAATGTTGCACATGATGAAGGCTATGGATTGATTTCCTTTAGCCACATTCAAATCAACCACATTTGCATTTTGTTTTGACTAAATCATTGTGCTTTTTCTAGCACTCACTTGCATAATTACCAAATTTATGAGAGTAGTAGAATTCAACATTGCTCTTGTCATTTTTCTAGTTCAAACTATTGTTCTTCTTGCCTTGTCAGGAGCTAGTCTGAGAGCTTCCCACTCCCTCTTGGTTGCTTGCTTGTCCTGAGCTATCTCCTCTAGCATTTCCTTTTCCGGAGTTGCCATGACCTCTACCTCTTGAGCTCCTTCCACCATTGTTTCTTCTCCCCCTTACTTTTGCATTTGACTAAGCTTTAAAATCTTGCACTTAGAAATAAGTAGCAAACTTATTTAGGCCCTACTCATGGGTTTGCAGAGAACCCATCAACTCATCAATAGACAATGTTGTGTGATCCTTTGCCTCTTCAATGACAATCACCACTGCATCAAACTTTGTGGGTAAGATCCTAAGGATTTTCTCCACAATCCTTTGATCATCCATGACTTCAGTATTCACTCTCAGCTGGTTTATCAAACCTAAGAGTCTCATGTGGAAAACTAAGATGGACTCATTGTCCTTCATTTCAAGAGTCTCAAACTCTTTTCAAAGCATCTAGTGCTTCAACAATTTTACCTTGTCAGTCCCTTTTTATTTGGTTTGGAGTATTTCCTAAGCTTCCTTTGCATAGTTAGTTGTTGCTATTCTTGGAAAAATGGCCCATGTCAAGGCTGCTTCTATTAAACTCAATGCCTTAGCATCTTTCCTCCTCAACTCCTTCAACTGGGTCTTCTAGTTATTTGAGAGAGTTGCATATGTTGTTGGGTCAGTCACATCATTGAACCCACTAACCACAAACTCCCACAAATCATTGGCAACTATAATGGTCTTCATCTTCTTTGCCCAAACATCATAGTTTTGTCCATTAAAGGACAATGGTTGCTGCCAAGTCTTTCCTTCATCTCCAGCCATGTCTCCTACATAGAAAAAACTTAATACCCAGAAAAAAATGCCCTAACTCATGAAGAAATGGGGCCTATTGCTCTGATACCATGTCAAAATAATAATTTTTGAATGCACAAAAAAAACACAGAGTTGCTTCTCTATTTCTCCAAAACAATAGGGGAATACAAATGCAGAATAAAAAAGAATAGGAGACACAAATCTAGGCATGAAATATTTTCCTTTTTTGCATAAACTAAGCTAGAACTGACAATACATAAAATACTAAGCTACATAAAACTCAAAAAATAAACTCTAAGCTACAAACTTCAAGTTGTTGGGAGCTTTTAGGAGCTGCTAGGAGCTCACTAGCAGGAGCTACACAGAGCTTTTTAGGAGCAATCACTACTCACATACAAATCAAACACAACTATTGTTGTTCAGAAATTTCCCTGAATCACATAGAGAACAAAAAAATTCTCTTCTCAAACTGTTGCTGCAAAAATTGAGACTTCTTCAACTGACAAAACTTGTTGCCTTCAATTATTTTTGTCTCATCAACATTTCCTCACAAAATTTGAAATCACCTACCACAGTAAATTCTAGAATTCAAAAATTCTGACCACATTAACTTCAGAGGCTATCAAGAGCTGCAAGGATTAAGATCCCAAAAACACTATTGTTGGAGTCTCCTGATGGGTAGGTGAAGCAGGGGGGTGACGTGAGAGTAGGAGGCTTTAGGAGAAATTAATTTTCCAACAACTCTTTCCTTTACTCCCCTTGAGTTCTATTGTATAGGCTTAATTATCTCAGATGTGACAATTATAAGCATTACAAATACACGTCACATGATCAACTCAAAACAAGCTATAAATAACTGCAAACTTAGTTGCATGTTATCTTCTAGATCATTAGATATTATGTCTTATATAAAACCATTATTTTACTATTTCACTCTGATAAGATCATGTGTAAGTTGCATTAGCTATGTAGGATTAGATATATGCGTGTTATGAAAATCATGGGAAGATGTGTTTTTATTAAAAAAATAGGGTTATTGAGAGGTTCTTGATTTCTTTTATAACAAGAAAGATAAATCAATAAGTATAATAAAATTAGGAACAACAACAAGACAAAACATAACATAAAGCACAACTAGACAAGACTATTGAAAATAGAATATTACAAGAATGAAACACCACCCAACCAATACTAAGTCAATGTGGTTTAAATAATTGTTCCAAAGATTTCTTCTAAATTGTAATAGAAGAATTCCTCTCCACAAATCTTTTCATCTTTTTTTACAAGAAAAAGACACAAGACCACTAACAAAAACATCTAGACCTAGGAAGATATGTTGAGAACATAAATTAGAATCAATAACTAACATATTATTTATAATGAAATCAATGAATAGGATGTGAACCTCCTTTTGATGGTATGAAGAATTATTTTTAGAGAAAGTTCTTGTTGTACATAATTTTCTGAAGCCACTATGATTGGTTTTGTATTGTCGAAAAAACTAGCTCTTTTTCACACTTAATTTGGGAATAAGTGATATTGAATTCACCTAATAATGGCTTGGTTTAGTGTTGTAATGTGTTGTACACATTCACATTAATCTACAACCCCTTTTTAATAAAATGCACTTAAATTATACCTTATTTAAAGTGTTGTAAAGTGTTGTAGTACACTTTCACACTTATCTATGGTTTCATTAATTAATTGAGCCTAATAGGCCCCTTTAATTCAAATTGAAGCCCTCTTAATTGCATTTTTTGAGAGATCTATCCTGACACCCATAAATCAAATCACATAAAACATTAAATTTGGAAAAATCAAAGTCCTAGAAAATGGTGTTAGGACCTATTTTCTTTTAGTGGTGAATGGATCCTCTCCATAGAGGAACCCCCTTTCTATGCATATTTGAGGCGATTTTTTTATGTTCTTTCCACCCCCTGAAGGAAGGTCATAGAAACTTGTGCTAGGACCCATTCACCTTCAGTTGTGAATGGGTCCTCCTCACTTAGGACAACCCTTTTTGAATTTATTTCTAGTGGGATTTTAATGATTTGCAATCCTAGATCTGAGGTCGGCATAAAATATTTGAATTTCAGGGTTAATCTCTAGATTTAGTATAAATATGGGGTTAATTCACATTGTTTCTCCTAGAAAGTTTACAAGAGGCCTAAGCATTCAATTTTCAAAGGAATTCAAAGGAAGACTATCAAGAGTTTATTGCAACAATTCAAGATCACTTCATCATGTGAAAGGAATAATGCATTCGTGCATGTTGTTGAGCTAAGATAGTTGATGTAGCATTGAAGATCAACTTGCAATAATTGTTTTGCATCTAATTCAAGATCAAGATCTACATTCCTCATGGCCACTTCATGTTAGTTTGTAGATTTATATTCTAAGACAAGTTCCAAGGTATCAATATTTCATCATTTCATGTTCATGCTTCAATTTCATTATTTCCTCATTTGTTTTAATTACCTACAAGGTTTTTGACTTAGGAAAACCCTATCCACTAACAATAAAAAAAAAAATCTCCTCTTCAATGTTTTTTTTATGATTTACATGCTAAAGATCAATTGGAAAACAAATTGGAAGCAAAATTTTTAAGTTGTCACATTATAAAGTTGTCATCAATAGTGCAAGAAAACAAAACAAAGGCTACATAATTTGCTACAGGATTTCAAGAGTTGACAACCGAGGATATAAGAGTGTAGGAATCAAGGAACAAAACCCAAATATCAATTAAAATAACCCTAATAGGTACTCATTCACCAGTAAAGGCGAATGAGTCCTTTGTGCTCTAAAAACAACCTTCTTCTAGAAAGGTAGACATCATTTTGAGCTCTAAAAACTCCCCTCGTAGTTGCTATAATAGTTAGGGTTATTTTATGATTGTTATTGGAATCTTATCAGACACATAATTGCATGTTTTGTAGGAAAATTCTAGTGGCTTGTCATCTTGATCAATTCATTTTGATAAACGCCACTTTCTCTACCCAACATTTTGGTGAATCCAACCTAGTGAATATTGTAATTTTTTGATTTTGAAGTCTTTCATTGCATCCTAGGTTAGATATTTCATTCATTTGAATCTCATTTGCATTGAATTAGATCTCATTTAGGGTTTCATACTTTGTATTCAAAATTGCATCTCATTTAGGGTTTAGAATTGTATTGTTTTGCATTTCTCTAAATCTGAAAAATACAAAAACAAATCAATCATTTTGCATATTATTTAGATCTTTTAAAATTATATTTGAAAATAAAAACAACATTGCATTTCAAATTAGGTCTTTGCATTCATCATTTTATTGCATTTTCACATTGCATTTTTGGAAAATCTGAAACTTAAAGTTACTATCTCAGACTTGGAATTGAAATACATTGCAGAAACCTTGAAAATAATTCAAAAATAGTTTTAAAACCCTAATCAAATACCCATTCACCTTTACTAGAAAATGAGTCCCTGATCAAGCTAAGCCTATACCTTCTAGCATCTAAAAAGTATCAAAAATCACTTAGAAATCAGCCGAAACATTTAAAAAATGCCTTACCAGGACCCATTCACCCTTAATAGAAAATGAGTCCTTGTTAGATCTTGATTTGCATTTTCTAGAAATTAAAATCTCAATTTTATGCTTATGTTTGTTGCTGTTAATTTTTTGTTTCAGTTTTCTAATTTATTGTTCCATCAAATTCATTACATGTAGCTTAATTTACTTCATTTTATTGCATTGTCAAAATTCAAAATTGGACTGACAACATTTCATTCTAAGTTTATTGCATTGTGTAATTAGTAAATTTCACTTTGTAGAATCTAAAAATTGCATTTCATTCTAGGTTATTGCATTACTTCCTTCCATTTCTAGGTTTTACACACTAGGTTTGTAAAAATTGTATGAGCTTTACAACTTGGTGTCCTATTAGCAATACTATTGTAAGACCTAGTTTGAGACTCATGTCATCCCGCAATATGTCACTCACCATCAATATTGGATTTTCTATCTCTCTTCCTGATAGTATTGATAATCAACCCTCCATGGATCATAGTTTGCATACTTCATTTCCCATCACTTCACCTCCTACAACCAATGTGCTTAATGTTAACAACATCATCCCCACCATCATTGCTTGTACTCAAGCTTTGGGGTCTACTCAAAGCCAAGGTGCAATTCCAATTCCATCTTTTATAATATCGATACCCATTCCTACATACACTAGTACCCAACCTACCACAACCCTTCAACCTACAACAAACATTCAACCTACAACAACCTCCCAACCTACCACAACAATCATACCCATCAACACTATCTACACTTCCTTAGTATTCCCATAGGAAACCTTTCTATTTTTGTCCAAATGAACACAATAACTCCTCAACAATCCACCTTCACCACCCTACAATTCACTATCCCTCCGCATACATACACCACTCCACCATATTCCCATAAACCATACAATCAAAATGATCCTCTCATTAGCTCACTTTTGTAAACTATGACATCCCTTCAACAACAATTTGTAACATTAAACAAAACAACAATCAACCTTTGCAATACATCAAATCCAATCTGCTATCCTTGGACATATTAAGAGAAAAAATTCCAAAAGGTATAGAAGTCCCTCAATTTAAGAAATATGGTGAAAAAGGAGATCTTGCAAGCCATTTTTCATCCTTTATGGACTTATGTAGTGATTTCATATTTGATGATAAACTCTTGGCTAAGCTATTTCCTTGGTCCTTGAAGGATACTGCTTTAGAGTGGTTCTCTTCTTTACTAAATAATTCAATTGGTTCATTCAATGAACTTGTTGGTTCCCTTTACAACCATTTCCATATTCACATGGGTCCTAAGATGACCCTTTCTAATTTAATGACATGAAAATAAAAAGAGGATGAAAAAGTGATTGATTTCATAGCAAGGTACAAAACACTTTATTCATAAGTTAACATTAAGATTCTTGATGCTCACCTTCAATGAATGTTTATCACCAACTTACAAAGTAAACTACAAAGCAAACTTGAGATGTTGATATTTGCATTCTTCACATAGTTATGTACAACCGTTTGTGACTATCAAAATTTGACTTGCGGTCATGATGTGAAAAATCCCTCTAGTCATCCTAAAAAGTCTGAATCCACAACTCAAAATAGTTATCAACCTTTCAAGAAGAAATAATAAAGTATTTTTACTATTGAATTTCCCTAAAACAAGTCAACAAGATAATAACCAATTGGTTTCTATAAAGAAAAAAAATTCTTTTGGGGATAGGGATAAAGAGTTCACTCCTTTACTTGATATCCTTCATAATATCATGTTGCAACTTATTGAAAATAAAATGCTTACCTTACCTCCTATTAGAGACTATGATCCTAATATACCATTTTCAAAATGTTTTCAATGAAATTCTTATTTTCATTATCATCAAAAAAATGGACATGGTAAAAAATATTGTAAGCATATTAAACATCTTGTGAAAGACCTTATTGATTATAATCACTTACAAATTAGAGTTGTGAATGATCAAGGTAATAAGTTTGTAGCTCCTCCTAACCAAAATTTAAAAATATTTATAAATCCCATGCCTAAAAACACCATTTCATTTTTCAAAGCTAGTGAAACAAAGAATAGTGTGATGAAGGTTGGCACAAATGATGAAAACATACAAGATATCAATGAAGAACAGCCGATTGAAATGGTAGAATTTATCAAAGCTAGAACCCATAAGGGTTCAACTAAAAAGCCTCTTGAAATTGATTTCTCAAAAAATGACATACTTAAACATACACCTAATGGTCCTCTTTACATTGTTGGCCAAATCAATGATAAGCCCAGTAATGGGATATTGATTGATCCCATCTATGGAGAGAATGTGATCACCAAAAAAATTCCTATATGTGCATGAAATATATCAAGAAACATATGACAAACCAAAAGTATGGAACAAGATGCATAATGGTTTTGCTTGTCCTATGATTGGCTTGATAGATCTCCCTTTAAAAATTAGACAAAAAACATTAACTTTCTCATTTTCCATCATCCTGCAATTAGACCAATTTTGTGTGAAGCTAGGATATCCATGGCTTCACTCCATAAATGTCATCCCTTTGATTATGTATAAATTTCTAAATTTTCCATTTCGAAATGACATCTTTACTATGCATCATAGAGGATTTTTTCCCACATTGACCCGAGGGAAATTTTCATTAGATTTATTCTATCCCAAGCCTATAGAACCCATTAAGCCTCATGAGGAATTATTTTTCAAATCATATCAAAAGTTCAAGGAAAAGAAAATAATAGAATTATCCCTTCAAAACATGCCTCAACCTATAACTAAAATACCTATCCTTGACAAAACAATGATTAAACTAAAAGCCCTTCTGAATATTCAAGAACAGTCTATAACAAAACCTCCTACCATTTCCTATAAGAGACCATGAGATAACCAAAACAATCACGTCATCACCCCTAGATTCAAATAAGTTTAAAAAGTTAAAGAGAAATTAGTTGAACAACCTCCTGCTATTTCTTTTATTCCTCACAAGGAAGAAAAGAAACCTATGTTTGACAAACCCACTCTTACACAAACATAAATTAAAAATAGATTGAAAAGGAATCGAAGTGCTAGAGAGCATAGGTGTAGACATCATGTTATTTCTCGTAATTTACAAACTCAAGAAGAAAGGAACAACATAGAAAATTGAAATCTGAACTTACCTGAAGAAATGCATGATTATCCTATACCCTCTCCACAAAATAAACAAGAACATTCCATGGACATTGTCCTTCGATCTCCCATTGTGATAAATTTAGATGACATTGATATTGCAAAGATTGATGAAGAAGTTCATAATGAATTGAGCACATTATTTTCTTCTTCTATGAGCTTAAATGACAAATATCCTAAAAAAGAGTATTGAACTTGGCGTTTCACCTACTTCAGCACTTGCTTTTGTCCCTTTGGTTAGTTGTTCACCTTCCATTTATACCGACCAAAATTGGGATGTGAATGACCTTCTTTAGATTAACTCACATGTGCCTTACTAGTATTTTTCCTTTTCATATTTCTTTGTGTGTAATGTGATCCCCCATGATGTTTTGTTTGATGTATCTCTCTCTCTTTGTGACATTCCTCTATATGCATCTACATTCTTCTTTATGTCACAAGCATTTTTCAATTTCCTATGTTTTCCTTTTGGGGATGACGTAAGGCATTGAGACATTTAGGTCTCTTCCATGTTGACCCAAAAGCTTGCCTTTATCTTTTTCATTTTTATTGTGTTTTCCTTTTGGGGATGATGCAAGGCATCTAGAGATTCAGGTCTTTTCCATGTTGACCCAAAAGCTTGCCTTTATCTTTTTCATTTTTATTGTGTTTTCCTTTTGGGGATGATGCAAGGAATCTAGACATTCAGGTCTCTTCCATGTCGACCCAAAAGGTTTTTTCTTTGTTTTCACTCTATTTGTGTCATTCTTCTAGTTCTATGAGTATTTAGGGAATGATGACAGTTTAGAGCTTTTGAAACAACAATGCAGCAAAGACATGTTGACCCTGAATCTATACATTGCTTATATATTTTTTGGGGTAACCCTTCCTTCCTATTTCACGACACATATTTATTTTAGAAACATATGACTTTGCATAGGTTTTTATGAGGAAAGTTCTGATGTCTTAGGAAAAAACATTTGGCTACTTTAAATCAATTGCTCACAGTAATGGTGTATCAACCACTTTAGAGTGGGGGCATACATCGATGATAGCTTTCAAAATATTTCATGGCATGATTTTATTTTTTCTTGTGATGTGTCCTTTTCTTTGTGGTGACATTGGGCTTGATGTCCTCTAAGAGTGCGACATTTCCAAGCATAGGATCTCCCTTCATGACATGATGTGAAATGAGAGGCGTACTATAAGTGGTGATCTAATATTCTTGACTTGTCCTCTCTTGAAGACATTAGGCATGATGTTCCCTAAGAAGAAGACTTTACATGAACAAAGAAAAATCCCCTTTAACAAAAACTTACATACATGAAATTCAAAATTATTTACAATAACATTACATTGCGGTGCCTTATTGAAGTTATCAAGAATGATAGCTTTGGTATGGTTAGTATGATGATAATTTGGCACATTGGCATGAATTTCTCATTGTAAAATGGGAATCCGACACAGTAGCAAGTCTTCGTCACAAAGACACCTCATTGGGACAACTCACCTAGTGGATATTCTAAGGTTCCACTAACCTAGAGTGATCACGATTGATTGGGACAACTCACCTAGTGGAAAAACTAGGGTTCCACTATCCCAGAGTAAGCAACATATTTTATGAACAAACAACCCCATTCCACATCATGTTGGAATGGTTGTTCTTGATCCATTTTTTTCTTTATTCCTTGGACTTTGATAGGGTATGGCTATGTACCTTTGTTATTCCTACATACTTAAATGTCTTGAATTTCTACTTTAGTGTGAGTTTGACATGGGGTCACACTCTCACTCAAGTGGGGCCAAAATGTAGTGTCAAAAAAGTATCTCTTTTTCACATTTAATAGGAATAAGTGATATTGAGTTAACGTAATAATGCCTTGGCTTAGTGTTGTAATGTGTTTTACACATTCACATTAATCTAAGGCCCCTTTTTAATAAATTGTAATTAAATTGTACCTTATTTAAAGTGTTGTAAAGTGTTGTAGTACACTTTCACACTTATAGAGGGTTTCATTACCTAATCAGCCCCTTTAATTCAAATTCAATCCCTCTTAATTGCATTTTCTTAGAGATTTATCCTGACACCCATAAACTAAATTGCATAACATTAAATTTGGAAAAATCAAAGTCCTAGAAATGGTGCTAAGACTCATTCACCTTTAGTGGTGAATGGGTCCTCTCCACACAGGACCCCCCTTTCTATGCGTATTTGAGGTGGGTTTTTTATGTTCTTTCCACCCCTCAAAGCAAGGTCCTAGAAACTTGTACTAGGACCCATTCGTCTTTAGTGGTGAATGGGTCCTCTTCACATAGGACACCCCTTTTTCAATTTAATTCTAGCAGGTTTTTAATGATTTTCAATCCTAGATCTAAGGTTAGCTTGAATTATTTGAATTTCAGGGTTAATCTCTAGATTGAGTATAAATATGGGGTTAATTCACATTGTTTCTCCTAGAAAGTTTACAAGAGGCCTAAGAATTCAAGTTTTCAATAATTAGAGTACTTTAAAAGAATTTTCAAAGGCATTCAAAGGTACATTATCAAGAGTTTATTACAACAATTCAAGATCATTCCATGATGTCAAGGGCATAACACATTCATGCATGTTATTGAGCTAACATAGTTGATGTAGCATTGAAAATATACTTGTGAGCATTGTTCCACATCTAATTCAAGATCAAGATCTACATTCTTCATGCCACTTCATCTTAGTTTGTAGATTTATATTCCAAGACAACTTCCAAGGTATCAACATTAAATCATTTCATGTTCATGCTTCAGTTTCATTATTTCATCATTTGGTTTAATTACATACAAGGGGTTTGACTTAGGAAAACCTCTATCTACTAACAATCAACAAGTTTTTCTCCTCTTGAATGTGTGTTTGCAAATTTATAGTTTGAAGATCAAGTGCAGAACAAATTTGAAGTAAAATTGTCAAAGTTCTCACATTACAAAGTTGTCATCAATAATGCAAGAACACATAAAGAAGGCTACAAAGTTTGCTACATGATTTTGGGAGATGACAACTAAGGATTTGAGAGAGTGGGAATCAAGGAACAAAACCTAGATCTCAGTCTGAGAAAACTTGATAGGGACCCATTTTCCACTAAAGGCGAATGATTCCTTTGTGCCCTAAAAATAGCCTTCTTCCAGCAAGGTACACATCATTTTGAGATCTAAAAATTCCCCTCATAGTTGCTATAATAGTTAGGGTTAGTTTTTGAAAGTTATTCAAATATTATCACACTGATAATTGCATGTTTTTTAGGAAAATTCTAGTGGCTTACCATATTGATCAATTCATTTTGATAAACCCCACTTTTTCTACCCAACAGGTTTATCTTGGTTTATGTGAGACAATGGATTTTCTCCATACTTCTACTTGGGTCTACACATTTTCGTAAATCAAGTGGAAGTTGACATCACCCACAATTGTAAGTATTGATTTTTGGAGGGTTTATTCATGATTTTAAAGGGCTCTAGGAAAATTCACTACCAACAATCCACCGCTGAAAAATCCACTACCAACAATTCACCACGAGAAAATTCACCACCATAAAAACTTCACCTCAAGGAAAATTCACCACCAGAAATTCATCATCATGGAAAATCCAACACATAGAAAATTTGATTTATGATAATAAAAATGTAAACATTTTTTCTATATATTTTATTTTATTCGAATAAACCAATTATACAACAATTTTTTTTCAAAAACTAATTTCAAAGTTTTGGAAATATAGAGTAAAAAATGTTAATGTAATTTTTTTTTGTGGCAGTGAATTGTTGGTGGTGAATTTTCCTTGAGGTGAATTTGTCATGGCAATGAATTTTCCCGTGATGAATTGTTGACAATGAATTATCTGATGGTGAGTTGTTGGCGGTGAATTTTGCTGATGCCATTTTAAAGATATATGCCAAATGAAAACTGTGTTATAATTTTTAATAAAAGGGGTAAATTTTTTATTAATAATCAGAGAGTAGCATTACAGAGCATCAACTGGCCAATGCCCAAGAACCACCAGATCCAAACAAAAAATAAGAAACCACATCACTCAACATTACTAGCATTTCCATCTTTAGTAAGAATCCCCCCCAAGTCATGGTAGAGCTCCAGAGAAACCTATCCCAACTCATCAACATTCCAACCCTCTATATGCTCAGAAGCCCAATGATCCAAACAATCAGCTGCTTTGTTCCACTCCCTCGAAATCTGGACAAAGGAAACCATCTCCATCAAAGAACTAATTTGAAAAATATGCTGAACCAACCTAGTAAACTTCCAATGAACACTAGACAACTTTCGATCCTTTAGAAAATTTATCATGACTTGTGAATTAGATTTATAGATAACCTTATGCCAGCCCAAATCAAATGCCCACTCAAAAGCGTATAATATTGCAAAACCTTCCATAAGATTAATGGGTTTCACCCCCTCATGAACAAAAATGAAGAAGATCATTGATCCCAAAAAGTCTCTGCCAGTCCCCCCAACCCCAGCAGGCCTAGGATTATCCCGAGAAGAACCATCCATGTTGATCTTCAAAATTCTAGCTGGCGGGGGACATCCATCTACCCATCCTAAGAACCCTCTATTGCCGGTGCCAACCTTTCATGAGGCTATCAGATGCCAATGATGATCCTTGAATCCCCAATCTATCCACCACCTTAGCATCACCTTCCTCCAAGGGAAACCCAACATCACATTTAGCAGCCACCATTTCCTGAATCATACCCAGAATTCTTTTCCAAACTTGTTGCACAACCATCTTGACACCATAAAAAATCCTACGATTTCTCTCTAACCAAATCTGCCATAGGATGAAAGTAGGCCCTACATACCACACATCTTGCAAAAAGGAGGCCACCAAAGGAGGCCTACCCAAACTACTCCAGAATTCAATCAAAGAGGAGGCATGAACACAGAAACTATTCCACACTCTCCACCAAAAATTCCATAGCTATGAAGCAAAGGAACAATGAAAGAACAAATGAGCTAACTCCTCCTCCCCTCCTCCATATAGAACACAAACAGAGGGACCCTGAAAACCCCACTTCTAAATGTTGTTTCACATCAAACATCTATTCTAGGCCAAGGTCCAAATGAAATAGTTACACTTTGGCCAAGAAAACTTATTCCACAATCTCCTCCACTGGGTTACTTGTACCCCCTCCAACTTATGAGATAACAACACCTGATACCAGAAGCAATAGAATAGACCCCCTTTGGATTAGAAGACCAAGAGAGGACATCCCCATCTGAGAGGGAACTACAACACCTACTAGAGAGGATATTGTGAAGCTTCATGCATTGTTCATTCAATCCAACATTAGTCCATTCATCAGGACGCTTCCATTCTTGCCATCACTAGTTGGTTAGTAATAAAGAAGGCCATAAAATCACTCACCCTAGACCAGGTAGCCGCAAGAAACCTCTAGCACAAAGTCAACAAATTAGGGAACTGAGAAGTAATTTGGAGGAAAACCATCCCAAGAATCAGACTAGAAGTGAGCCTTCGAGCCCCCTCTACAAATCCAAAAAAGGCCATCCTTAACAAGTGTTGCACCTTTCTTATGCATACTCCAAATCATCAAGCCTCTCCCCTCTAGGAGAAATTAGGGAATTTCCTACCAAGCAACACCAAGGAAGTATTTATGAGATAAAATCCTAGCCCAAATATGATCATGCTCCACACACCATCTCCAATACAGTTTAGCCGCTAGCACCTCCCTGGTCAAGGATGACTGCCTTAACCCAAGGCCACTAAACTGACATGGGCTACAAATAGTATCCCATTTAACAAGGCTCCAGTTCGAAGTCAACAAGCTACCAGCCGAAAGAATCTGCCTAGTTAAAGAGTCTAAATCCTTAACAAATCCCATCAAGGCCACTTGAAGCATACATCTATAGGTGGGAAGAGCCTGCACCACCGACCTAAGCAATTGAACATGGCCAGCAAAGGACAACCACCTATGATTCTAATGATTAACTTTCACTTGAAATTTATCCAAAATATTCTGCCAATAAGCCTTAGGCAACCTACCAACAGAGATAGGCATACCAAGATAGATCAAAGGAAAAACCCAATTTGAAATCTCAAGATATGGGCAATCCTTTTGAAATCTCAAGATATGGGCAATCCTCCACTAAATGGGCTATGAGGTGTTAAAGAATAATATGGAGGACTTGTCTTCATTATTACGTTGACCTGAACCAGCAAGATACACATCCAACATCTTGCACAAAATGGAAGCTTCCCTAATAGTAGCCATGCCCATCAAAGTCATGTCATCCACAAATTGTAAATGAGACTATGCAGGAAAATTGCCTCCCCACCCCCAACCCTGAATAAGACCCAGATCAACATTCCTTCTTATCAAATGCCTCAAACCTTCCACTAGAAGAATAAAAAAATACGAAGAAAGGGGATCTCCCTACCGCAAACCATGAGAAGCTCCAAAATACTCAAAATTCTCACCATTAGTTAACACAGAGAAGGAAAACTAGGTAACACAACTCATAACCCACTAGATCCAGTCATTTCCAAAACCAAAAGCTCCAAGCATCTGCTGGAGGAAAGACCACCAGACTCAGTCATAAGCCTTAGCCATATCCAACTTGATGAACATCACCTTATCTTTGGAACTGGCCATTGAGTGAATGGTTTCTGATGCAATAACAACCCCATCCAAAATTTTCCTACCTTCCAAAAAACCACTTTTTTAATCTCTCAAAAATTAATTTGGAAATAATTTTGTAAATCACATTGCATAAGAAAATAGGCCCACCCCATCACATTTATGTATGAGAGCAAGAAAATTAGCATTCAAATCCCGTAACATCTGCGTGTTCTTCTAAGACTCCTAAACAACAGCCAATAAGTCCAACTTAATAATATCCCAAAATTCTTGAAAGAATTCAATCGAGAAGCCATCAGGGCTAGGAGCCTTCCCTTTATTCATTTGGAACATAGTCTTCTCCAAATATTCCAAAGAAATGTCACCCATGAGATGCTTATTCATTTTCCTTGTGACCAAAGAAGGAATACAGGAAAGAACTTGAACCTCCTCAACAAAAGAACCATGTTGGTGCAGGAGCACCCATAGATCACCATAGGTTGTTTAAAAGGCTTGTCTAGGACAGTCTTTTCTAGGACAACTAAGCAATCTAATTTATTTCATTTGGATGTAAGCCTTAATGGAATTTTTGGTTGGGTTTTGATTAGATGATGGTCATGTTGACCATAAAATAGGTATCATTAGGTTCTAGCTCAAAATAAGGTTTTGGATTTTTAGGAATTCTTGCAAAATATTTGCAAATGTTGCTCAATTGGAGCTACAAGTGGCCAAGAAGAGCCCAAGGAAGAGGATAACCATTTGAGTGACCCTATTTATGGAATTCCTCGGCATTGGAGTGGGGTTGGAAGCATTTGTTATGCTTTGAAGTTTTGTGAATTCAAGAAAAGAAATTGTGTTTGGAAGTGAATTTTCTAATTTTTGCATTGTAGTGTGCTTATAATGGATTAATCATGGTGTTTTAACTTGTGTAGAATGTAGTGTAGTAGTTATTCAAGCATTGTGTGACATTAGTTAGCTTCTTTATTCAATTTCAAGCATTGTTTGTAAATAATTTTGATTTCATATTGTTACTAGTCTGAACTAGACAGTTTTGTGAAAATGGAGTGTTAGTTCACTTTCCCACCATACAAATTTTATGGCCCTTTTGTAACATTTACTAGACTCCATGTATGTACATATGGTAGGGTTTAGGGTTTTTGAAAATACAGAATCTACTATGGAAGTCTTTCCGTAGGCGAGCCAGGAAGAGTCCAGCTAGGGAAGACCTTAGTGCAGAGCACTTGATTTGCAGGGGTGTCAATGCCTTGACAAATTACTACTTGGAGAATTCAAATAAGTGTCTTGCCAAGATATAGCATGGAGGAGGAAGCTCAATCAATCCATCTGATTTGAGGAATACTTAACAGTTTGAGAGCAGCCAGGAAAGGGCTTAAAAGACCTAGTTTTGGCTCCTTTTCAAGTTAGGGCTTTGTACAAATAGCTGAGACCCAAGACCCAAAAAATCCTTGAGAGGTGGGCATATGAACTAGGAATCCCAAGAAAATATTTGGGTGTTCTTTGGAAAGTTTTGAGAACTAACCTATTTTCTTGGAGAAGGAGGCCTAATTGGGGCTCCTAGGGCTAGTAGCCTTTTTTAGGCCTAAATGAGGGTTTGGTGGAAGCGAAAGAGAAATGGAGTTAGGTGGACCCTCAAGAACCAAAATAGGATGGATTGAAGTCATTAGAAACATCTTCACACCCCTGCAAAGCTAAATTCAAGATTTAGGAGTATTATAGCCTTTAGGGTGGATTAAGGGCTAAAGTTAGAGTTGCAAGATTGCACCAAGACATGACTTGGTAGGAGGATCTAAGTTGATAGTTGGGTTGGCAAGGAGAAAATAGGGGATCCTAAGAAGGAAGAGGTCCTATAGGTTTCAAGTGGTGGAGTGCAACACCCTAGAAGTCTTCCAAGCAAGACCCAAAGCATGAAACAATGATTATTTCATCCAACCTCCCTATCAGATTGTTATCAAAGGAACAAAAGATTTGGGATAGAATAATATATGTCAAAGATTGAGTCTAGTGGTTCTACAGAGATGGTGGCAAATGCAGAATTGGCCAAGAAGGTCAAAGAACAGGAGGAAGACAATAGGCTATTGAGGGAAAGAATAGCTCAACTTGAGCAAGCAATGGATAATGTGCAAAGCAAGACCGATGAGGTCAATGACATGTTGGAAGGTAGGGCACCCAAGAGAGAAGAGGTTGCAGAGGAAGACAAGATCCCTGAACCTGACCCTATTTTGCAAGAAGAGCCTTTCTTGAAGGCATTGAAGGCTTTGAGTGGAAAAGCACTTGAAGACATACCACTATTTAGTGGGAAAATGGAAGCTGATCTAGTCATGAATTGGATAGAGGGAATGGAAAACCATTTTGAATGTGATGGAGTCACTGAAGCACAAAAGGTGAAGGTGGAAAAGTCAAGATTTAGAGGTTCGGCCTTGACATGGTGGAAGTTCATTTAGACAGAGAGAGAAAAGAAAGGAAAGAAACCTATTTCTACTTGGAAGGGAATGGTTGCCAAAGTGAGAGAAACATACATGCCAGATGATTATGAAATTTAGTTGCACAAGAAAAGATAGAGCTTGAGACAAAGAGACCAAGATGTAAATTCCTATACAGAGGAGTTTCAAAAACTTTTCATAAGTTCTAATGTTTCAGAGGATGAAATTCTTAAGGTGGCTAGATACCTTAATGGCTTGAAGTGGAACATTCAAGAGGAGATGACTCTTCTAAGTCCCAAAATAGTGCACCAATGCTATCAATTGGCTATAAAGATTGAAGAGAGGAGTAAGAGGAAACAAGACCAGGCTTCTAAGAAAAGAGGTAAAGGCTGAGATCAAAGAGGACATACAGGTGGATACCAAGGTAGAGGGACTGAACAAAGAAGTCAGGGAGAGTCTAAACTCACAGAGCATGGAAGTGAAAAAACTTCTAGAGGAGGCTATGGAAGAGGTAGAGGACCTCAAGGAGGTTCAAATAGAGAAAGAGGAGTATGTAGAAGTAACTCATACTTTGCTAGTATGAAGTGTTACAACTATGGTCAAGTAGGACATCTAGCTTATAGGTGCTTGGAGAAAGCATCTTATTCAAATACAAAAAAGAGACTAGAATATGCTCAAGAAGACACTATGAATGTCAAGTCACCAGAGGTTAGTCACATTGAGTCAGAAATGGGTGAGAACTTGATGTTTATTAGGGTTCTAATCAGACAACCAGTCAAAGAAGATCCAAAGAAAAGGAGAGCCTTATTTAGGGTAAGATGCAAAATACTTGGAAAGTTGTGCAAGGTTATAGTCGATTCAGGGTCTACAGATAACATAATCTCTGAGGAGGCAGTGAGGAAGTTGAAGTTGGAGAAAGTACCCCACACGAATCCTTACAAGGTGACATGGTTGAACAAAGGGTAGAGTGTTCTTGTAAATCAGTAGACAACGGTGGATTTCTCCATTGGAGGGTACAAGGACAAGTTGATTTGTGATGTGTTGCCCATGGATGCATGCCATCTTCTATTGGGTAGACCATGGTAGTATGACAGAGGAGCCATCTATGATGGAAAGGAAAACACTATCTCATTCAAGAAGGATGGAAAGACATTCAAACTGCAGTCACTGTCAGATGAGGAAGAAGGATAGTCAAGGACCCCTAGTGTCTTGTTAAGTAGTGGCAAGGAGTTTATCAACACTCTACAATAAGGAGGGGAAGGATATGTGGTCATGGTGCAACCCAAGGAGGAAGATAAGACTAAGAAAATAGTCATACCAGGAGCAGTCCAGAAGTTGCTTGAGAAGTTCAAGGACATAGTCAATGATGGAACACTAGCAACCTTACCTCCAAAGAGAGCCATCAGTCATCAGATTGACTTCATACCAGGGGCTTCATTGCCAAACAAAGTAGCTTACAAGCTTACACCAGATCAAAACCTAGAAGTAGCTAGACAAGTGTAGGATTTGTTAGACCAAGGACTAATTAGGAAGAGCATCAGTCCATGTGTAGTACCAGTGGTCTTAGCAACCAAGAAAGGTGGTAAGTGGAGACTTTGCACTGACTCTAGGGCTATAAATAGAATTAGAATTAGATATAGCTTCCCTATTCCTAGGATTGAGGATTTGATGGATTGTCTTGGAGGAGCTCAGTATTTTACCAAGTTGGATCTCAAGAGTGGATACCATTAGATCAGAATCAAAGATGGGGATGAGTGGAAGACAACCTTTAAGACAACTGATGGGTTATATGAGTGGAGAGATATGCCATTTGGACTCTCAAATTCCCCTAGCACATTCATGATGCTCATGAATGAAGTGCTTAAGGATTTCATAGGTATATTTGTGGTGGTATATCTAGATAATATACTCATTTTTAGCAAGACAGTAGAAGAACATCTAAAGCATGTGGAGTTGGTTCTTAAAATATTGTAGGAGGAGAGGTTAGCCATCAACCTAGAAAAGTGTGAGTTCTTCAAACAAGATCTTGTGTATTTAGGGTTTGTAGTATCCCAAGGATCATTGAAGATGGACCCAAGCAAGGTGGAAGCTATCCTAAACTAGCCTACACCAACCATCAGGATAGAAGTAAGAAGTTTTCATGGGTTAGCTTAGTTTTATAGGAAGTTTATAAGGAACTTTAGTGGCATATGTGCACCAGTACTTGATACAATCAAAGGTGGCCTAAGAACTAAGTTCAAATGGACTCTTGAAGCAAAGAAGGGTTTTGAGAAACTGAACCAAGAAGTGGCAACTCAACCCATCCTTTTGTTACCTATTTTTGATAAGTTATTCACTGTGGAATGTGATGCCAATGGAATTGCAGTAGGAGGAGTTCTAAGCCAAGAAGGAAAACCTATAGCTTTCTTTAGTGAAAATCTCAATGAAGCTAAGACAAAGTATTCTACCTATGACCTAGAACTATATTCTCTAGTACAATCACTTAGAAAGTGGAGGCATTATCTCCTACCTAAAGAGTTTGTAGTGTTTACTAATAACTAGACACCTAGCTACATCAACACATAAGAGAAGTTGAGTAATAGACATTTAAAATAGATGGAATACCTCCAAGCCTTCACATTTATGATCAAGCACAAGAAGGGATAGTTGAACAAGGTGGAAAATGAATTAAGTAGGAGGTTGCTGACAGTGCAAGAGATACAAATAAAGAGCATTGGGATAGAGAGTTTCAAGGATCTCTATGGAGAAGATGAAGACTTCTCAGAGGCATATAAGGTATGTTCTGATTTTGAGACTCACTTTCATAGTCAATTCTCAGAGTATACATTGCAGAGTGGACTTTTGTTCAAGGGAAATCAGTTATGTGTTCCAAAAGGTTCAATGAGAGAGAATATTATCCAGGAGAAGCACAATGGTAGTCTTAGTGGTCATTTTGGTATCAACAAGACACTGGAATTAGTGTAGAGGTTCTATTATTGGCCCAAGTTGCCAAGGGATGTCAAAAGGTATGTGGAGTAGTGTGTAGTTTGTATGAAAGCCAAGGGGGGAGCTAGCAATGCAGGTTTGTATCAACCTCTACCCATTCCCAATAGACCATGGGAATGTATTAGCATGGACTTTGTGGTAGGACTTCCTAAAACTAAGACAAGGTTTGATAGTGTCTATGTGGTGGTAGATAGGTTTACCAAAATGAGTCATTTTATTCCTTGCAAGACCACCCATGATGCTAGCTATATTGCTCATCTCTTTTTCAAAGAGATTGTGAGGATCCATGGATTTCCATTGAGCATTGTCTCAGACATGGATGTGAAGTTCATGAGTCATTTTTGGAAGACTCTATGGAACAAATTAGCTACTAACTTATCTTTTGGATCAGCCTACCATCCTCAGATCAATGGACAAACTAAGGTGATAAATAGAGTGTTAGGTAATTTTCTAAGATTCCTCACCAAGGAGTATGGATAGACATGGGATTTGGTCATATCACAAGCTGAATATGCCTACAATGACAGTGTGAATCATACCATAGGCAGAAGTCCTTTTGAAATAGTGTATGGAATGCCCCCAAGAGGTGTGTGTGAACTTAGAGATTTAGGAGCTATGGAGCATAGGAGTGGCCATGCTAAGGATTTCTCTCAGACCATGAAGGAGATTCAGGAGCAAGTGAAGAAGACAATTACAGAGGCTACTCACAAGCTAAAAGCTAAGGTGGATATGTCTAGAAAAGATCTCCAATTTGTAGTAGGGAACTATGTCATGGTCCATCTCAAAAAATATAGGTTGCAAAAAGCAACATCAACCAAGTTGTAGATGAAGAGAGTGGGACCATGTCAGGTGTTAGAAAATATGGGAAGAATGCCTACAAGGCAGAGCTACCTAGAGACTTAGGCATTTCACCAGTGTTTAATGTGGCTGATTTGATTAGGTATAAAGGACCAATCACTGACTTGGATCAGAAAAGTGTGGATGTCTTGAAGGATGTGAGCAACATAGCCTTACCTCCTAAAGACAAGCTGCAAGCAGAGAGGATCTTGGAATAAAGGGTGAAGAAGTCTACCCGACATAAGGAATACATGGAACATCTCATCAAATGGAAGGACAAACTAGAATCTGAGGCTACATGGGTGGATGAAGCTCAGACCAAGAAGTAGGTATTGATTTATCTCTAATCCCTCCCCATATTCCTTAGTGTTTGTGCAGAGGGGGGAAGAATGGTGTAGGAGCACCCATAGATCACAATAGGTTGTTTAGAAGGCCTGCCTAGGACAGTCTTGTCTAGGACAACTAAGAAATCAAATTTATTTCATTTGGATGTAAGTCTTAATGGCATTTTTTGTTGGGTTTTGATCAGATGAAGGTCATGTTGACCATAGAATAGGTATCATTAGGTTCTAGCTCAAAATATGGTTTTGGATTTTTAGGAATTCTTGCAAAATATTTGCAAATGTTGCTCAATTAGAGCTACAAGTGGCCAAGAAAAGCCCAAGGAAAAGGATAACTATTTGAGGGACCCTATTTATGGAATGCCTCAGAATTGGAGTGGGGTTGGAAGCATTTGTTATGTTTTGAAGTTTTGTGAATTCAAGAAAAGCAATTGTGTTTGGAAGTGAATTTTCTGATTTTTGCATTGTAGTGTGCTTATAATGGATTAATCATGGTGCTGTAACTTGTGTAGAATGTAGTGTAGTAGTTATTCAAGCTTTTTGTGACATTAGTTAGCTTCTTTATTCAATTTCAAGCATTGTTTGTAAATAATTTTGATTTCATACTATTGCTGGTCTGAACCAGATAGTTTTGTGAAAATGGAGTGTTAGATCACTTTCCCACCATACAAATTGTACGATCCTTTGGGAATAGTGACTAGACCCCATATATGTACATATGGTAGGGTTTAGGGTTTTTGAAAATAAAGGAGCTACTATGGAAGTCTTGCCCTAGGCAAGCCAGGAAGAGTCTAGCTAGGGAAGACCTTAGTGTAGAGCACTTGATTTGCAGTGGTGTCAATGCCTTGACAAATTACTGCTTGGAGCATTTTGTGACATTAGTTAGCTTCTTTATTCAATTTCAAGCATTGTTTGTAAATAATTTTGATTTCATATTGTTGATGGTTTGAACCAGATAGTTTTGTGAAAATGGAGTGTTAGTTCACTTTCCCATCGTACAAATTGTATGACCCTTTGGGAACAATGACTAGACTCCATGTATGTACATATGGTATGGTTTAGGGTTTCTGAAAATATAGGAGCTACTATGGAAGTTTTTCCCTAGGTGAGCCAGGAAGAGTCCAGCTAAGGAAGACCTTAGTGCAGAGCACTTGATTTGTAGGGGTGTCAATGCCTTGACAAATTACTGCTTGGAGAAGTCAGATAAGTGTCTTTCCAAGATATAGCATGGAGGAGGAAGATCCATCAATCCATCTAATATGAGGAATAATTAACAGTTTGAGAGCAGCCAGAAAGGGCTTAAAAGACCTAGTTTTGGCTCATTTTCAAGTTAGGGCGTTGTACGGATAGCTGAGACCCAAGACCCCAAAAATCCTTGAGAGGTTGGCATATGGATTAGGAATCCCAGGAAAATATTTGGGTGTTATTTAGAAAGTTTTGAGAACTAACCTATTTTCTCAGAGGAGGCCTAATTGGGGCTCTTAGGGCTAGTAGCCTTTTTTAAGCCTAAATGAGGGTTTGGTGGAAGCAACTAAGAAATGGAGTTAGATGGACCCTCAAGAACAAAAATAGGATGGATTGAAGTCATTAGAAACACCTTCACACCCCTGCAAAGCTAAATTCAAGATTTAGGAGTATTATAGCCTTTAGGGTGGATTAAGGGCTAAGGTTAGAGTTGCAAGATTGCACCAAGACTTGACTTGGTAGGAGGATCTAAGTTGATAGTTGGGTTGGAAAGGAGAAACCAGGGGATCCTAAGAAGGAAGAGGTCCTATAGGTTTCAAGTTGTGGAGTGCAACACCCTAGAAGTCTTCCAAGCAAGACCCAGAGCATGAAACAGTGATTGTTTCATCCAACCTCCCTATCACATGCCCGTCCTCCCTAAATAAAGATTCAAAATACTACATAGCTTAATTCATGATTTCCTAAGAAGAAGAGAGATGCTCACCTCTTTCATTAACTAGAACCGAAATAGAATTTCCCAGCCTCCTGGCTTTCACTGAGCTAAAGAAGAAAGTGGTATTTTTATCTCCTTCTTGGAGCCACTCAATTTTGGCCTTCTATTTCCAAAAGTATTCCTCTCTCAACTCACAATCCTCCAACATCTTTAGAGCCCTAGCCTCAGCCTGGAGCAAGTCAACCATCACTCCCTCTTCCCTGATCACCCTTGTGATATGATCCAATTCAACTTGAGCATAAGCCTTATCATGGAAAATGTTTCCAAAGCACTGTCTATTCCAATGTTTGAGTTGATATTTGGTAAATTGAAGCAATTTAGCAAAAGTATACATTGTTGTACCAAATGTCAGTATGCCAACCTTCCACCAATTAGCCACCTGGACATGCAAAGATGGGTACTGCAACCACATGAGCTAAAACTTGAAGGAAGGAGATTGAGGCACACGAGTAGAAGAAATGGCAAGCTTGATAGGCCAATGTGCTTGGTGTGCAAACCCCAGAGAACACACACATAATGCGAATAATTTTTTTTTTAAAAACAATAAAAGTAAACATGTGCAACAACAATAACACATAACCACGAATCATATTACATAGCAATGACTAACATAGTTCTCTGGGGCACGCGAGGTTACATCGCAACAGCTAAACAACATGAAGATAAGGAATATAACATAACCATTTAATTTATGACAACCATACACAATGATACATCCGATAAACATGATGCGAGAAGGATAGACATCGCATAGTTACATCCATGATAAATCTCTTAAAAGAGTTACAAAAGAGCCTAACTATTACATCATTGTTATAATATTACATTACAATATTCTTTGATAAAAGAATTACATTGAATTTCCCAACATGGGAATTGATACAAGAATAATGAACATGAAGTACAACTGATCACTAGCACAACTCCACTGCAGAAAGCTGAGAAGACAAGACGCTGATGGGGAACCCAACGGGTGCGGAGCACGTTCCACCCAACCATGTGAATTACAAAGTAACTCACCCCCCGTGCTCAGAGGTGACGAGGAAGTGAACCCGACCATGAATGTCAACCGACTCAATAACATGATACAGAACAAGTACAACTCAAGAATGCAATGCACCACCATCGACGTACTCGAATCACATAACAAGTAAAACCAAGGACTCATCATGATAACATGAAGTACTAACACTTAACAATCATGAATCACAAATCACAAGCATTCAAATAAACATCACAAGGAGATAACATCCAGAAGAACTAAACCAACACCCAAAATACATTTCCAAATAAATCAGAACCAATAAAAAGAATACGATTCCATAATAAACTCTAAATCAACCATTCAATACACCATTCCATAGGCAACAGGAAACAAGTCAACCGGGTGTCAAACGGGGAGGGTCATCGCATAGCTCACATGGGATCCCCTGGCTCTTCCTCCAGCTGAGGCGCCGGCACCCACCTATGGATTCCCTAGCCCTAAAATCAGAAACAACATAAATATAACAATATCCAGAGGCGACAAGAAACAAGGACAAGGGTGTCTAGTGGAGAGTGTCATCGCATGGCCTTACATGAATTCGCCAGACTACCTATCACAAGGTGCCGCCTCCATCTATACATGGATTATCCAGACAACCTAGCTCAAGGAGCCGCCTTCATCTACGGTTATCCAGACATCCTATTTCAAGGTGCCGCCCCATAGGGTTGCTCATGCGGAGCCACTTACCTTTCATAGAGACAAGGTAGTGACCTTACCAACCAGGTCTTCCCATCCATCCTTAGCCTTTGAAAGCGCTAACGGTAGGGGTGGGGTGCATGTTTTTATCTTGTTATGTGTTAACTAACCCAACCCACTAAATACATTAATTAAGTTATCACTTGTTTAACTACTCTTACGTGGGTTCCCCTGGCACTTCCTCCATCCGAGGCGCCGGCGCCCACGAAGAGCCACTCTCCCTATGACCCCTAACATATCTCAAATTTAGGCCAGGGTTGGACTAAAACAATAAAAACATAATACCACAAGTACACGCGAGGCATTAACCCTCTCGCAAAAACTCATAATCCAAACGTCTTAACAAACCGTTCAACCCTTCCTAACAAAACCATTAAGTATCACTTTCCAAAAAGGATAACCAAAACTAGGATAACCTTAAAAGCCCAAAACTCAACACACGAACATGCGAGGCAAATCCATCTCGCGATAAATCATAATCACAACGACCACAACCGATCTAAAATGATAGAACTCAAAATCATGTAATATTCTTATCACAAAATACAAATATCACATCAAAAGATATAAGACATGCCTCTAGAGAAGACCAAGATTTACAATAATCCAATGAGGTTCAAAACACAACAGAGATCCCACATCACAAGATAAAGGTCAATAACAATAAATAGAAGACAATAACAAGATCACACAATTATCTAACTCGAGAAGACGATTCGACCAATCACATATAAAATCTCTATTTCACTCGACATAGAGTCAAAAGCAAAGAACAATAAAATTATTGACAACTTAAGCGATAAAGAAAGATCTAACATAACAGGCAAACGCACATCACACTTTGCAAAGTTGCAACAGTAAGTTCGTTTCCATTCCCAATTAAATAGCTCAATACAGGTGTCTCAATAAAACCCTCAATCACAATTATAGGCTAAAACTTGTCTAACATCCTTATTTAATTCAAAACAATATTTAAACAGTGCTTACTTTACAATATATAAAAATTATTTATTTAATAACAAAATTGATTATTTAAATCAAACATCGAATTACACTATTAAAATATAACTAAATAACATTAAAATTACATAATTCCTAATTCCACTTTTAAAATAAAATATTAAATAAAATAATCAAACTTTCATTTTGAATTAATTGCAATTATCATATTTAAAATAAATTATAATTAATATATTCAATTAAATAAACTAATTATAATTTTTATATT
The DNA here is from genome assembly GCA_007258455.2 of Sequoia sempervirens. NCBI lineage: Eukaryota > Viridiplantae > Streptophyta > Pinopsida > Cupressales > Cupressaceae > Sequoia > Sequoia sempervirens. The sequence continues at coordinate 255,388,296 of VDFB02075321.1, read as the reverse complement.
TATTAAATTAAATATACATCCCATAATAAAAATAATATATTATATATATATATATATATATTATTTAAAATTTAACAAACATATTTAAAATATCTATTAAATCTAATAAATAAATAAATAAAAACTTAATTTAACAAAGATATTTAAAACACATAACAAACTTAATATATAAAAACAATAAATAAAACTCACACTAACAAAGGCCACGGCCTTTAAAGGCTGCCGCAGCAGTCCTATTGACTGCTGCGCGCAGCAGTCTTTAGACTGCTGCGCACAGCAGTCTATGAGACTGCTGTGGCAGACCTTGGGGTACGGGGGGCCGGTACGGCTTCGGCCGTCCCTCCCCCACTCCAAAATAAATAATTTTTTTTTTATTATACATTTTTTTTTAAATCCGCAGTAATACGGATTTCATTTTCCGCGAATTTCATTTTATTTTTCTTTTAAATAAAAAAAAAACTTTTAACTGTTATATATTTTTTTAAAACAAATTTTATATTCAGTCCTTCGAAATCTGTGCCGAGCACAGGGACGACCATACATTGGTCAGAACATAATTTCGACCCACTAAAAATAATCTTGTGTCCAGAAAGCAATAAATATAAAAGAAAGACTAAAACAAAATACCATATTTATATATATATATATATATATATATATATATATATATATATTTATATATATATATATCTATATATATATAATTATTAACATACAGAGTAACAATACCGAGGTAAAGTATAAGTAGCAGAATAAAGATACAGAATAATAAACATATCCATACATATATTTAAAAAGCAGGGAGTAAAATAAGATAACTAAATAAACCCATTATATATACACAAATTAACAAAACTCCAAAACCATTATTCCTTACAGAAGATTATCTATTACAAAATCTTCAAACATCGAATTACACTATTAAAATATAACTAAATAACATTAAAATTACATAATTCCTAATTCCACTTTTAAAATAAAAATATTAAATAAAATAATCAAACTTTCATTTTGAATTAATTGCAATTATCATATTTAAAATAAATTATAATTAATATATTCAATTAAATAAACTAATTATAATTTTTATATTTATTAAATTAAATATACATCCCATAATAAAAATAATATATTATATATATATATATATATATTATTTAAAATTTAACAAACATATTTAAAATATCTATTAAATCTAATAAATAAATAAATAAAAACTTAATTTAACAAAGATATTTAAAACACATAACAAACTTAATATATAAAAACAATAAATAAAACTCACACTAACAAAGGCCACGGCCTTTAAAGGCTGCCGCAGCAGTCCTATTGACTGTTACGCGCAGCAGTCTTTAGACTGCTGCGCACAGCAGTCTATGAGACTGCTGTGGCAGACCTTAGAGATGCGAGGTAGAGTCACGGCCAGTCTCCCCACTCAAATAAATAAAAAAAATTTTTTATTATACATTTTTTTTTAAAATCCCTTGATATCACAGTTTCATTTTCCATGAATTTCATTTATTTTCTTTTAATAAAAAAAACTTAGCTGATATATATTTTTTTAAACAAATTTTATATTAGGTCCTTGACTCTTAGAGCGAGGACGATATACATTAGTCGAGAACATAATTTAGACCCACTAAAAAGTAATCTTGTCGAGAAAGCAATAAATATAAAAGAAAAGACTAAAACAAAATACCATATTTATATATATATATATATATTTAGATATATATATATAAAATTATTAACATACAGAGTAACAATACCGAGGTAAAGTATAAGTAGTAGAATAAAGATACAGAATAATAAACATATCCATACATATATTTTAAAAACCAGAGAGTAAAATAAGATAACTAAATAAACCCATTATATATACACAAATTAACAAAACTTCAAAACCATTATTCCTTACAGAAGATTATCTATTACAAAATCTTCTTATTAATAAATTGATTATTTCCGAGACAAAAGTTTTTGTTTTGACAAAAAGGAATAGTTCTTTTCTATAAATCTAATCTAATATATTTCACTAGTTTTCAATCCAACAACTGTTTTCCCTTATTCTCACAAATCATGTTTACTAAGTTTGTTTTGTTTTCTCTGAAGTAGGAAGATAAAAGAGAAGTACTAGAAGAAAATTATAAGAGGAACCTGGTGTCCAACGCTCTCAAGAACCTGATGGAGCTAGCTTGATCCTGATGGCTTCTACGAAGTGCTTCTCGTTCTGCTCCAAAATCTTCTCTCCAAGATTTCGTGCTCGAACTCAATTCCGTTTCTTTGTTCAGAAGACTCCAGAAAAGTACCAACCAAAAGATTCCAAACCCTTTCCAACTCCTTCAAAATATAGCATAAGATTCAAAAATGCATAAAACCCTGACTTGTACAACTTCTCAACCCCTTATCTTCTGTTCCCCCCAAACTTGCAAAAATTCTTAATTAAATAAAAGATAATATTCCTCTCATCACAAAAACTCTAAAAATCAAGAATAAAAGAAAATCATTCTTTAAAAGCCAGCTTTTTAATTAGATCTGAATTCCTATTCGTTTGCACAACTTTTCTTTCTTTTATTTGTTTTATTTGTTTTAATTTCTATTTTTACCACTTTCTTGCACAACACATTTTCTATTTAATTAAATAAATTATTCTAATAATTATCCCCACCCGATAATTAATTAGAATAATTAAAATACCTTTAATATTTAATTATCATTTAATCAAGACACATGACTTTATAAAAATTAAATAAAACATTTAAATATTTTCATACAAATAAATCCACATTAAAATACACAATTATTATTCCCTTTTAATTAACTAATTCACAACTTATAAAATAACATCAATTAAACAATCATAACTTATAAAATACCTCATTAATCAAATTACGACAAACACAACACAAACCACAATGACGACAATTACAGAAAATGAACAATACCAATCAACAAGACGACCTGACATCATGGAACGGGAGGACTTCGTCGTCACCTCTGTATCAACATTTAACCGCTGGGTTATTGGTGCTCGCCCTGTCCTGCCGAAGCAGGTGGAACCGAGACTTTTACCTGCAAATCCTGCATACAAACAAAGTTGTGTACATGTGCATACATATATATAATCATCTAAGCATTAAATTGAAGTACTGCATTGTGAGAAGGAATCGCAACATATCAGGGCACTCGCGAACGAGTGATGCCATATTGTCCTTCATCACACCTATTCTAACAAATATAACATAATCAATAAATCAACATTTCTAACTAACAATCATCTTAAAACATATCTAATTAAATCACTGCATCATATAACGCTTAACTAACCAAATCAAACAATATCATCATTGTCACACGAAAACAACCGTGACAGAAAAATACCAAATCCTACCAATAAGAGGAGGGGTATTACATCCTCCCCCTCATAAAATTGGCTTACTCCTGGAAGCCGGTAAACAAAAGGAAATAAGATTCCCTAATACGGGAGGCATCCTCACACACCAAGACGGTGAACTAATCACCATTAGAAACTAGAATCAAGCTCACACATAAGAGTAAGAAATAATAATACAAGTATTAGTAACATGGGGGTATTACATCCTCCCCCCCAAGGATATGGCTTACTCCGGGAAGCCATTAAATAGATAAAAGTCAGCACACAAGAATCACGCAGAGATCACGCCAAAAATCACACACATAACTCACAACACTGGAAACCACATCACACAATTACACAAGGGTTCATAGTGCATCCTTGATAGGGAGGATATCGGTGCATTGCGCACTACACCGAGGGTCCTATCCTTTCCATCAGTTTCCTGCACCATTGCCCTGAGACCGGCTAACGGAAAGAACTTAGGTTCACAACATACACAACAAAAACTAATCAAACTCTATACTCTAGGGACTAAATGCAAGGTTACATAGTGAGCACACATAGTGCCCAGTGTATGAACCTATGCTCTGATACCAAGCTGTAACGCCCGTCGTGCAAACCCCAGAGAACACACACAATGCAAATAATTTTTTTTTTAAATAATAAAAGTACACATGTGCAACAACAATAACACATAACCACAAAGCATATTACATAGCAATGACTAACATAATTCTCTGGGGCACGCGAGATTACTTCACAACACTAAACATAAATGAAGGTAAAGAATATAACATAACCATTTAATTTATGATAACCAAATTTATGATAACCATATACATTGATACATCTGAGAATCATGATGCGAGCATAATAAACATCGCATAATTACATCCATGACAAAACTCTTAAAAGAGTTACAAAAGAACCTAACTATTACATCATTGTTATAATATTACATTACAATTTTCTTTGATACATGAATTACATTGAATTTCCCAACATGGGGATTGATACAAGAATAAAGAACATGAAATACAACTGATCACTGGAACATCTGCATTGCGGAAAGCTGAGATGACAAGACGCCGATGGGGAACCCAACGGGTGCGGAGCACGTTCCACCCAACCATGTGAATTATGAAGTAACTCACCCCCCGTGCTCAGAGGTGACGAGAAGTGAACCCGACCATGAATGTCAACCGACTCAATAACATGATACAGAACAAGTACAACTCAAGAATGCAATGCACCACCATCGACGTACTCGAATCACATAACAAGTAAAACCAAGGACTCATCATGATAACATGAAGTACTAACACTTAACAATCATGAATCACAAATCACAAGCATTCAAATAAACATCACAAGGAGATAACATCCAGAAGAACTGAACCAACACCCAAAATACATTTCCAAATAAATCAGAACCAATAAAAAGAATACGATTCCATAATAAACTCTAAATCAACCATTCAATACACCATTCCATAGGCAACAGGAAACAAGTCAACCGGGTGTCAAACGGGGAGGGTCATCGCATAGCTCACATGGGATCCCCTGGCTCTTCCTCCAGCTGAGGCGCCGGCACCCACCTATGGATTC
>VDFB02075321.1:255348880-255383212 GCA_007258455.2 Sequoia sempervirens | reverse complement strand
TTCGACCCACTAAAAATAATCTTGTCCAGAAAGCAATAAATATAAAAGAAAGACTAAAACAAAATACCATATATATATATATATATATATATATATATATATATATATATTTATATATATATATATCTATATATATATAATTATTAACATACAGAGTAACAATACCGAGGTAAAGTATAAGTAGCAGAATAAAGATACAGAATAATAAACATATCCATACATATATTTAAAAAGCAGGGAGTAAAATAAGATAACTAAATAAACCCATTATATATACACAAATTAACAAAACTCCAAAACCATTATTCCTTACAGAAGATTATCTATTACAAAATCTTCTTATTAATAAATTGATTATTTCCGAGACAAAAGTTTTTGTTTTGACAAAAAGGAATAGTTCTTTTCTATAAATCTAATCTAATATATTTCACTAATTTTCAGTCCGACAACTGTTTTCCCTTATTCTCACAAATTATATTTACTAAGTTTGTTTTGTTTTCTCTGAAACAGGAAGATAAAAGAGAAGTACTAGAAGAAAATTATAAGAGGAACCTGGTGTCCAACGCTCTCAAGAACCTGATGGAGCTAGCTTGATCCTGATGGCTTCTACGAAGTGCTTCTCGTTCTGCTCCAAAATCTTCTCTCCAAGATTTCGTGCTCGAACTCAATTCCGTTTCTTTGTTCAGAAGACTCCAGAAAAGTACCAACCAAAAGATTCCAAACCCTTTCCAACTCCTTCAAAATATAGCATAAGATTCAAAAATGCATAAAAACCTGACTTGTACAACTTCTCAACCCCTTATCTTCTGTTCCCCCCAAACTTGCAAAAATTCTTAATTAAATAAAAGATAATATTCCTCTCATCACAAAAACTCTAAAAATCAAGAATAAAAGAAAATCATTCTTTAAAAGCCAGCTTTTTAATTAGATCTGAATTCCTATTCATTTGCACAACTTTTCTTTCTTTTATTTGTTTTATTTGTTTTAATTTCTATTTTTACCACTTTCTTGCACAACACATTTTCTATTTAATTAAATAAATTATTCTAATAATTATCCCCACCTGATATTAATTAAAATAAATGACACAATTTAATATTTAAATTATCATTGAATAAGCACGTGTCATTAAAAACATTTAAATATTTAAATGCAATTTATTCTAGCATTAAAATAAACAAACGTTTCCAACCTTTAATTAACTAATTCACAACTTATAAAATAACATCAATTAAACAATCATAACTTATAAAATACCTCATTAATCAAAATATGACAAACACCACAAACCACAATGACGACAATTACAGGAAAATGAACAATACCAATCCAACAAGGCGACTGACATCATGGGACGGGAGGACTTCATCATCACCTCTGTATCAACATTTAACTGTTGGGTTATTGGTGCTCACCCTGTCCTGCCGAAGCAAGAAGAAAGTGGTATTTTTATCTCCTTCTTGGAGCCACTCAATTTTGGCCTTCTATTTCCAAAAGTATTCCTCTCTCAACTCACAATCCTCCAACATCTTTAGAGCCCTAGCCTCAGCCTGGAGCAAGTCAACCATCACTCCCTCTTCCCTGATCACCCTTGTGATATGATCCAATTCAACTTGAGCATAAGCCTTATCATGGAAAATGTTTCCAAAGCACTGTCTATTCCAATGTTTGAGTTGATATTTGGTAAATTGAAGCAATTTAGCAAAAGTATACATTGTTGTACCAAATGTCAGTATGCCAACCTTCCACCAATTAGCCACCTGGACATGCAAAGATGGGTACTGCAACCACATGAGCTAAAACTTGAAGGAAGGAGATTGAGGCACACGAGTAGAAGAAATGGCAAGCTTGATAGGCCAATGATCCAAGCCCTTCCAATCCAAGATTTCAAAGCAAGAGGACCACAAGCCACCAATCCAATAGCATGAATTTAGGAAGCGATACAACCTTTCTGTAATGCAATTATCCCCCATCTTCTGATTGTTCCAAGTAAACTAGCCATTACTGGGCTTGATGTCAACCAAATTCAAAGCAGATATTTTGTCTTGAAGAAGTAGTGCAGAGGGATCCAACCTTGCATTACCTCCCTGCTTCTCAGCCAACTTAGCAATGGAATTGAAGTTGCCAGCCATAATCCATGGATGAAGAGGAACCATAGCAACTACTTGCCAAGAAGATCAACAAGTGCATAAATATTAGAGAAAATAACAAACTCTCTCATTTCAAACCAAGAAGTCATCATAGAAATGGAAAACTTAAAAAGGACATCCACCAAAAAGGGTGAACCTTCCAAGGGTTCCATAAATAGGGCACACCCCCAACCGAACCAAGGGCACCAATGCACTGGCACTCGCCACTCCCCCATAGCTTGGGTATCATACCTACCATACCCTCAATCGATAACTTAGTCTCCTACAAAAAAAGAACATCAAGAGCATGACTTCTAATCAAATCACAAACAACTTTTTGTCGAGGGCCACTATTCAAGCCCCTCACATTCCATGATAAAACAATCATTTCAAGTGATTCAAGAAATGAGAATCCAAAGTCTTGATCGACCCTAAATCCACCAAGTTTTCCCTTGTTAACTTAATCTTTTCCAAATCCTTCTTACAACATAGTTTGTAATATTTCTCTCCCACCCCTTTTTTTGAGTCCTTTTGATGAAGACCCAAAGGAGAGGGAGACTTGACACCCCTCCCAATATCAATACAACCATTCAAAATAGGAGGAGACCCATCCCACTATCCTTCTTCAACTTAGCTACATGAACTAACTCCACTAGAGCACCCATGTGAAGATCCATGACCATCTGAGAAACACCAACATCCTGTGCATTCTGAGTAGCCTCAGAGAGGAGACCTGTCTAGCCTGTACTCAGAGTTCCCTGATCAAGGTTTACCAAAGTTAGATTCACTTCCTACTAGCTAAGATCATCTAACACCTCAAATCTATTAAAAGTATCCTCATCTTGTCTCTCCTTCAAGGTCCTCTTCTAACCCCTATTCCTATTGTGATCCCTGATAGGGATGGAACCATCTACAACAACCCATCTCCAGGAATAGGATCCTTCTCCCTATCAGCCATAAGTGAGTTGCATGGAGGCTAAGAAGATGGTGGCTCCACAAGCCTAGCCTTTGGACAACATCACAACAAGTGACCATATTCACGAAAAAGATGACATCAGAATGGAAGAGTCTCATAATCCAAATGTTGCACCCAAGAGTAAGAGCCTGCACACATATCTATAGAATCTTGCAAGGGTTTACCCAAATCAATTTCAATAAAGATATAGGCATAAGTCATTACCTTTCTATCCAGAGTTTGTTGTGAGGATCCGAGTGGTTTTCCAAGAAAATACGCTATCAACTGTAAAAAATAATCATGAAAAAATTCCACTAGAAGTCGAGGAAGCCTAACCCAAACTGGAACATGATTCAGAAGCTCCTCTGAAGGATTGAAACCCACATGCCAGGGTTTGCTAAACAGCCCCACTTCATTATGAAAATAGGGACCACCCTCAAAGACCCTATTCCAATCAGCCATGTAATCAAAATTGACCATGAAGTAATTGTTAACCAACAACATAATGTCCATTTCACCCTCCAGCAACTAGGTCTGTTAGGCCCAAGACACCAAAATTGGGGAGAAACCCTCATCCCCAAAAAATTGCAATATAAGGAATGCCTATAATAATATTCAATATCTTCATCTATCATATCAGGTAGAATGACCAGCTTGGGTCTCTCTTTACACCGCTCAAGACATCCATTAACTTTGGTGATGCGAGATCTCCCCAACATGCAAACACTGCCATCTATCGAATCCTAAAGGAAAAGGCTATTGTCAATAAATTTTGTTGCATGCAATGGTGACTTTGAGCCAATCATGAAACAAAATTCCATGCCTGAAGGGCCATGCGAAGTCTCCCCTAGAGACATTGAGGTAGTAGAGCTAGATACAACCATGTAAGGCCAGAAACCAACCCTTCCACCAAACACACCACCTCTCTCCACATGTTGCCCACACCACCCTACCATGCAGAATTAGAAGAAACAATGACCCCTTTCCCTCCACACACCCCAAAAATGTTGATCCCCCTACAACCAAACCCAAGCATGCACAAGAATGCACCACCACTGAAGCCCCAAGAGTGGGTGCATAGCACAGTGTGCCAAGGATTTCCCAGGAGCAAAAAAAATGCAGATCAAGCAAGAACCCTAGCCATGTACACTAGGTGACACACAAAAACCAGAAAAGGAAGCCCCCCCCCCCACCCCAAAATAGCTAACAAACCCCACCCTAGCAACACAAGAACAAAAACAAACCGCTCACGAGCTATGGCTTGGATGCCCTAGCTCGGTTCTTAGAATTGTAGACATGCACACCATCCTCCATAGGTAAATATCTATATATAAATAATCAAAGCTCTCTAAAAAGTTAAAATTAGGTTATAATTGTTAATTGTTGATATCCTTAGTTTTTTATAATACATAAATCCTTGTTCCTAAAGCTTGATGCAATGGAAGAAAGTGGAACCAATACTAAAAAATAAACATATTTTTTTCCTCCTTTGTTTCTGTAATTAATCTAAGTTTTTATTAAAAAAATTGGTTACAAAAGATTATGAAGATGAGTAATTCTAAGGAAAGGAAAACCAAATAACTATCCAAAAGAAGATAAGTATTATAAATAAATAATTTCATAAAGAGTAATAATAAAAAATACAAATAAGTATAGTTGTACAAGCAAGTTAATTATAAAATTAAGATTAATATAAAAAATAATCATTTTATATAATATAATTATATTTTTTTTCCATTGAATTTAGAGTATATTTTTCATATCTAGAAAGGATCAATCATACACTTAATTTAGACATGAGCCAAAATAAATAGATTTGAAACTAATTAATTTAATTAAATATTAAAACCATGTTTAGTTATTTTTTTAATCAATCCTATTGATATAGAAGATGTAATTGAATAATACATTTCGTGATTGAATATAAGAACCTAAGATTGGATATCTAATTTATACTATGTTAAAAACTTGTCTCTAACTTCTACCCTATTTCTAAAAAATATCACACATTATTTACCCCCTAAGATGGTGACATTATTTTTATATTATCACAATTTCATCCTCAATCACTGAGGAGTTATGAGACTTGGAAACAAGTGAATATATCTACTTTCGAGACCAATACAAAGCTTTTAAGAAACATTTGGGGATTTCTATAAAATGGTTCAAATATAAAAAATTTAAAAATCCAAGTTAAACACCTAGTCTAAATTTTAGAAAATTTGACAACAAAAAGGACATGTAGTGGAGAATACCTAGGTATAATATCTTTTGATTATTGAAACAATTCCTCAATGATACAACTTGATAATTCTCTCAGTGTGGTATAAATCAATTTAATGGTCTTTGTCTGTGATCCTTACTTGATCAATAGATTGATAGGGATTTCGCTTTAATACAATATATTAAGTGCTGATTTCAAATTGTATTTCATGTAAGTTAATGGATAATGATGTAATTTGGTTAAAGTATCACAGATGTCCAACCCACTATGAATAAGAATGCTATAATATGATGAATTTCATAATTTTGATAACTTGTATGAAAATAAGGTCAAATTGAGTACCATAATTAAATAGTTTATGACAAGACTAAAGTGGGTGGTAAAAAAGATCGTATAAGGAAAATGTGTCCTATTTTTGTCTACACTATGTGAAAAAATTGGTATTCAAATAAACTATATGAATTATACATTTTGATGTAAATAATACAATGAATGAAATAAACAAAAATGTTATAATAGGAAATATATTGAGTAATGCCTCATATTAAACTTTACTATAGTAGACATACACCTATAACCTTGCACACATGTAGAATTAAAGTATTAGTACCCTTTATCCATTTTATCAATAGAATAAAAGTTGTAATATCCTTTTGTTTCTTTTAATTTATCTCATGTTTCAAGAAAAGGCATAAACATTTATTTGAGAGAAAAAGATGGTGTAGGAACCATTTAGATTTATCATGAAAAAAAATTTGTATATGACCCTTGAAGGTTGTACTTAAAATATAATGTCAATTATAGTGTAAGACCCATTAAGGTTTCATCTTAACCACACTTATATATTGATTTTATTCCTTTTAAATAAAATGCATCATAATATTATAGATTTGGTTTTAGGATAAGAATGTCTAAAATTTCCATATATTTCACTATGTTTGCCTAGATTGTACACATGTATATATAATTATGTAAGAACATTGGAAAACATTATATTCAAGGTATATGTATTTAGTAGTTTGGTATGTCATACAATGTGTCAAATAGTTTTTCTAATAGAGCATAGAATAATTTTGATCTAGAAAGTGTTAGCTTAGAATTCAAGAATCAACAAGACATGTAATTGGTTTGCTACTTATTTTAATATTTTTTAATCTAAATACAAGAATATTGTGATCTAAAATAGAAAACAGTCATGAAAAAACTTTCAAAACCTAAATTTTATTTTAAAAACCCCATTGTGGAGGAAATTCAACTCTCATGGTACTGGTAGTGACCTTACTACATCCTTTATTATGTTGGGAAGATAATTACATAAATTGAGACTCAATTCCTATCATGTACTAGTGTTTATATCCTTATGAATATGAATAATTAAAATCTATAATATTTATCTAGTGAACTCTAGTCACTAATAACATTATTACAACAAAAAATGATCATCTTTCAATATATTACATATGAAAATAAAAATTTCCTTCCCTTAGAATTTTTTTATAAATAAAAGAAGCTAAAATAGTGACTAGAGAACTAGATAAATATTCTAATAAAATAGTGACTCGAAAACTAGACAAAATAATAATGCCAATGTAATGATCACACATCCTAGGAGATGTATGTTATCATCACTAAGAAGGGAACATGCAAACAATGATCGAGGGACAATATTCCCCCACTTAAAATTTCAACATACTTTCTATGTTGTTATTTTAAGTAGAAAGAGAGGAAGAGGGGATCATTGGAAAGAATGCACATCTCCACAAACTACTTATCCTTGCCCCCAAAATCATAGAGACAAAGACAATCACCAAGAAAAATCATGTTTCTGCCAAGAGAAATATGGTTTCACCTAAAATCGTACAACCATGAATGATAATGAAAAATATACATAAAGCTACTAATGCCACATAGTGATGAGAAACATGATAGGATGAAGATCTTAATCAATTAGAGGAAATAGGTGCATCAACACAAGGAAGAGCACTATAATCCTTAAGATGTTGAATTTTACTATTCAAATCCTTACATTCAATGTTAAATGACCATGCACTTGATGATATTCAAAAAATGGTCTCTTGTTGTGGAATTTATTTCATGTTATTGGAGGGACAGATATCAAGTAGGCTTGGAGAAGCCTTGACAAGGTACCCTCTTGATCCATAGTAGAAAATGTTCCTTTATTTTGTGCTTACTAAAAAATTTCATACATACACAAAACTCTCTAGATTGTGACATTTTGTACTATCCCTGGGTATGTGTAGGATCATGATGGGCCAAAAAGTGGCGATATGATGGGTATGTGTAGGGTATGTGGATGATGACTTTTTTTAACCCAAAATTGATGAAACGAAAAGGGTTTTTAAAGGAGATTCTTAGATTTCTGCCAATATAAATTATGCTTTACTTTGAATTTAATAAATAATTATTATTCATTGTCTATTTGAATGACAACTAAAGTCCTAATTGATAGGCTGATTGAAAAACATTTATAGCTTTCAAACAGTATCCCATTTTTTGAATTTGAAACATGCATCATGTTCTATGCTTCACATACTATAGGATTAAAAAAAATTGAATTTCATGAAGTTTTGACCAAGTTAAGGTGGTCAAAGATATGAGTTTTTATATTTTTTAAAAGTTGTAATAAAAAATTCATAATTAATTATTTACTTGGAAAAAATTACCAAAAAATATGCATTACATTGGGACATGAGTCCTCTACTTATATCTAGAATCTTATAAAAAATATTATCATTTTATTATGGTTAGGGTGGTCAGACAAACACCTACTTATTTTTTTCCTAAAATTTAATTACTACTGCATTGAAATTTCAAATTTTCACCAAATAGATTTTATTTATTTTTAAATAAACCTAGTAGTTTAGAAACTACATTCAATTTGCTACAAATTCCATTCTTACATATTTTTGAAATAATATAGATAACTTATTCAAATTTTTACGTCAAGTTGCCCTACTTTGATTCTTTTGAATTTTTTGCCACTTAAGGGCCTATTTTTTCCATGATGATCTTGCACATACCCCCTTAAAGGAGGGTTTAAAATATAATGCACCCAAATCATCACTAAGATATGTGTTTTATGATGAAATCTTTTTCCTAGGATTGTTTTGTGTGATGACATTGATATTAAATGAAGGATTATTTAATGCTTTCATTTCTTTCAAAGGACAATAACCAAGACCTTGTGTTTTTTTCTTTTGGCATAGCCTCTATGAGGACATGAATACCTTGTTCTTTTATCCCACATCATTTTCCATTATATCCAAGTTGTTTCAAAATCGCATAACCTCTGCCATAAAGTTTTTTTATTTCTTTTGGATTTTGTGGTTTCTCATGATCATGCTCGTCATATGTGGATGTATAATCTATGTTTTCCTCTTCTTTGCTAAAATTTATGGACTCAAATGGTTTTGATGAATCAACTTGTGTGGATATTTTAGCAACTTCCTTCTCCTTTTGACTTTAATTATATAAGCTTCAGTTTCCCATCGAATTTAGGTGTGAAATCTAACAATATACAATCATTGTCTAATAATATTTTCATGGGCTGAAGGAACCTATCCTTAAACTTAACTTGTAAAGGTTCCAATTTTTTAGTTTGTGTCAATTTTGTAAGAAGATTTGTAATTCTATTTCAACTTGTAAACAATTATGATCTAAATTTGGCTCATCTTTGATTATGTAATTTTCTTTTTGTAATTATACTTCACAAGATGATGTAATATTGAAGGAAATACATTAATTGCATGAATCCATGGTCTACCTAGGATAATTTTATATGTAAGATCATTAAGCACGACATGGATGAAAGTTTGCAAAATTACCTTACCAACTTTAATAGGTAATGTTATCACACCAAGCAGTTGTTTTCCCACATTATCAAATCCATAAACAAATAAAGAGTTTGGTTGGATTTGGATTTTGTCTAATCCAAGCTTGTAAAGAAGGCTTACACTACAAATATTGAGTGTTGAATCATTATCAATGAGGATACACCTAATTCCAAAAATATGACCATTATTCTTAATACAAGCCACTATCATCAAAGTATCATTTCTTTTGTACTTCTAATTGAGGTAACTCATCTTGATGAAAGGTAATGTCTAAGTTGACTGAGTTCATACCTTGAATTAGGGCTACTATATCATTTGGTTGTGCACTATGAGGGATAACAACTTTTTCTAAATTATTTTGGTGCACACCATGCTAAAGAGGGGATTATTGAATCAAATCCCACAAGGATATCTTAGTAGGAGTTTTATGTATTTTTTCTACAAGGTCATACTCATTTCCAAAATGTGAAGGAAAACAAGGAGAATTAGGTAAAATTGATTGAGGGAGCAGTATTGAAGTAGGTATGGTTTGGGGTTTTGTATTCTTCCTTGTATTGTATATGTTAGCAATAGTATTATAACTTGGTTGTTGTGATACATTATTACTACAATGTTTCAATAAAAAAATTACGATAGTCCCTGGAGGTTTCAGAGGTCTTATAATGAGAATTGGATCAGGAGGTGACTTAGGAGGTCCAATAATTAAAGGAATATATGGAGGTCCAAGAGGAGGTTTTGCATATCTAATGGCCAATTGTGTATTTATAATCTTAGCAGATGTGACTTCTTGTTGATGAGTTTCTAATGAGAGGGGATCTAAGGTGACCTTACCACATTCATCCAAAAAATCATTCTTGTCATCTTTATGCCCAACAATATCATCCCAAATAGGAGTGGTTTTAGGAGAGAACTAAGAAATATTGTCATGAAGCTCAATGGTTGAATCTTTTGACACCAAGACACCTTCATCAAAAGTAGGAGAGGTATTGAAAAAAAAAAAATAGGATTGTCATGATTTTCAATGCTCTCATCTTTTTCTATCAAATCAATCTAACAAATGGGAAAAAATTTGGGAGATGAATGAATACTAGGAAAAGTGATGTTAAGAAATGTATCAATGATCTCATCCTCTTGCTCCATAATTTCCTCCCAAGTAGGTGGGGTAGGGAGAGAGGGACAAACAATATTATCATGATTCTCAATGATTATATATTCTAACACCAAGATACATTCATCATAAGTAGGAGAGGTATCGGGAGAAGAGAAACTATGATTGTCATGATTGTCTATGCTTGCATCATCTTGTATCAAAACATCCTCACAAATAGGAGAGCTATTAGGGGATGAGTGAAGAATAGGCCATGTGGAATTAAGGAATGTGCCAATAATTTCATTCTCTTGCATGAAGATATTCTCATAACTACCAAAGATATTGGAAGAATGGTTAATAGTCTGTTAATGACAATTTTCTTAGCATACTTGAAAAGGAAAGATGCTAACATTTAGAATTTTGAGTGTGTACCAAAAATGAAAAATAATCTATCCAACTTATGCAATGCTTTAGAAATATAAACAATTTTCCTATATAAATGAAATACTTTTTTTAAAAATTTGCAACAAAACAAAGAAAATGAAACTTTTCTTGCACATGCAATAACAGTTTCTCAAAATTTCAAAGTATAGTTTGAACAATAGAAACATGATTTCAAAACAAAAATAGTAATGCATGCAAAAAAATTTGATGACACTTGTGTAGGGATAGATTCACCAAGTGGTTAAGGGTCCTTGTACAAACGTTATAAAAATAAAAAATGCAAATTTTGAGTAATCATTTGCGTTTTTTTTTCCAAGTTACAGACTATTATTGCCATGACAACTTTTTCAAACTTTTGATGTCTAAATGAAAGTGCAATTAATGAAAAAAAGTGAACAAAATGATAACTTTTTTAATGTATATTAAATTAAAATTTTGATCTAAATGACTCAAAAACACTCTTAATGCAACTAACATGCAAGATTTATGAAAGATTTATGCTATATTATTTGGATTTTTGATATTTTAAATGATGTAAAATACGATTTTAAAACCCTAAATGAAATGCAAACTAATGCAATTTTGAAAACCCTAAATGAAGTGTAATGTAAACTAATGTAAATCCTGGATCTAGGGCTTGAATTATGATAATTTTCATAAGGTATGTAATGTTAACATATCAGGTTCACCAAAATGAAACATAGAAAAATGTAAGTGGGCTGATCAATATGGAGAAAGGTGTGTGATTTATACACTTACTCTTTTATAATCTCATTATAAAAAGAGATCTCCTAAGGATAGGATTGACTTTCAACCTTGAGGTGAGAACCCTTTTAGGAGGATCTATTATTTTCCCTTATGATAAAAAATGGTAAAATATGCTTAAAAGTCATTTATGCAATGTAAATCTTGAAATGTATATTTAAATCACAATACTAACAGAAACAACGAATCTTTTGGGAGATATGAGAAGTTTAAATTGTTGTGTATGTGTCACCAAAAATGGGTGTTGAGTGTCCTACAAGGACTCATTGGCCCTAGGGCGAATGGATCTTTATACAAGGGTTTTCCTCAGCTTTAGGGGTAATCTAGAGATGGATCTGAGATGTTTTCCTCAGGTTTCCATGGATTCACAACAATGTTGAAAACTTTGAAAACATTGCAAAATTACACTTTTAGTCCTTCTTTGCCTACAAATATGCACATATAAAGAGAGAAGAAAAATATTTATTTTTGTGGATAAGGGTTTGCCTTGGTCAAACCCTAGTTAGGTAATTAAACCTTGATAATGAAATAATGAAAAAATCTTGTTATACCTCACCAAACAATTTAATGGCCACCCTTAGAGGACCAAAGTCTAACACACCAACCTAAGGATTGGATCTTGCATGAAATGGCTTGATTGGATACTTGATTTGACACTTTATTTAATGCTTGAAAACTTGAAACCTACATCATAATTCTTGCTCTAAAAACATGCATGAACACACATAAATATTGATGTCATGATAGGATCTTGAATGCTGAAATAAATGATCGATAAATCTACTCTTCGATTCTCTTGACTATAATCTTCACTCTTGTGAAAGTTTCCTTAATGCTAGATAATTCTTCTTAGACTTGAATTGATAAAATAACTATGCATTTATAGATGTTTCCTTAATTACCCAAAAAAATTAAACACCATAAGATGACCTTTGTAATTTAAATTTAGATCATTAAAATGTTGGCAAAAATATAATAAAAATAGGGTCTTGATTATTCTAGGGAACCCATTCACCCTTGGGTGAATGGGTCCTAGGGCCTAAACCTAAGACACTCAATTTCCAAGATGTTAAGTTCAATGTAATAATTAATTAAATGTGGGTTTTCCTTTTGGAAAGCTAAATTAATTAGGCTTGTGAATGCATAATTGGTCCAATGAAAGACTTAATTAAGTCTAATTCATTAAGGGGATGTAATCATAGTGTGAAAATTTAAAGGAGTACATTTTTATACACTACAAGATGTATATCTTCATCCAAATAATAATTCATGGAGAATAATTATTTGGATTGGGCTTAGCTCATGTATGTGATCAAATACATTCAATCATAATTCAATTCAAATTTAACAAATTTTTTAATATGTCTTTTTGCTTATTATATGCTATTTCATGTATGAGATTGTGGCCAGGTCTAAGACCAATTTAATTTCAAGATCAAGATGTTCAAATTTTTGAGTACTATGATAAGCTTTAGTTAGAGAGGAGTTATAAATATTTTAGGTGAGTAAATGACACATTCACCATGAAAATGGTTAGGGAAATCTAGGGAGACATAAGTATGAGTATATATCTTGAAACTATACAACTAATTGGCACTAATGGTAGTCATTTTATATAAGTCCAAAGACATAATTATATCAAACTTGGAGGTTTTGATTGAATTACCTATAATCTTCCTAAGTTTTTCTCAATTGAAGTATTTAGGCAGATTGTGGAGGTGAAAAAGAGGTGTTGGGAGAGAAAATGATAGGTGTGAAATTTTATATTGGCCTTGGTCATTATTCCTATAATTCCATGTCTGATTCTCTCAACATTGAATGTGACCTAGTTAGGTACATAATGTAATTTTATGAAAGAAGATTCCTTTTTCATAGTAATTAATTTGTTAAGGATAACCTACAATTGGTTCCTAGTTTCTACAATGTCCCAGATTTATAAGATTATTGGGAAGAGTGTCATGATGAGTATAAGGTTTTTAGGAGCTAGATTAGGCTAACTCTGAGAAAATTGGTGATATTTAGATTAGATATGGATATCTAAGTTCTAACTGATGATGAATATAATTTTTTTATCCTATCTTTGTCAATCACAGGAAAACTTAACCAATTGTTTCTATAGATTAGAATATCAAGGAGATTGAGGCTATAAATGATAGGACTACAATGGTGGTTAGGATAATGTAGGATTGGGTTGCAGGAAAAACTATGAGTACGAAAAATGAACTTCCTCTTAAGTCTCATGAAACTTACCATCAAGGAGAGAAACCAAACACCTTCATCATAAAGTGTATAATCATTTTCTTCTCAATAAATGATACCATGAAAACAAAGGTATGGCAATGAAAAATCCAAGGAATGGTTTGAAAGAAAGGACCTATGGAGAATATGCCTCAAATCAAATGTAGAAATAGAAGGAGAAACAAGTGGTGGATGAAGGAAAAAGAGCCAACGTATCCTCTTCCTCTTCACAAGTAAGTGCCCTTATTCACCTAAGTCTTCTTCTTGAAGGGAAACATAAACTTCTCCTAGGGTTGGTCCTACTCCACCATCCTCTCCTAAAATGAGAACCTTTGATACTCCTCTTAGAAAAGTCTTACAATTCACTTCTCCTAGTTTTAGAGCCACAACTTCACCTACTCCAACTACATGGTTGGAAAATAGTCTATCAAAGAAAAAGAAAAGATTCAAACTTATTCTCCCTAAAAAGGATCTTTTTGGTAAATTAATCCAAAGAAATACCAAGCCTAAAAAGGTAAAGACTAAGTCCAGGTCATTTGAAGATGGTATCACTGGGAATGTTTATATAAAAGTGGCATACCCCTCAGTACAAAAGGTACATCAAGTCAAGAAACTATTAGTGATTTCAATATCACTAGTGTACACCTAGGGACTTCCACCAAAGATGGAATTGTGCACAACTTCTAGGTGATAGTTGCAAGGTTGGTGGAAAAAACAAGAGACAAACAAATCGAGGATAAACTAAAACATTAGGTAAAGAACCTAAGTAATTGCTTAAAGTATATGTTATATTTTTCTTCCCAGCCAATTAGTCAATCTAGTGTCACATTCAATCAAATATCTTCCATGGCAAAAGAAATGGTGGATAAGATGCAAGGATAGAAGGCTTATGGGAAGGCTACTAAATATTGGGCTTAAGATATTTTTATTAAAGGGACTATGTTTATATCCGATCATATGAAAAATATTTGCAAAGATATAGATGTTTTGAAAGCTATAATTTAAAAAGAGATTACTTTGTCCAAGAATGAATAATTAGTTTGGGAAAAAATAACACCAAATCTAAAGCCATGATAGAAATGGGTGCAAATAAATTAGTCAATGAGAAAATTTTACAAAATGTTGGTGAAAACAAGTTTATTCTATGGAAGAGGAGCATAGAATGAAATATTTTGGTTGTGTAGTAGAACATATTGGGATAGGGAAAGGAGCTAAATCATTGCAATGCAATGAGGACATAGATTAACGAAACCTTATATGTATTAGCCTCCATCTTATGAAAGAAGGGAACTTTGATGATGAAGATGAGGAAACATTTAAAGGAATATTTAAAGTAATGGTTGATAGACTCTGTTACAAATAAAAATTCACTATAGAAAGCATGAGAAGGCTCAATGGCATTGACTTTCCATTCTTCCACTTCACTGGACTCATGACAATCTACACAAGAAAGATTAAAGAAACAAAAGAAAATAAGGATTTTTGGAAACTACAAACTAAGAATGTAATCATTCCCCAACATTGTGATATACATCATTTTGTGAAGGTGTTTTATGCATACCATGCCAAAATTGACATGACAACTAGTAGTCATCTGAAGGAGTCACTAAAAATCTTCCACCTTCATAGTGATTTTATTTGCTCAATTATTTCATATAAAATTTATATTATGGAAGTTGAAAAGGCTTTCCTTCCTTTTGGAAATTATTTTCAAGAATTTGTTACACTCACTTGGATATATATATATATATATATAATTTAATATAACTAAAAATTCTCTTAAAAAATGTGAAGATATACATTTAACTAAAAGTTTTGCATGTATTTGTTTATTGTGAAGTTCATTGAATGAAGGAAATAGATTAATTATAATATGTCCATTTTGGTTAATCTCTATGAATTATCTCATTTTTTTAATTAAGAATGTCTTTATTTGTACGATTTTCTTTAGTCTCAATATTGTCTTAAAAATAAATATTTTAAATTTTATTTCTATGGAGTTTTAAATTACCCTATGTGTCATTGATTAGTATATTCTCAAATTTATTTAGTACACTTGATACTTAATGACTTTTAAGTATTGAATATTTACACCTTTCCTTTTTTTGGTTAAAATCATACCCCATTTACAATTATATTTCTTAAAAAACATTATCAATTATTGAAAGAGGGAGTTGTACATCATACAATTCAAAGAGTAATTATTTCTTATTGAAGTCATTAACTCAACTGTTTGAAATTTAATTGCATCTAATTGGGGCCATAGGGTAAAGATTTATATTTTAAGCAAGGTGAAAATTTGTTAATGGACATATTTTTGTCAACTCTACTAGGGATCGAATAAAAAATAATTATAAAGATTCCTTGTAAATTTATATTTGGTTCTCATTTATGAGAAGTTATGATTTTGTTGCATAATTACGTTTTTCCTATGCTTCAACTGAATCATAATTGGGTACAAACCGAACAAGGGGATATAATATCACAATTGAATACCATAGTTTGGAGGTTTAAGAGAAGTGGTGAAGAATACCATATAATTAATTAGTTTCAAGAAGAATAATAAGATTCAAGTGATGAATTTTAAATACTTAGACTTGGACAACAATTGAATATCGTTGAAATAGTTATCACTCTCCATAGATCCCATATTAAGAGAAGTTGAAGATTTTTTTTTATTCTTTGTTGATAGTTACATTGGATTCTAGATGATATGCTAGAGGTGAGTGTAGCAAATCTTTTGATTCCATTTTTGAAGTATTACAATCAATAGATTTATAGGTAACTCAATTCTTGTTAGGAGAGTTATATCTCAAAGTAGACCATCTTCACCACCTAGAGGGACCTACATTGTTCTCCCACTTGTCAAATGGTGCTTATTCTACATGGTACTATAGTTCATTTAACCATTAATTTTTCTCATAATATGGCTCAAAAACTACTAGTGCCATAGGGGGGTTTTATAGGACCTTTAGCCCTAGGAGGTTAGTTACATGAACTACCTAAAGGTTCAAGGAAAAATATTCAAAATTAAAAGGAGATCGTAAAACTTATATTGATGAGCATATCAGTACTTTCTTTGTTGCATATGGGGTTCTTGGTGTCCAACATGAAGACATGGTACTTAGATTTTTTTTAGTTACTCACTTACACTATTGTAGAATGGTTCTATCACCTTCCCGATTCCTCTATTGATTCTTGGGAGTCAATAACGACTCAATTTGAAAATAGGTTTAAGGCTGAAGAAGATGAGTACTCTCTACTTGCATAGCTAACATGACTCAAACAAGAGGTTCATGAGCAAATGAGAGAATTTATCACCAAATTTAATAAATTGGTCAATAACATTGATATTCCTAAAAGAACTACTCTACAGAATAAAAAATGTTTCTTTATCAATGCACACCCACTAGATATTAGATTTCATCTAAGAAAAGAATGAGTAGCTAATCTAGATGCAACATAAAATATTAAAAATTAACTATAATATGACCTAATTACTATAGGAAAATGGAAGAGATAATTACATTCAAGTAAAACCAAAACTTATACTTCATATAATCCTATGATTAAGAGTCTAGCTAATGATATTATTTCTTTAAAAAGGAAATTACCCAAAAGTTCACAACCATACCAAGATATACCTAGGTTTTGAAGCCAAACAACAAAATGTTATCTCTTCCCTCCACTCAAATAATATTGGCTAAAGAAGCACCACCATACGGGGGTAAACAAAATATGTGGAATTTTTGCTTAACTATAGATCATGATGGAACAAACTATCCAGAGATGAATAGATTTATGAAAATTAACATATGAAGGAGGTTATTGAAGAAATAATTGATAAGGATAGTACTTATAATTAGTGTGGAATTGGTTTTATTGATTATGAATCAAAATAAAAAAGAGGAGGTGACATTTACAACACTTTAGATTACTCTTCTTGTGCACTACTAACTCAATGCCAAAAAAATTCAAATAAAAAAGGCATGTAGAGCACTCATAAATTTATGTTAACTAAATCCAATAATACCTCCAAGAGTAATTTGTCATTTCAAGGAGCACACAATTTTTTAGAGAACACATATAAGATTTTTAATCCATCATTAGTTGAAAAAACTACTAATTCCTTCTATATAGTGGACTTCTATAAAAAATTCAATATTTATATTTGATAGGAAAAATAATTTAAAATAAACCCTAAAGAGTTAGATAGGTTGGTAAGGTATGTGAAGTTTCAGAATCATGAAGCTCATTTGACAGTAGGTAATCAAATAATTAATATTAAAAAATTATCTTCTAGTTTGTCCTCTAGTAGTAAAGGTTGTTGGCAACATGAGCATTTTTGTATATGGTGTCATCATTGATGGCAACCCATTGTAGAAATGAAGAAGTGTTGGTCTGCTGAAGAACATGTGTATTGAAGAATTGGCCAAGTCCTAGTAGGCATATTAAGTGATCAAAGGAATAGTTTTGTGGTCCACATCACTCGACAATGCCAAATATTTTCATACAGTTTTGAGGTGTTGATGGCTTGTGTTGAAGGTGTGTATATACAAGGTTCCAATTTTATATGTATTCCATAGAAAAATATATTAGTGACAAAGTATCAGGAGTAGTAATCATAGTGACTAGTGTAGAGTACAAATTGGAATGTTGCACATTCCACCAAAAAATAATATTATGTTGTTTGGTTTTGAGGAAGTGTTGGAAGGTGTTAGATGTGTGTTCAATTCAAGTGGCAAGTGATTTGGGGGTCCATGTGTTTATTTGTGAATGTACAGTTGGTTCGTTCAGTTGTTCCTTCACCAGTAGTGTTGACCTAAAGGTTTTAGCTTCATATGGGGTTGAGATCAGTATAGAGTGGAATCATGGGAGTGATTATAGATCATTCCAACCTATTTTTATGTGGTACTTTATTTGGTTCCTTGTACAAAGCATGTATGTTGGAGTTTTGTGCTGACAGGTTATGAGGTTACACATTTTATCTAATTAAGCTAACCTAATAGATTATTTGGGTGTTTGCGGTAGATGGATGTATCTATAAGGTTAATTCATCATGTGAAGGATTAATTTAAGTATTTCAAGTGTTTTTTTGTGAGATATTATGTAGAGTGAAGTGTGAAGTGTCATATTGATGAATTACAAAGTGTGTTAGTTTTCTACGCTTAATTGGAACTGAACTTTTAACATGTTGCAGATGCATTGTTAACAGTTCATGTTTGGCATTGAGCCACCCTTTATTCTATTATTTTATATTCTAGGTAGTGATCCCTTGGTAGTGATCCATTATAACTAGTTATTATATATTGCACGAGCTAATCTCCACTGTTGTTTTTCCCTTTCAATGATTGTCTATGTAAATCTAGTGTTCTTTGTTTTATTGATGTGATGCATTATTTAATTATTCCTTTACATTGATGCAAATTTGATGAGATGCTTTGAATGGATATTTAAGTTAGTGAAGTTAATAAATTTTGGTGATTACTAATTCACCCCCCCCTCTCAGTATTTTTGGTATTAAAAAAGGTTTCATATCAACCAATCCTAGATAGAAACCAAACCAATTATATGTGTCTCTTTTTATTAATGGGTATAGATTGGGTAATTGTATTATATATTTAAGTGCTTCAAATAATGTAATTCTTGTAAAAGTGGCTCAAGATTTAGGATTGTCTTTGACTAAAACATTTAGGATATGTTACTCTATGGAATCAAACAAAGTACCTCTGGTTGGATGGACTAAGGATGCCTAGGTCTCCCTAGCAACACATCCTAACAAAAGGCTTAAATTGACAATATTGGTAGAAAATATACCTTCTAGCTATAGTATGTTATTGACTATAAGTTTTTACAAAGAATTAGGAGTGGAAAATGAGATGGATTGGTATCAAACATTAATTCCTATGGGAAACAAGAAAGTAGGCCTCGACCTAGAGCCAAAGGTCAAATTCACAGTCTTAAAATCAGAAGACCCAAGATCTCAAATTTAATTACAAGAGTCAAAATCTGGAAATTACATGATCTTCTAAGAACTAGAAAAGTACACTAATATTATTGGTCTAGAAATTTCTTCTAAGCTTTCGAATTTGAAATTCAATGGGAGTAATTCCAATTTAGGATCAAGTGTTGGAGTAGTTCTAATCTCTCCTTTTGGTGGGGTTTTTCCTTTTTCATATAATTTTGAATTTGGTAACACCAATAATACTACAAAATATGAAGCTTTATTGCTAGGATTGTTAGTCACAAAGGAGAAAGGGATTAGAGAGTTACAAGCATTGGGAGTTGTTGCACATTAATAGTTAAGAAAGTGCATAAGGTCTTCACTATCAACAATGAAAGAATACTTAGAAACTATCAAAATAATGTGTGTGATTGTACTAAAAATCTTGATGCTTTCTTGATTAAAGTCATACCTAGGGATCAAAATTCAAAGGTTGACTCATTAGAAATCTCTCCTTCCTTAATATCTTCACATCCTAATTTTAAGAAAAGCTTGTATAGAATTGAATGATTTCTAAACCCAGTGTACTAGACAATGTTGATCACTAGCAAGTTTTTGAAATGATATACTAATTCTACTCAATTATGCTCATTCAAACTTGAAACATAAATTTAGAGCTCAATACAAATAGAAATAGTAAAATTTCTTTAGATCTGAGAAGGGTTAAAAATGTGTACTAGTCACTAAAAGGGTGTGTTGAGAGCCAAACTGGGACTCATTTTCCCATGGGCGAATGGGTCTCTGATTAGGGATTTCAACCATATTTTGGGAGCCTCTGATGTTAGTTTGTAGCCTCTGTTTGATTTGGTTTCTAGTGTTAGAAAATCATCAATAAATTTTGTAGGTGAGATTTTGTGTCTTGACAACAACTTTGACAACTTTTCCAATTTTTCTCTTCAAGAGATCTTAAATCCTTCTTCAAACTAAGATCAACAACACTAACACGAGAGGGGATTTTTTTTTTAAATTTTGGTAACTAGGGGTTTGCCTTGGTCAAACCCCATTTTATTAATTAAACCTTGAATTGAAATAATGAAACCTGAAAGGAATGATGAATGAACAATTCCATGTTGAAACTCACCAAACCCTTGAATAAACCATTGGAAATCTAAAATTTTGAGCTTGACCTTGCATGAAATGTCTTCAATGGATGTGGATCTTGATGCTTGAAATATGATTTTAATGATTTCTTGAATCTATGAAACCTACATCACAATGTTAGCTCAAAAAACATGGATGATTACAAAAGACTTTGAAATGATGCTTGAGATCTTGATTGCTGCAATAAATCACTAAAAAATATTCTATTGAATACCATTTATCATAAAATTTTCTCTTGTAAACTTGAATTGATTCTCTCATTAGTTTTGTAGGAAAACTTAGACTTGATTTGATAAAATAACCTTGTATTTAAATAGGTATGTATCCTTAATTTCCCAAAAACTAAACATTACAAGTCAACATTAAAATTTGAATTTAGGGAAATTAAAATACCTCCAGGAACATATTTTAAATTTAGGTTCAAAGGCCTAGGGAGGACACATTCACCCATGGGTGAATGGGTCCCAGGTCCCTATTCCTAGAACACACATTACTCAAGGTAAGGTATTATGTATTGGCATTAATTATTGTTAGGTTTCCCCTTCTAAAAATGTAATTCACTAGGGTTACAGATATAAAATAGGGCTTATTAAAACATAATTAAGTCCAATTGAATTGACGGAACCAAACAAAGTGTGAAAATGTAAAGGTGTACATTTTTTTACACTATAATATTTTCTAGATCACCTTAATTTTTAGATGATCATTGATTGTTCTAACTCCTTTGATGGAGTTGATGTAGATGTTGGTGTCATTATGAAAATAGTGACCTCTATGGAGGATTTTACTTCTCAAGATCATGGTGCTTGTATACAATTTATGGATGTCATTGTGATCCTTTCAAATACTAGGCTTGACCTTATGAAAATGTGCACATCGTGATAGAGTGCCATGGGAGTCCATACGATAAAGTGTTTTTGCCAAAATGTAATGGATTTATGAAGTAGGATTCTTGGAATTTAGGCATATGTTGGATTATCAAGGATAATGGTAGATGTAAAAGGATTATTTGGCATTTTAGCTAAAGGAATTTTTATTTTCCAAACTTCGGGTGGTGGTTGACAAAGTTATGAATTTTGATTAGGATAGTGTTTGGAACCAACACTTTTATATATCTTCTTGATTACCATTTTGAAGGAAGTGTGCATTTGTTATATGTAGGAGACGTATTTTATTCTAGCTCCATATTTATATTCAATATTGGATTGGGGCTCTTTTATTCTCTTGATGCACTTTTTTTGGATCCATTTTAATTTCAATTATTCACTTAGATTTATGCTTGATTCAATGGCTTTTGAAATTTTATTTTGGACTTTGTATTTGTAAGAATTTTCTTCTTGTTGGTTCCAATTGGTAGGTTTAATGAAGTGGTAATGATGGTTTATGGTGTAGATGGAAGGAGTATTGACAACAACCTTATCATAAGGACTACTCATGGCCTCCATTTTAATGTTTGTATTGGATAAAGTTTCCTATCATATCATGGAGGAATCACAAGAATTATTAAATTTTTAAATCGAAGAATATCTAAGACCTTGATGTCTAAGATTTTCATAAAACTATACTGCTTGTAGAATTTGTTGCTCATGCAAGCCTAATCCTTTCCCTTGACATTACATACTCTAATAGATTTTGTTTGCAATGGGTAATTTGATTTTTTGATAACAACATGCTAACCCAAAATTATTTAGCTAAAAACCATTAATGCTTGCTATTTTATCATCTATAAGAAAACCTGATTTGACAAAAGTAGATGATCCTAGTTGATAGGATAATATGGTTTTATCTCTTTTTCATGCTTTTTTCTTCTTCATCATTATTGATGTCAATTTGATCTATGTTATCTTTTTTATCTTCATGTTTTCTATGATCCATGTCATTTCTTTGATTATCTATGTCTATGGGAAGAAAATGTCTCATACTAGGAAATAAAGATGGTAAGAGTTTGGATATGATGAATTTCCTAATCATAGATGGTATAAAGGTCGATGAGGGGATAATTTTGGACTTCATGATCAATGATAGGATCTTGATAAAAGATAGGCTCATCTTGGATGTCACTATTAGAGATGTAATATTGATAAAATATTGGCTTAATATGGATATCATAATCATCTAGAAGGGATCTATAGACAAACTCAAGGATAGAATCATGATCAAGGATTGGATTATCATAGATGTCATGATCATCTAAAGGTGATTTTTGGATATATTGATCTTGATTTGTCTTGGGGTTTATGGCATCATGATTTGGACTTATCTTTTGAAAAATATCTAATTGTTTAAGTAATGGAATGTGATTTTTGGAAAATGATAGGATTTTCTTAAATGGACCTCAGGTTTTCGATAAGAAACTCTTGAGTTAGCTTGATAGGAGATGGAGGAAATGATGGTGGAATATGGTTGAATGGTGTAGGATTAAGAATGTGATGGAATTTCCTAACTTTATTTCACTTCAAAGTTTCCTTAGACTCTCTACTAGTAGTCCTTGTAGATCATTTCTAAATACATTTCTATTGAATTCATTTGTGGATGGGGATGTGTCTAATTGCAATGGTCTAGTGGATGAAAGATTGTGATAGGGTGTGGAGGCTATAAAGTAGGGCTCTGTGATATGGTTTGGTTTTGAGGAAGGCTTTGGATGGAATATGTGTATCCCTTGTCAAGGTTAGGATAAGGAATACTAATGGATGTTGGTTGGGGATCAATGATATGGATGGTTTTAAATGGTTCTTGGTATTCAGGATAGATGGATGGATGACTAGACCTTATTGGTTTTCACTAAGTACATTGGATTTTTGGGGTTTGTTCGTATGAAGGGTAGGTGGAAGGGTTACTAGAGCTTGTAGGTTGTTAGTATGAGGAGTAGATGGATGGGTGACTAGGGGTTATGCTTGATTAGTATTGACAGAGCATGAGTTTTTCAATTTGAATATACCAAATCTCAAGGTAAAATGAAGACATGGTTATAAACTTGGATATGGATGGACAATGTGATTGATTGGTTGGATAAGTTGGTGGAATCCTTTATATGTGTAATGTAGGAAATAGGGTCCCACCTTTTCAAAATATGGAACACACAAGAAGATATGGGATCCTCCTATTTCACTAACATAACATTCAAAGAGACCCCTAGAGATCTCAAGCTAGGGATGAAATGAAGGAGAGAGATATACAATAGAGTTTCCTAGTGTAGGATTAGAAACTAAATGAGGGTTCACCATGAAGCTAGGGCTTGGAAAGGCAAGAGATGAATTAATCATGCAAAGTACCATGCAAAAACCTTGCTAAATGACCTAGGAAATGAAACTGAAATACAAAATGATAAACTGAGAATGAACAGAGGTGCACCTAGAAGAAGGATGAGGTTAAAAAAATCTCCAAAACCCTAAAAACTTGTTGTTTAATTCCCTCTAGGGCTCTTACACCAATCTAGGTGATTTTATCTAAGACTAGGGTTTTTGTGCCAAAACTAGAATCTGACAGTGTGTGATCTGAAACAACTAAAATCTGGAAAAATCCTTGTATTGGGACTCATATGCCACAAGTGGTGTGTCAGTCCCACTCAGCTTTTTCAAAGGGTTGAGGCCTGATTCTACTTTCCTATCTTCGCTCTTCCTTCCTCACTTTGTTTCCGGACCTAAAACCCTCATTCACAACTTGTAGGTGACTTTTTGTGAAGATAGAAACCTTGTGATGACTTGATGACTTTCTTCAGCCTTGCAACCTAATCTTTAAAGGATCTTCAAGCTCCAAGATACCTAGATCTACAATTACACATGTAGAGAGATAAAAACTTGTTTATTTGTTAGTAAATGGGGGTTTTCCTTGGTCAAACCCCATTTAGGTAATTAAAAAAAATGATGAGATAATGAAATAAGGACATGAAACAAGAAACATGGAACATGAAACATGAACAATGATACCTTGAATAATGTCTTATAAATCTGCAATCTAACATGAAGTGGCCATGAAGAATGTAAATCTAGATCTTGAAATAAGTGTAGAATAATGCTTAATCTTGGATCTTGAAATCTACATGACAAAACTAGCTCAAAAAAATTCTTGATGCATCATGAATCTGATTTGATGATGTATCTTGAATTTTTGCAACAAATGACGAAGAATTCTACCCTTGAATGCCTTAGAAATGATCTTGTAAACTCTTTGAATACTATTGTGAAGTATCATAATCATAAAATTTCTATTAGGAATGATCTCTTGAAAATATTAGGTGAAAATGAGTGAAATAACCTTGTATTTATACTTATTATGCCAAATTTCTCGAAATTACAACACTACAAGCTACCATCAAATCTAGGAGGAAAAAATCCAACCAAGAATTTGAATTAAATTTGATTTTGGGCCACATGTGACTCATACACTACAAGTGGCATATGAGTCCCATTAGGCATAACTATGGGACACATTTTTAAAAAATGCTTAGAATGATGTGAAATCTAGATCATGGCCCTAAAATATAGGTGGGACTCATATGCCCAATGTAGCGTATGAGTCCTAGATCACTAAATCTAGGACACACAACTTAAAATAACATGAATTATGATTGGTTGTTGGTTTACGTGGGGATTAATTAAGGCTTGTGGATGTTAAACAATGCAAAATAAGGCATAAAGAATCCCAATTATTTAGTAAAACCCTAGATAAGTGTGAAAGTTTGTTACAACACTTTACAACACTCTAAATAAGGGACCAATAATTTCATTTAGTTTACAAGGGTGTAAAACTTAATGTGAAGGTGTAAATAAATACAACATTAAACTAAGTCAAAATTAGGCTAATTCAACTTAAAAGGGCCCTAGATCCTTGATGTGAATTTGGAGAACAAATTACAACACTAGTTCAAGGAAACATTAGGTCCATTTTAATGTTAATCATTCCCAAATTAAGATAAATTGTACCATCTTTGAGAAGGGAGTACAATTTATGTTGTTACAATATGTTACAAGGGTATGTGAGACCTAATCTATGAATTTGAAAGTGCAATAAATTAAAACAGTTGGGAGAAGAGGGTAACCCACCCTTCTCCTTGACTTTCCAAAGGTATAAAGTTCTTGGGGGTGTATCCTGAATGATAAACTCACAACTTCCAAGAGGTGTGTCTTTTGATTCACCTACCACTATTTATCCTCCACTAGAACAATGGAGTTGAGGTTTTCCTCTAGGCTAATTAAATCCCTAGACAATCCCCCTAAAAAGAAAAGGAAAAAGTGGTGTTTCTGATTCTCAAGATTACACAAGTGTACAAGTGAAGAGAATATGCACACACTCTTTAAGGATTAAAAGATACCTATTCTTCAATTAACCAAATCAAAATATGATTTGTTCATTTTAATCCTTCATAGAAAATATTTAAAAACACACAAAATAAGCAAGGCACTGATAAGAGAAGGAAAAATTAGTGTTTCTAATTCTCAAGATCACACAAGCATGTGAGAGAAGAGCATACACACTAATAACTTACTAGTTATGACAAACAATTCTTTTTAATTACACCAAGGATTGAAATGTTCAGTTCAATTTTGAAGCACCAATTAAAATATGCAAGGTGTTGTAAATTGTTAAGTCCAAATTGAAATGTGCAAGTTGCATTGTTCAATTTTAATTATCTAAGGAAAAATTAAGATTGTAGGTTCAATTTTAAACACCAAAATGAAGTGTGAAGATTGTACGGTTCATTTGAGAGCACTAAATTAAAATATGAAGATTCTAGAATTCATTTTAGATGCACTAAATTTAAATGTGTTAATTTTATGCACTAATTCAAATGTGAATCCTAAACTATTTCAACATCTACAAAACTGACTTCCTAGTAATCTTCAACAATAATTTTATCCCAATGTTTCACCAGAAGTTGATTTTTGATTTCTAATTTGGAAAAAAATGATCTACTTCACCGCATGCACCTTAGAACCAAATTTCCAACACTTGAAAGACCTTGAGATTCTCATTAGTGGTTTGAAAGTTATGCTTTTTTTATGACATGTTAGTATTTTTGAAAACTACAAAAAGGAAGAACAAGAAATTTGACCAAGTGATTAAATCTCTAATAATTAATTTTATAATAAAAAAATGAATGAAAATTAATTTAAAATAAAAATTTAAGATGTGCAGCAATAAATTAATAGTCCAAAAGCACAAATCCATAAAATTGTATGATTAACAAATAAAGGGCCAAAAAATGCATTTTTAAGTTTAAAATGTTATTAGGCACCAAAATATGGACTATTATATATAAAAATTGATCCCACGACCCTAGACGTAACCTTGATGTTTCTCTCTCCTCAAAATGCACCTAGGAATGTTGATTTTAAAACCCTCTTGAAAGTATCTACAACGTGGAAGATAGAAAACACCAAACAGACAGTAAGGTTAAAATGAATTTTATTGTTCACATTGGGTTCACAAGAATGTATGCATTAAAAATAGAAATTAAGAAATTAAAAAAGCATGAAAACATAGACAAGCAAATCAAATTTAAATATTATTCTACTGATATCCTACCAAACCTCTCAAATAGAAATGTGATTTTTATTTTCCTTTGGATGTGGATGCTAAATCTCAACAACATAACAATAGATTTGATTTAATGATTTTAATGATAGAAAATTTGATAGAGTTGATTTGAGTAAATTGTAAGATCCTCCAAATGATGAAGAAATGATCTTATTTATAGACTTTTTGAGGAAAAATCAGATAAGAGGTGAGGATGAGGATGAAGATTTGAGATAACCAAAAAAATTAGTAGAGTGATTTCAACTACAAAATACAAATTTCCATTTTGAAGCATGAAGAGATAATAATGGATTGTTTAATTTGATTAATAGATAATTCTACACATAAAGTTTTCATTTTGAAGATTGAGTTTATTGGTGGATGGAGTAGTGTTAAATAAGGAGAGAAGTTTGAGTTTCTAATATGAAGAAGAGTCAATTGATGATTCAAAATGGAAAGATTGAAGAAAGAGTGTAACTCTAATAAATAAATAAAAATCATTTATTTATTCAAATCTACATGGATAATTAAATAAATAAATAAATAAATTTAACTATAGAAGAATTTAGAAATTGGTTAATTAAATAAATAAATAAATTTATTTAATTGTGAAGAATATTAGAGATTAAATAATTAAAGACAATTATTTAAAAAGTGGTCAATTAATTAAACAATTAAACTTAGAAAGCAATTTAGAATAATTAAATAATTAAAATTATTTAGTTATATGGATAAGATAGAATATGAATATGTAGAGGCATGAGTTTAATCTAATTAAATAATAAGATTATTTAATTTGGATAATTTTTAGTGCCTACATCACTTTATATTAGGACTCTTATTCTAATATATAGTGACTTGGCATGTCAAACCAACCTAATGCAACATTTTTGTTGATTATTGATAACTAAATAGTATTGACATTAACTTGTGGCATTACTTTGGTCTTTTAAATTTATAACATCCCATTCCTCTTCTAAATTTTCTTTTTCTTGTGTACTTTTTGGGTGTCTTATTTATGTATGATTGGGCTATATAAATAGACTATATTTCATTAGATTATCTATCTATAAGTACATTAAAGAAAATATTGTGTTAACATATACAATAATAATAACATAGCCATATGTATTTTTATTTTTCTTTGCACATCTTCTAGCTCTTTTGGACACCAATGGATGAATCTACAAGGTCTTAACCATCATTAAGACAAGATGCATATTCCCTCTCTTGGTTTAATGTTCCACTAATTGTTTTAAGCACCAAACTTTTTAATACATAGAGATGAAGTGATTTATATGACAAAAATTCTATTGTTCAAGGTTAAATTTTCTAGATTAGGAATACATGTGCAGTTTTGTTTCTTTATCTAGCATATATTACTTTCCATTCTTTCAAAAATATTTAATCATAATAATACCTCTTCAATACTTTACATTGCTTATTTGGTTCTTACAAAAGTAATTCTAGGTAATTTAATTTTTTTATCTAAACATAGGAGGGTTCAACTAAAATATAAAGGAGATGACCATGATATGGCATGCTTTGAAATATAGACCTTTCAAAATGATTTTTTTTAGATTAAGGAAAGCATGACATGTGAATACAACAATTCATTTAGAATAAATAGCATGAATTAAAATGTAAAAAATTATTTTGAAAATATAAAATAGATATTGAAAATAGAATTTTACAAAGTAGAAGAGATACTACAACAATCCTAGTAATAAATAAGCAAGGATGGATATTTGTGAGAACATATTTGGTATCCCAAAAGCAACATAGTAGTAATGTTAACTACATTTCAAATGCCTCTCTAACAACCCATACATTTTTCATTCAAATTATCTTAATAGAGAAAATTAATTTCAAAATTATTATACTCTAAATTACTTATTATTATACAATATATATTTTCTCCTATTTCAAACCCATTCAAGTTTTAAAAAAGAATGAGAATGCTTTATACTATATAAAATTAAATGTACCACCATTTGAGAATTATTCTACAAATTATAAGACTTCCTTGAAAATATATAATAGAAAATATACAATTCATATTATAAACCATAATATGTTCCAAACCATGACAAGATGGATAGCCTACTGATTTACAATAGGTAATTGGCTTTTTCTAGGCTGAATAACATTGGACCTATCAAAAATCTTATATTAGGACAAGCATTCTAAATCACGTGAAATGAGGAACATAGAATAATATACTAACGACCATTTTATTATTTCCTGTACATCAATTTGTCTAGGCTACTGGTTTAAGCATCAAAGGCAAACCATGTTTGGGTTGAGGATTGAAGACGATGCTAATGGGTTCGTCTGCCTCCACCAAATCCCAGTTATATCTCAACACTAAATGATAGAGAAATACCTCCATTTCTATCTTAACAAACTCATTCCCTGGGCATATTCGGTTTCCCTGTCCAAAAGGGATATAGGAGAATGGCTCATGTCGATCATTGAAGCGATTTGGAGCAAACTTTTCTGGATTGCGAAAGTACTCCTCTTTGTTGGACGTGTCTCTGATAGAGTAATGAACCTACAAGTCATCGATTCTAAAAATTTAAGGTGTGAAGAGTTATAACCCCTCTTATATCTAGAAATAAAAAATAAATACCCACCTTCCATCCCTTTGGAATCGTATAACCACCGTATACAATATCTATTTTTGCTTGCTTAAACCCTCCAATCACAGGAGGCACAATGCGCAATCCTTCTGCTATTACATTTCTCAAATACTCCACACCTTTAATCTCGTTCCAAGTAAGAGACTCTCCTACTTTCTTGCTATCTCTGAGCTTTTCACAATCTGTATTGGCTCAATATAATAGAGAATATTTAATTAAGAAAACAAGATTTTTCAGTAGTGAACTCCTAAATTACCTTCTCACCTCATTTCATATTTGAAATCTCAGAAAATAAAAACCAATATGAATTACAAATACCTTTACGAAGGCGTTGTAGCACCTGTGGCGAGAGAGAGAGGTGCTTAAGAATTGTGGCCAAAGCGGAGGCAGTAGTATCGTATCCTCCAGTGAAGAAACCCATCAAGTTGTCTGCAATCTCCTCGTCGCTCAAGCAAGAGTCGCTCCCTGCCTTTTGAGCCCTTAATACCATGTCCAAAAAGTTTTCTTCCTCTTCTCCAATTTTTTTTAAGGAGGTTTTATGCAGACGGATCTGTGAAACAATTTGAGCATGAATAGCGGCGCGCGCGCGCCTGGCCTTGCCAAACGTCGTCCAAGGAAGATCGAGAGGGTGAGAGAGAAGCCCCGCATTGAAATCGTTAAAGTGCCGCCTAAAGCTCTGCAACTCTTCTCCACCCTTCAGCCCCATAAAAAACTCGGCAGCCACACACAGCGCCATTTCCCTCGCTTGGCGATGGGCGTAGATGACTTGGCCAGAACGCCAGTCAGATTCTAGATGCTGCAGTACAAGCCTTTCAAACCTCCCAACTGACTTTTTCAGGTTTTCGATCCCCAGAATGGAATGTATAATCCGGCGCATCCTTTTGTGGTCGGCGCCCTGGGAAGTAACCATGGCGTGCTCTCCTATCAGAACTCTCACAGATTTGGGCCAGCTGTTCCTGAACAGCTTGTTTTCGTTGATAAGGACGAACTTGTTCGCCTGCGCACCCAACATGACCACAGTGGGGCTGCCCAGAATATGGGTAGCGAAAATTCCCCCGTGCTTAGCGTTTCGGGTATCATACCAATCGTCAAGGCTGTCCAGGTTACTCCACGACCTCAGATAGTCAAGGGATTCTCCCAAATAAGGGATTCCAATCCTTCCTGGAGGTAACGGAGGCATATTTCTTGTAGATTTCAGTCTTATGGCCGCCCAGAGAATGGGAGCATAAAAAATGGCATATGCAGATGCTATGCCAACCACGAGACAGGCAATTGCTGCAGCTGCTCCGATGGAGATCCAGCTGCCGTCGTATGGAGTCCATAGCACAGACATCTTCCACAATACAATCGCAGATTTATCTTGGAAATATGACAAATATTGAGCTCCAGTTCATAATTTCTTACAATCTACAAGTGCGTTTATATGGGGCACTGGCAATCCAACATATTGGATGAACCCATCCTATATATGGGCATGTAAATTAATATTGCAGTTTCTTACATAATCTCTGACGTTGTAGTATGGATTTGTCACATCAACTTTACCAATTTCTGACGATGTGTATGCTTCTTGTGAAAAACAAACATTTTTTTTTGTGGCCATGGTTAAATATGAAGGCATTAAACATTATAAAGCAGACACAAGAAAGTTCGAAACTTAGTATATGTCGTCATGCAGTTGGACATATAAATGCTTTATATTCTTCTATTGATAAGATAATTAAAATAGATATAATTCTAGAGTAAAGTATACATGTCCCATAAAAACATCAATTCATTTCTTATCACTTTACAATTTATAAATATAAATTCTATTAAATTTTTATGAATAGTCTCTCATATATTGTAATGGATCTATTAAGTAGAGCAAATGTATGTAAATAATATATTTATTATCAAGGGTAGACCTCTTAGCATGATGGGAGGCTTTTCCTATAGATTTTTAAGACTTGGTTCAAACCTTGTGGGGTTGTCTTCTACCACATCAACAATTGAGAAATCTAGTTCATAAATTTGGAAAAAAAAAAATTCTTATGCCAAATTTGAAAATTGTTTCCCTATTAGAACTATTGAAATGATTGCATTTCTCTTATGATAACCTCACACTCCTCTCATTCCCTCTTACACACTTAGAAGTCAAATGAGTTTTTGGCACTTGCAAATGAGTGCAAGAAAGCTATTGGCCTTGGTGTGGGAAACCTAGGGCTAGATGTGACTCCACCTCCCGTTTTCCTACCCTTGCAAGTGGATGGAAGGATTTCTATCAATTATAAAATGCTTGGCTCATCTTTTGTTAATATTATCTAAAGGGTTTTCCCCTCTCCTCTAAAGTGAGGTAATGGTGTTCATGGAGGACTTGCTACTCCTACAATATAGAATTCCATGATTCTACTAGATCTCCTCCCCCCTATTGTGGTTTTATGGGTTGTAGATCTAAGAAATGAGGAGTTTTTTCCTCAAAAAGCTTTAATTTGCTGATTTGATAGGTTTTGGCCTCAACTTAGAGATTTATTCTTCTATATCTCTAAGTAGTGGTGTTCCATTAAAAAGGGGAATATACAAGTTTACCCTTGTGCAAAAGGTTTTATTGTGGTTTCCTTAGACTCAATCTCTATTTAAGATTCCCTCCATAAGATATGTTATTGGTTAAATGGTGACAACATGCCCTCCTCCAAAAGCCTTGGGTTCCCTCTTTCAATCCTATTGCCAAGTCTTTCAAGAAATTATTGATTTAGATTTTCCTCTTGAATCTTCCAATTTAGTTTTGGTGTAAATAATATTATATGGGAATTAGTAATTATTTCGAGCATTTCAGTATGGTGGATAATTCCACAAACATGTTCTTTCACAACAATCATGCTCATATTATTATAGAGTTGGACTTGTCTTCACCTCTCTCAATCAAGGTTGTTTTATAGATTAGAGATAATTCATGGAGATGATATTTAGATTATGAAGGATTCACATTTAAACATTGATAGACCTTTCCTAAAGATTACTTGGTGTTGGATTATCCTTTGTCAAAGGTTCTACATTCCATATTCTAGTGAAATAATTCTCATCATGAGCTCCTTGGAATGTATGATATTCATGCATCTTCTAAAGCTTCTAATCCTCTTATTTTTATTTAGATGTTGGTTACTAATCTTCTTATTACTATTGACACATTGGTTTCTAAACCTCTTATACCAATGCAAGATGCTAATACCCCTTTGATTCTTGGGGCTATTGTGGGCGAGCAATCTATGTCTGGCATAATTTCTCTTTGGTAGTCTACATCTATGATTCAACTCCCTTTTAGTTTTTCATTTTCATGTAGTGCCAAGGTGATAGAATCTCCTCCCACCCCTCTTGTTTCTTTGGTAGTGAGAATAATGAGTTTAACTAGATTGTTTTTCGACATTGGAA
This sequence comes from Sequoia sempervirens, assembly GCA_007258455.2. NCBI lineage: Eukaryota > Viridiplantae > Streptophyta > Pinopsida > Cupressales > Cupressaceae > Sequoia > Sequoia sempervirens. The sequence continues at coordinate 255,349,842 of VDFB02075321.1, read as the reverse complement.
GAAAGGTATCCAAAAACATTATTACATTCTCATGCCTAATTTAAGGGTGTGTGTTTATCTAGATCTAGTTATACAATTGTCTAGCTATGTTTATTATTTTTAGTTTTTGGTAGAATTATAAAAGGGCCTTGATCGTTAATTTATCTTTTTGTTTTCTTTCTTTGTTTATGAGTTTTTTTAGCTTAGATATATCTATGTGTCAAGAGTAGTTTGAATCAACTAAAAACTTTGTAAGAGGGTTAAGTCCCTTTACAAAATCATTACTTTTGTAAGGAAAAAACACCGTTTTCCCAGCTCATCTAATACAAAATTTACCAAAATTAATAATCCAAATATTTTTTATTAATGTGGAATTAGTTTTATTCTGTTTCACTATGATGAGTATTGTGTTTGTTTTAATTTGTTAAAAATCTTGATGAATTTCTTGTCACTACATATAAAATTGATATCACTTTTAATGAGGTAGTTTAAGAAGTATTATCTTCTACTATATTAAGTACACTACTTTGAAAGCCTAAAAATTTATAACTATAAAATATATATTTGTATATAAAATTTGTAAATACAACAATTTTATTTTCAATGTAAAATCCTCACCTTGACAACTATAACATTTTTAAGATTCATTTTGCATCAACTACGAACTTAATTGATCAAGTGTATTTCATCTAAATTTGAAGTGTTGGTTTCAATTTTTTTTCCTTCACTATGGGGAAAACAAGCCAATATCACCACTTATACACTTACACTCAAAATTGCTAAGCTACTATGGTTAAGGTCATCCCCACACCTAGACCTAAACCTTGAGGGTTCAAGATGATCCTGCCCATGTATTTCGTCATGGGAAATCAAAGCCTTCATAGTTCACCCAATCACTATTAGAGGGAGTCCATTCTCTTGTCTTGAATGGGATCTTTGATTTTTCCTTTAACCCAAGACTAATAATTTAACTTAAACTATTA